>CM054057.1:631668434-631945934 GCA_028641055.1 Alopecurus myosuroides
CTTCCTCCTCCCCGACCAACACCATCCCCGCCAAAGTCGGGGCCTGGATACCGTCGATCTCACGACCGGAGCTCCGCACCGCGCGGAGGCACCGGCCCGAGAGGACGTCGCCCCCAGCACCACGCCGGCAGGAGCTCCACACCACCAACACCGGCCACCGCCAAGAAGTTGTCGCCTAACACAGCGCCGCACCGGCCGAGGCAGAAGCGCGACGACCCCGACCAGAACGGCCACTGCCTCCCTGCGCCCCTTCCCGCAGCCTCCACGTCCACGAGCCAGTGCCGAACGCCCGCAGCAGACATCTGCCGCCGCCCACCTTCGCCCGGCCGCGACGGGCCCAGATCAGGCCCGCCTGGCCCATCCATCGCAGCAGCAGCCCCGCTGGTGCACTCCCTGTTGCCTCCTGCGCCCGAGCCCGCCGTCCCGGCGCCCACCTCCCTGGCCGCCTCCGCCCCCACGGGCCGGCCAACCACCCGACGCGGACCGCCCCCACCACCTTTGGCAGCGATGGGGTGCCGCCACCGCCGCGTACGAAGGCCACCGACGGCAGCGGCAGGAGGCGCTCGACTGGGAGGGCCGGGCGGCGGCGCGGGGGGGGGGGGGGGCGCCCCTAGTCGCTTGGGGAGCGACGCCTCGTTGAATAATCGTGCTGCACCAAAAGTAATTGTCTGCTTGTGATAGTTAACACCAAGAATAGGAGCAAATGACATTTCAAACTTATTTGTTGAAAATGTGGTATCAAAGAACTAACATCTCCAGAAGAAGAAGAATCCATTACAGAATCCTTTCGTTTTAGCATATGCATCAATTATAGAACTTGTATGCCTCTCGTTGAGATTGAAAACACATTTCGTCGTTTGGTACATTTTTATTTGAAGATGCATTTGGATTATCCTGCTTAACACATGGAATATACCAATGTCAATATGTCATCAGCCGAGTAGTACATTTTTTTTGCTATAACTCAAAACTATACACATTAGCTCAGTTGGACAATTTGCTTCTCCCGTAGAACCATCGACGACCTGTGATAAGTCAGGGCCATGGCTCATGAGTCAACATGCTGCTAGTGGCGTTGTCTTTCCTCGACATCACAGGCTCACGGGTGCGCCTGCTAAGCACCGCGTCTGTCGATTCAGAATTCACCACGTCGGCATGTCTCGTCCCCTCTAACCCTTCTGTAGCTGTGCGATTCATGGGCATCTAAAGATAACATCCTTGCATGTGTTGGGGCTCTTCTCACAGCGCTTGGAATTGTGGCCGTCCGATCGAGGCACTCAGCGCTCCCAGCCATTCGACCTGCCTACTTTATTCTTTCTTTTTCTTGCCACGCGGTGTTAATACTACCAGTCTCACTGCTTGTGGTCCTGGCCACGTTTGGACCCACATGGCAGTCTCAACCGGGTAGACATTTACGTGGCCGTGTAGTTGAGGGAGGCGACCCCCGATTGGCCGGGCAAATCATACCCGCGCGGACACGCAAAAGAGACGCTACGTCCGATCGAGACACTCAGCGCTCCCCAGCCATCCGATCTGCCTACTTAATTCTTTCTTTTTCTTGCCACGCGGTGTTAATACTACCAATCTCGCTGCTTGTGGTCCTGGCCACGTTTGGACCCACAGGACAGTTTCAGCCGGGTAGACATTTACGTGACCGTGCAGTTGAGGGAGGCGACCCCGCGGATCGCAAGCTAGCGACCCCCGATTGGCCGGGCAAATCATACCCGCGCGGACACGCAAAAGAGACGCCTGTCGCTGGGCCCTTTGATATACTGACCCATATGTCAGCGGGAGAGTCTTTAATTCCTGCGTATGGGGGGTTCCCATCTGCCGAGCTCGCTGGCCCGCACGCTAGCGACGCCCCATTGGCCAAGCCAATTTTACCCGCACGGACACGCGAAACAGTGGCTGCTGCTGGGCCCTTCCATATCGTGGCCTGCTTGTCAGCGAGGGAATTGTTCTTTCCCGCGTGGGGGCATTTTCGTCTTTTCACGTCCATACTTCTCGATCCCCTCCTCGCCGTATCGCCGTGGCGACCCATGGCTCGACGCCGGGTACAGCTACAACGGCGTTGGGACCCCGACGGCCTCCGCGCGGCGCCATTATCCATGCTTCCTCCTCCTATTCTTTCTTCCCCTTGCCTTTATCCGTCTCCGTGCTGCCTCCTCTGCTCCCGTCTCAGCCGCTCTTTCTGTTCGGTCCGTCGTCCTTCTTGCCGGGCTTCCAGCCCCTCCGCCCTCTGCGCCACGGGCTGCTACCTCAGCGAGCCATACGGATCCTCCCGCGCAGCCGACCGCGCCGATGGCGCGTCGCCTTCCTCTACTGCGGCTCGATCTGCACGCCGCACCACGCGAGACGCCAGGAGGAGCACAGGTCGTTGGGCCGTCGCTGGGCCACGATCCAGCGACCCTCCTCGACCGCGACCCTGCCCATTCGCACCTGTTCTCCTGCTGCCGCCGCCTCCTCCACCAGGTTGAGCTCCTGCCGCTTCTCCCGTGCTCCTCTTCCTCTGAGCTCTCCCCGCCGGCGCTATCTGTCTCTCCTTCATCATCGACAAACAATAGGAGGATTGTGGGGCTCCGGTGACTCTCCTACTGTCGTGGCGCCGCCGGAGACAACTAATCCCGTGGTTGATGTTGAGTACGTCAACGCCTCGGTGCTCCTTTTGCTCGCCTCTTTGCATCTCCAAGCGAGCAGTTAAGTCTTTTGCTTTTTCCCTTTTCCGATATGTGTTGCCGCTGCTCTGGAAGTCGATCTGTGTTCATGAGCTGGGAGGCTCCCTTGCAGGAGTAACACGGGGAGGTCGCTGCTTCTGTTCTTCGGAGCACGGGTTTGCCGGCTCGCCGAGTGAAGGAGCTCAGAGAGGTCATGGGCGGCCTGCAAAGCTAGACGATGTTGGTGACGTTGTCATCCTGGAGCTCCATCTTGCATACGTACAGGTGTTTGAGCCCCATCTAATCCCCTACTAATTCATCTCTCGATTTTTTTCGGTTGTGACTCCATATTCATCTTTGCTCCCTCTGCAGGTTTCCAAGAAGTTCTCTATTTGTGTTTCTATTTTACTAGTTGCAATTAAATTGAAACCAGGTTGTTTAGCTAGCTTAGTGAAGCAATACTTGGGTATTCTGTTTGTTCACCATCTCCATGTTTGAGAATTTAGAGAGAAAGTAATAGGGAAGGTTGGGGCTCAGTTTCTTTATTGACAAAATATTAGGGATGACTAATTTGTAGTTCTGATGTTCTGATTTCGTGTGTTCAAACGTATGAATTTTTATGTGTACGACTTCATCATGATTCAATAGGAGATCACTTCTACATTCCTCTGGTCAGTTACATTGCTTGAGATCTCAAATGTGTGCTGCCTGTCGTTTACACGTGAGAAATATAATTATTTTTTGTTTGCTACACACTAAGATGGTATGTTCAAAGTCTGATATGATTCATTTTGAAGGCGGAAAGTAGTTTCAAAGGTAATTCAGGTAGGGCCATGAGAGATACTTCCAACAGTAATACTGATGTTACAGGTTGCACTTATGATGTCTCTTGATTTTTCTCTCTAAAGCACTAGCTGCACCTGTCCTATATCGTAAGAAAATAGGACATGCTTGCTTAGGTATTAGGATGCTCTCTAAAGTTGAAGTAAATCCCCTAAGTAACTCAAATGTCTGCCTATGATCTGGGGTAGTTTGTCAACACTTGATTAATTTCTTTCTTTTCGTTCTACCTTTTTGCATATTGTAGCTCCTTGGTTGGTTTGGGTTGGTCTGCTTTAGCATGGTTAATTTTCTTGTTATCTTATTTTTTTTTTCCGTTTTGGTGTAGTGGATAGTTGGACTTGCTGATGCCTTATTTTCTTTAGCGTTCAGAGGGGATGCATTAATGGATGACTTATTGAGGCTTAAATTTACAGGATTTGATACACAGCAATTATGTCTGTTAAAAATTTACCTTCATATCAATTTCCCTGGCTGTGGTTACATGCAGAGACAATGAACTTTCCTGGACTTGGATTTATCTAAAGGGACAGGATTTCTGATTTTAGTTTTATATGCTCTGCTGGTACAGCGTAGATACATATGAATAGAAATACTCAATTGTAATTGTAAGTTCATTGTAAAATATGTATATGTGATTTCTACGAAATCCGTTAGTGCATCGTTTGATTTATCAGGATAGTATCACCTCTATGGGACAACATCGATGAGTTTTGCCATTCTGTAACAATTTTTAGATTTATATATGCATTATGGGATCTAGGTAGATTTATCAGTGCAGGATCAAGTGATCACCAAACTATTCCTATAGTTACAAGAGTCTCTTACAAATTTGATTTTCTAATCATGTACTACCGAGAGATCTCCTTTACTTTTCAGTCCTTGATTTCCCACTCTAACTTATCTTCTCACTTCTAGGGTGATGTATAAGTGGTAAACTCTCAATTTGGCCATGCCCGAGGTGTGTTACTTCTCTATTGGGCATAGATGGCGTGCAACATATTACTGATAATAAAAAGGTGTGGTCCCTAGCTTTATTTTTCCTACGTATCTTCATTTTTGTGGCATCCTCTCTGTTTCGAAATATCTGGTAGAATGTTTGGTTAAAATTTTGAATAACAGTATCCTAAATAAATTGGATAAGGATAAAAGATAGCTTGAAACTACATATGTCCACATATTATTTGACATATGGTTAATCACCGTATAATTATGGGGTGCATTGTGGTGCCGCCCGCCAGATTTATGGAAGATAGCTTGAAACTACATATCCTCTCAGATTTATGGAAGTGCATTGTGGTGCCGCCCGCCATCGTCCTCGGCGCATGCAGAGCGCGAGCCTATGAGACTGCCATTCTTAGCGTTCACCCCCCGTTGATGGGGGAAACAAGGAGCACACGGAAGTGGCGCACTGGTGCGCTGCTCCGAACGGCGCCGTATCCAGTGGTTCACATCGCCGCCTTCGGCCGTTATCCTTGACGTCAGACCTAAATTGTCGACCGTCCTTCATTGATCTTCGTATCCTCAAGGAGGCAGTGCGTCATGGTGCGAGTCCTCAGTCGTGGTGGTAGGTCGAGAGAAGCAGAGAAGAGGGTTCCCCCAGGCTCCATCCATGGTTGGTGTCGGTCTAATGCCTGACGTTGGATTCAGTATATCCTTAATTCATTTCATTATCTTCGGTTTAAGAATAGGCTGATCCTTACGTGTGTTTGTTTTTCATGATGAAACTGATTGAGCTTGTGCGCAGGTGCTTCTTGGAGACCTGGGCGCCACGAAGGCCGCATCATCGTCTAATTTGACAAGGAGCTCTACTATGAGTGACAAGAGTCGACTATCAGGGTGGTGCGAGGCCTCAGTGGCGGCGGCGGCTCGAGAGAAGCAGAGAAGAGGGTTCCCCCAGGCTCCATCCACGGCTGGTCTCGGTCTAATGCCCGAGGTTGGATTCTGTGTATCCTTCATTTCATTATCTTCAGTTTAAAAATAGTCTGATCCTTACGTGTGTTTGTTTTTCATGGTGAAACTGATTGAGTTTGTGTGCAGGTGCTTCTTGGAGACCTGGGCGCCACGAAGGCCGCATCATCGTCTGATTCGCCAAGGAGCTCTACCATGAGTGACAAGAGTCGACTATCAGGGCGGTGTATTTCTCGAAGACGCTTCCATATACACTTGGTCAGGAGTTCTTCCACAACCTCTGTCTCATGTACAACCGTGGTGCAGCCGCAGCAGCCGTTTATGATATCACCAGCATGGTGAGCGTTTGGTCTTCTTTTCTCTTTAGTTAGTAATCTTCTCTGAATTATTGTGGTGGATTTATGAAAAAGTTGCACGTGCTATTGGGATAATAGCTAATGCTTGGTTTTGGGATTTTCATATGCACTGAGATATTTTATTTAGAAGTTGGCTCTTGGCTCTTTTTTCTTTTTGTTGATTTAGTATTCAAGTTTCACTATGTTTGTCAGATATATTAACCTCTTTTCATCTTCCACTACAAGCCGCATTGCGTACCTTGGAAATGCATGATCATGCATCAATAATCCACAAAACAATCGGCGCATCAAGTAAGCCTCTTTGTTAGATATTGGATGGAATTTTCGTATTGGTTTGGGATTTTATTTTGTTGCAACGTTGCAAGCTTCCTCACACTATACTTATATAAATCTGCCCATATGTGCATATGGAGTTCTCCATTTTCCTTTTGGATATACTTTTTCGTTGGTGTATTGTGCATAAATGTGAATAACTTTCAACTTTCCTTCCCATTCAACTTGATATTAGTAGATTTTTTTTCCGTGGCAAACTAAAGGTACTGTCTTCCTAATTCTATCCCCCCCCCCCCCCCCCCCCTCCAAGAATTTACCTTCTCGCTTTATCATTGTGTGCCCCGCTGAGCCTGATTGTTGAGGATTGTTGTTCTCCACTCATGGACCTACCCATAATCTGTTTAAGGGCCAATGTGAATTCATTGTCGATCTACGACATATTTTAACAACAAAATCTTTGGTTGATTACGAGAGCATGAGAAGGAAAGAGTGGCTCCAACACTACTATCTGTGACATGGATATATAAAGACACTGCTCATGACACAATTTCCAAGACTACTTTCTGGGACTGGGATATATAAAGACATTGCTCCTCACACTATTTGGGACTCGCCTTCCTACTATTATTCCTCTGGGTAGCCACAAATTCCTTGGATACTTGGCTATTCCTTGGATTTATTCTATGTGATCTTTTGTATTTCTTTGAACTAAATATCTTATGTATTTACCCATACAAGTGGATTTTTGTCGCTTGCTAAGTTTTTTCATAACTATTCAGTTTATTATTTTTCTTCCTCTTCGAATATAGGCTACGCTATTCAGGAAAATATTTCTCACTATTATAATAAATATTCCATGGTGACCAATTTAAAGTACATGAAATTAGCAACGGAATGTTTGAAACGATTCCATTGAGCACATTGCTCAGAATTTGTTTAGCACGATTTAATTTCCTGCTAGAAGTTGAATTTACTATTTATCGCAGAGCGTATGTTGATTAAATTTCCATTGCATTCTTTACTTCATTGCAAAATCATCCATCTGTATCGGGGCAAGTTTTTTTGGTGTTAACATCCGGAACAGCAGGTTATAGTACGAGTTGCTGAAGAGAAGATTAGAAAGTTTTGACTGTGCTTATACTAAATGTTTTGGTTTCTCTTCTTCTAGGACGAACCAAGAATGATCAGAATTTCCTTTAGACCGATGTTCGACCTTTGCATTGTAGAAGCTGGATATCGTATCAAAGCACGTGGAAAGGAAGGGTTTGTGGCACTCTGCTTTTCGAGACATCTGCACCAGCCTTACTGGGATCTCCGGCAGATATGACGATACATGCAAATTCGTAGTTTATATAGCACCGTGTTATCTGCATATCAACGTAACCTCCTTATGCCTAAATTTAGTACATTTTACAGCCTTTTTGTATATAACTATCCGATATCTGGGCTGAACCTGGATATGTTACATGCACTGTAAACATTGTCTCAACATTTGTGTTCCATTACCTTTCCATAATCCTTATAGCCCTCACTAAGATATTTGCTGCCTTTTTATTAATCTGTATAATACATATGATTGCGGGCAAAATATTTTCTGAATCAACAGGTGCCGCGCGGCAAGCCGCGCTTCCTAAACTAGTAGTCTCAACAAATAGCGTCGTTCTTCCTGGCTTTGGAACTGCATAGTCTAAAATAGTATCAAAAGGATTTATTTCATCACAGAACTAATGATAGGAGAGTTTGTCATGGCAAATGACTACTAAAATCAATCACCAACGTAGCAACAGCTATGCAGACGACGGATACGTATGTTGTTATTTTTGTTCCACTCTGACCATAAGTGAAGTACTCCTTGAGATCTTGACGGACATGGCCCTGAGATCGGCACTTGCACATTTAGCCTGGCGCTTGCCGCCATGACCGGCAGCGGCCTGAAGGAGACGTGCCGCCGTCGTGGACAAGAATGCCTCGTACTGTCTCGCCGCGGCCGACGAGGTCTGGTAGCGGCTTGAAGGAGCAGCTCGATCCGTCTTTGCCGAGTCGCGCCGTCGACGAGAATGCATTTCTTGTCGCATCGCTGCTTCTGATGAGGACCTCCATGGACGAGAGCAGGGAGATAAACCTTAAGTGGGTAGTTAGTAGTAGTTAATATCTGATACTGAGCAAGCGATTAATCAAATTCTAGTATACATATCTAATCAGCATCAACAAGAAACCGAAACAAAGGCTGGAAATTAAGAATAGCCTCGCTGGACTGGAACAAAGAAATAAGTGGGACCGGGTGCCTTGAGATTGTGACGGATAGGTGTCAACGATCCGGGTGGGTCTATTGTGCTGGGTTTTTATTTTTGAGAATTGTCCATTGTGTTGGGTGATAGACCCAGGCTCATGGCCTTTTTTTCCTACCACTGCACGGGCCCCACATCCATTCTGCCGACGGAGCAAAACCAATCAATAAGGTTAGCCGGTGGTATCTCGGTACTGAATGGTCAGTTTGTTGGGTTAGCTATCTTTAAAATCTTTTACTTTTCTACGAATAATAACTTTTGCTAAGAAGTGTGTCTTACAAAAGTGGATAGAAAATACTTTGGTTGGTAATGAATCACTTTTCTCTTTGTATAGGTAAGTAGGGCCATACCTAACTCTTTCCTTACTCCGCATGCAAAGAGTACAGTCCTCCTTGCTTGTGGGTAAGGGACAAACATCTTTTGGCTTATGTCTTTTGATGGGGAGAAATTTCGATACGAGGAAAACTTCTAAAAACTATTCTTCCAAGCATACTTGATGGATTATGTTGTGCATACCACTTGTATATCAAACATAAGCTAAAATGATATGTCAATGTTGCTCATTGCGTAATTCATATGCACACAATTACCTTTAGATCACCTTTAGATGGAACTACATCTTAAACGAAAAGAACATGTAAACTTTGATCTTTTTACATACACATATAGTACTTTGCTCTGACTATCAAGCTCGTACAAACTGTTAATTAACATGAACAAATCAGTATAGCAGTCGCATCTGGCAGTAGCGAAACAATTAAAGTTAGGGATTGTCGACATATATCTGGCACTAGACAACTAGTGTAGAAATCCAAAATTAAAAAAAAAACATTTTTTTCGAAGTAGACATATACTGCATGTCAGCATAGTGCTAACACTGAACACCTATACCGCGCATCCGAGGGTTAACGACAGCACTGAACACGCGGATCTGTCAAGTTGTTTTATTTCATATCCTCTAAACGGTCACTATAGTGCTATCTACTAGTAGCTGATAAGACACATGCTCATAGCCCTTTTTTTTGAATTGCACGGGTCTCACATCCATTCTGCCGACGGAGAAAAACAATTAATAAGGACTTTTATAATCTTTTTCTATTTCTATAAAGTAGGACAACTTTTGGTACCATATTACTTGGTTGGTATATAATAGAATCATTTTCCTCTTTGTATAGGTAAAGACCACTATACTTCCTTTATACATGGGACCATGTGCAACTCTTTCCATATTCCACATGCAAAGCCTATTGTGCTTTGCTTGTGGGTAAGAAACACACATCTTTTGGTTTGGATTATGCGTTTCGGTGGGAAGAAACTTTGGTACGATTACCATGGGTAAGGAACACACATCTTTTGGCTTGGATTATGCCTTTTGGTGGGAAGAACTTGGGTAAGGAACACACATCACGCAAAGCACGTGGGTCGTATCCTCTAAACAATCACTATAGAATTATCACGGGTATTTCTCTATTTAAGTTGTATTTCAGAAATTGGGACCCATACAGGTTTGCGCCACTACAGGAAGGAAGTTCAACGCCGAGGGTTTTTTTCCCTCAGCTTAGCTCCGTTTACCCTCGGCGTAGGTCAATGCTGACGGTGACCCTCAGCATTTAACCCTCGGCTTAGATGGTCGTCAGCATAGCTCGATACCGTCGGCGTTGCTTCTACCGTCAGCATAGAGGCTTGTGCCGACGGTTTACTTTGCCCCTCGGCGCACTTTAGCCGTCAGCACAGAAAGTTAACGTGACGGAGTAAACGGCGCTCAGGAGCAGTGCCGAGGGGGATACCCTCGGCATTGGTGGCCACGTGGAGCACGCTGGAGGACTCGGCATAAGGAGCTACGCCGAGGGGGAACGTTCAGCGTTGGTGGAGATGTGCCGAGAGGGATACCCTCGGCGCATGTTTCCACGTTGAGGACTTAGCGCCGAGGGGGCTACCCTCAGCATCAGCATACATGATGACCAGAACAAAAAAAAAGGGTTAATTACACAAATATGATTTAACATTGAAAATCAAAAAATAATATTAGCCAATAAAAGGCTAATTACATACACTATTCAGCATTGGAACAAAACAAGTGCAAATTCTCACTCCGAGTCTCTCATCTAGTCCTCTCTCCGGGGTTTCCTTGAACAAAAGCAAACACATGAGCACATGAAAATAGACTGTACTACCACTCATAAGCAGCACCAAAATAATATTTTACAACAACAATTCATCATGTGGATTATATACTTGCTTTCTCTTTTGACTATACTTAATGCACCATCAGGTAGAACAGGTGCAGCGATATTGCATACCACAAGCTGAGGCAGAAATGACTAGATGTCTACACATGCTTAACAAGTCATTACAAAACACGAGGTATGTGTTACTTAGACAAAAACAATACTATATGATATACTACAGGTGCACCTCAAGGCATCACTTCAATCAAAGAAATAGAGTAGCACAATATTCGCTTCTTACTAGTTTACTTCTTAAGCCTCTAACTATACATGGATATAAATCAATCAATGATCGATACCACACAGTGCACACCAGTGGTATTCCCAACCATAAGAAAACAGCAAGTTTGGGCCTATAACATACAAAATCATCAAACTACATTGGCTCAACAGAAATAGTAGCACCAGCACCTCTAATAATCAGACCCACCGAAATCATAAAATCCATCAGGGATTGGGAGAGTGATAGCACCTCGACGATGTACTGACCGGTAAGTCCTGATGGTCAACGGCTTGGCAGCAGGACACCGGCAGCTGCATCCGCGAAGGGCACGTGTCGGTTCCCATCGCTGGGCTGATCCCTACCTGGTGAGTAGTACACTGTACTTAATACACAAATCATACGATTTACTAGTACACAGCTGCAGAGTTCAATCGATAGACACCAATGCCCACAAGGAATAGGTAACTTTCAGCAAAACATGAATAGCAGAGCTCAATACACAATCTGCTATGTAGTAAAGTATTTCTAGATGCTTTGATTGTGTAGCTTAATAAACAATGGAATGTTGCAGCAAATAATGTGTGTACTAAAGTGATTCCAGCACTAAAGCTACGAAATTTCTGCCTAGTAATCAAACCAGCTAATGCCAGTATAGGATCTGCAGCAGGTCAAGAATCTACCTCTGATGCCCATGTCGACAAGCTACTGGATGGCGACGTCGAAGTGCCTTGACCTAGCGCACGACATGGACGCTGTCAGTGGGAGGCCTTCAGATCTGGCAGCTCTACGGCCTCCCTTCCGCCGGACTCCCTCCTGAAGACGTCGGCCACCACATCCCCAACGGAGGAGGCCGACGAACAGCGGCAGCCGGGATCGACGGAGAACGCTCCCACCTCTGTCTCTGAGGAGGCATCCCCTCCTTGCAACGTGAGGCGGATGATGGACGTCGTGACTCGCAACGGCACCGTCGCGTCCTGGTGGCCGTCACCACATTGCCGGTGGGCAGCAGTGCCAACGCAAACCCTAGGCCACACAAGCGCTGCGGTCTGGCGAGCTCGGCGGAGCGCCGCGCATGGATGCGCGCGCGCGCCGGCGAGCAAGCCAGCCACGACGGTGCAGTTCCTCGGCGGCGGCACATCTCACGCAGGTGAGGCTGGTGCGTTGATGCTCGATCTGATGCCGTATGACGAACGTGAGCGACTGCGTGAGGAGGGGCCGCAAGAAGAGAGGACGGGTCTGGTGAAGGAAGGGGAGGAAGTGGAGGGGACAGGCAGGCGAGGTGCGGGGGAGGAGCGCGGCGGCCGGTGAGAGTGATGGCCATCGATGCAAGATGCGATTGGGTCTACCGTGTCTTGTGCTTGGTCAACCGAGAGCTGCGACTGGAGTGGAGCCAGCCAGATGAGTTTTACGGAGTAGTTTTCCTTTTTTTTTTTCATGTGATAGGTGTGTGCGACCTGCTAGGTAGCCACGCTCGTGAGATTGCCTACACGTGGACGGCTGAAATGACGATCGAGGTGATTTGCTCTCATTGGTTGGATCTGCTAGTGGTTCCGGCTCCGGTACAGCGGGTAGACGGAAAAATCGGACTTTTCTCCAGCGGGTCTACGGTTTCGCCGGAGAGGAGCTCAGAAGCGCCGGAATCCAAGCACAAGCCAGGTGGTGCCATACCATGTGTGTAGAAAGTTTTTTTTGTTTGTTTTGGACGGCAAATATTCCACTGGAGAGTCTGACCGCTTCACCGACATCACCTTCTCTTTTGTAGGGTTTTTTTTTTACTTATAGCCCGAAACTCGTAGATCGGACGAATCGGAGGGAATCTTGTAAAAAGTGTGGGTAGATATTTGTCTTGGTTGTTCCTAGGGGCTACTTTAACACAACCAATTAAGTAGTTGCACTTTGCTACCATCTTTCGGCTCCGATCAAGGTGGTGGCCGGAAAAGTCGGACTTTTCTCCAGCGAACCGTAGTCCATGGGCCCGTATATCACCCCTATCTTTCTCCGTACAAGGGTTGACCAGTGTATTTTTTTTTGTTGGTTTAGGTTTTTTTAGGTAACATATACATGGAAAACGAAAATTGGGCCCAAGAATCCACCTATAGCCCTAAGTTTGACCCATAGCGGGAGTTTCCTTCCACACGTCCAACACGCCTCTAATACATCAAGGTACAAAGTAGTTTCATGTACGGCACATCAACAAGTATGACAACTAATAGATGCAATTTTTGCCCTTGCCTCATCCGATTTCAGGTGTCCAATCCGTGGGCGTGCATGTTCAGCACCGACCTCCCATCTCTGAGCGACGTACAGATCCAAGGGCATCAACGACATACACACGCAGAATCGCAACGGACATGCTCTCTCCGCCTACCGCAATTTCGGCATCGGCTTCCTCGGCGTCACGCCGGCGACTGGCTGGCCAGCCTCGCCACCACCATCTCCTTCGACGCATCCAAGCCACATGTGCAGTTGTAGAACCGTACGGGTCAAAGGTAATCACCTACAGGTGCATCCACAACCCGATGGAAACTCTGTCTCCTCTCTCCGCCATCCGCAACTCCAACGTCGGCATTATCTTCGATGTCGGCGATCAGCTCATCAGCCTCGCCACTAGCTCCTCCGACGTGGTCTCCTGAGTACTCACTCCGTCTCAAATTAAGTGTCGCAAAGTTTGACAAAAGTGGATGTATCTAAACATCGCAGCAGGCAAGGAAGTCTAGGTCGCGGACACACAGTGCATCATGAAGGCCATGCGCAAACCCAACAATGTACGCCCTCTTCGCCGCAGGCTTCAGCACCATTAAGGTGTCTACTTCAATTTGTTCCAACAGGCTGAGAAAATCAATCACAATTCATCTTGAGTTGTACTTATATGGCCTATGAAGTGAAATATATATGTCCATTCCAAACGAGCGCGGACAAATGGAGCTTGGGCTCCATAGAGTACTTCACTTGAAAAATTAAAAAACTAATATTTTAAATTTAAAAAGAAATGAAGAAGTGTATACGCATACAATGTTCTATTCTACTAGCGTGTCACAAATAGAAACATCTTATATTCTTTACTCTGCATTGTTTTTTTCATGCGGGATTTTTTTTTTAAATCAGTCTTGAAATATTGATTTGAATTTTTTTTAAGGCCAACATGGAGCCTCATCTCCATCTGTGGTTCCGGCATTTCAAATACTCTTAAGTGGCTATACTATTTAAAAAAAGAATCTATTTTTCCACACATTCTTATATAATTTTGAATCGGTGTGATGAGGAATCGACTCAGAGAAAAAGTAATTAAACAACTGTCATAGAGAAAAGAATCACGTGAACTATTGAAGAAGTACATATAAAATTTATCCATGCAAAAAGAGCATGTCAGGTATTTTATAATTCTTCTGAGTATGTACAAGTCCAAGTAATACATTTCAAATATCTGAATGATATTATGAAAATATTATATCAAGTTTTGTTTAGGCTACTTCTCAGTTTTGATCCCAATAAATATATAGCATCCTAAACAAGGTTCAGCTCAAGCAATTATCTCAAGAAATAGATGCTATATTTGAATTCCAATTTTTTACATATAATATCTAATCTCTTCAATTAAAACAGTAAATAGGAATATGCATGGTTACAATTTATTATTCACTCTTCTTCAAATTTAGTTATTTCTGGTATGTGTTGATATTTAATAGTAAGACAAAGCGTTTACACAATACTACTAGAGAGCACCAATGTTTATTTTATGCATATCTATTATTGACAGATGGTGTAATCATAAAATATAAGAAAATTGTTCAGCTTAGGATATTGAACACCTCGCCATAAAATTAGTGTGTTATATGTGCAAACTAAAACCATATATCTATCATATATTAAGATCAATCAATCTATACGATAATCCAATAAGTATCCCAACAAAATGTACATCAATACAAAAATTCAAAGATTGTTTATTACTGAATAAAGGATTAAAATGTGGTTTTCTAAATCGAAGGATATTCATGATCTTAAACTCAAATCATATTCTTAGCTTTATTTAATTTTGCAGAACATGTGATCGAATTTATATGTTCCAATTACCGAAGCGAATAATATTATTGGCATCACGATACATGTTGATATTCAATTTTCATATGTAAAAAATAATATAAACAATGATTAATATGTTTTTACTTAAAAACACAATAATCAATAATTAAGTCAATGTAACACATTTAGAGATGTATCCATGCCTAATATGTTACACATTATGAAACAACTAGAGTCACCATGAGAGAATTTTCAACTTAAGATGACCACAATTTTTTAATAAGTTTGACATGCTAAAGATGATGCCCTCGCATTTGCGAGGGCCCCTGTGCTAGTTTATTAAAATTGCAAAATGTTGATTTAGGGGCGATCTTGAGCGGGGAAACGAATGGAGGAATGTGTTATCATGTAGTGATAATGTAAGCTCGTGAACCTATGGACTACACGTTGCACCGGCTTATATTTAAATTAAGAGAGACGTGCCTTGCACGTGCACATCAACTAGTATAATAAGTGTGGAAGGTGCTTGTCGGATTCCACGTGAGTTTACTTAAGGTCGCGCGTTGGAGATGTCAGAGCCGTTCAGCCGTATCGTTCCTTTTCTAACTGAAAATAAGAGCATTGCAAACTGGTCGTATTTCTACTTTTAGGCAAAATATGGATGTTATGATTACCGTCTAATCTTTTATTCTATCTTTTTAATGGATCGTCTATATTTTTGTGCTCCATGGATTTTAAATACAAACTAAGATTCCATGTATTCATCGGCTATTCTGAAAAAAGATTGCGGCCCATCTTCTCTTACACTTTCAAACTTCTTTCACGTTCGACTTTAGGTCATGTTCCTTCCTCATTTTCTCCTCCAGAAGCAGCGTCGAGGCGTCGCCGCCTCCTGCAAGGCAGCTATGTAATCGAGTATCCAGCAATACTCGCTTCCATCCACGAAATCGCAGCTCGCTGTGGCTCCCGTCTCTGCCAATTACCTTTCTGTGGCCTTGCCGGCATGCCCGCTCATCACTTCGCTCGCTGCGACACCGTCTTCGCGTCAAACCTTCGGAGAAGAAATCATATGATGCAATCTGAAATTTCAGTCGTATATGATATAGCGAAAAATTTAGGCATTACAACGAGTCGTGCATTGCACGTGCACGACTACTAGTTTGTATAAACATGCATCTGTTTCAACATAGGAAAAATAGAAAGAAAACTCAAGCTAAAATAAAGCTAGCATTTGTTTTCCAATTTAATTGATTACATTGTTGTGTAGTGACTGATTTGTATAAAATGTATCTGTTTCAACCAGGGATTTAGTTACCGGTCGGGAAATCCGGTAATCGGAGATCCCGACCACCACCGGGAAAAGCTCATACCGGTAAAAAAAATCCCATTTTTTTTTTTGAAAATTTTGAATTTTAACAGAAACCCTCGGCAAATGGTTATATTGGGAATCAATTTTTTTGAATTTTCAAATTTTGGTTTTGAAATTCGTCCGGTAACCGGTTGGGATTTTCCGGTAACTGGAAATCCCAACCCCCTCGGGAATTTTTTCCTACCGAGAACCAAAACCTTGGTTTAAACGTCAGTAAATGATGACGAGTGAGCTAAAGGACTACTAGAGGTCTTAAAGTAGTTGATTGAGGATGATATTGTGCAAGAAGAACCGGTATAGCTTAATAGCTACTCCCTCCGTATGATAATATAAGATGTTTCAGCGTTTTCTAGAAAAACGTAGCTAGACATATTTTAGTGTGTAGATTCATGTGCATCTTGCACTAAAACATGTCCAGATATGTGTTATCTAGAAAATGGTAAAACACCTTACATATCAATACGGATGGAGTATATATTATTGTTCTGCGTGACATGTATGACACAGATAAAAAACGACGTTGTGGGCGTGGGAACAAAAGTTGGAAGTAACTAATCATGTCAATTGTAATAAACATTTTAGTTTAGTACAAAAATATTAGCATATAAACAAGACAATCAATATGTGATCAAAATGTCAGAGAGTTTAAGCAATACCCGATTAATGTACACGGTATACCATTCCTTGGATGGTAAGGAAATATAGTTTATTAGATAAAAATCAGCAAGTGTGGAAGCGTACGCAAACAGTAATACTCTCTAGAGAGAACATGGCCGGCATGCAAACTGAAAGAAAAAAACCATTTGAGATCCGGTGTCTAACTAGTAGACTACTAGATCACTAGAGTAGATATCTGTTGTAAACCAAGCAAAGCATATAGTACTAGTAGAAGGCGTGACCGTGACAGAGAGCAAAGAAGATTCCAAACTTAGCCAATCAAACTGTTGCATTCACTTCAACTCTTTAGCTCCAGTCCGATATAAATACGGAGTATTTTCTTCTGTTCCAAACTTAGCCAATCAATCTGTTGCATTCTCTTCAACTCTTCTTTGCCAATCAATCTGCTGCATTCACCTCAACTCTTCAACTCCAGTCCGATTCAAGACCAGCAGCCTGACCAGCAACCTCGTCGCCAACTCAGGTAGAACCGTAAATCCTTTCTTGTGTTCCTCTTAGACATGTTTGACGAAAACATGGAACGAACACGACATAATGACACACATTTTACATTCAAATTTGCATTAGGAACCAATCATGGTGCATACACTTCTTTGTTGCTATAAAGTGATTACATAGTTGTCAATCTACAGGTGCTTCTGGTCCCGATATCCAGGGCTGGCCCTGAGCAGGTGCGTCCTGTGCGGCCGCACAGTGCCCTCTCTTGCCAGGGGCCCCCACCTAGGTAAAGTATACTAAGGCCTTAGCGTTGATTAGGTCGAGGCCCTAGCGTCTTTCCACAGTATATCGCACATGAAAGAAAGCAGCGACAACCCGAGGCCGTACCGTTGATTACGCCTGCCCATCGAGTCATCAACTCCTAGTTCTCCTCTCCTAATCACCTTCCATACAGTACGGAGTACTTCCTAATCTCTTCCATACAGCCACGCAATAAAATAAAAATCTCTTCCATACTGTATTTCACGGTCTCTTTCCACAGATCTCCCTAGGCCATCTTGTTATTCTTCTCATCCTGTTATTCTTCATTCGATCTGCCCAGCCTGATCTTATACCATTCAGTCATGTTGACTATAGAAGAAAGGGAGGACAGGGATTAGCCGGTGGCGGCAGCAAGGAGAATTAAGGGGAGACGGTCTTGGCGTGTCGCTACTGCAGGACAGTGTCGCTGGATGGTACTGACAGGACGGATGGTGATTAGTTTGAGACAAGCTGCAAGCAGACTAGCAAAGGCAATCAGATCCAGGTAATTTCTGATTTTCTGTTGTTTTTGTGTGCCGTAGTCTGAGATGTCATCTAAAAATGTAAGTCTGATCATTAGAACAAGCAAAAGAGAAAGAGACAATTAATTTATTGAATCCCAAAAGGAGACATAAACAGGAAAAAAAAATGGTATATGGGGCCCATTTTTTTTTGTCTTGCACCGGGCCTTGGACGGCTCAGGGCCGGCCCTGGCGATATCTTTGTGGTGTAATTGGTTTTTTTACTAGTAATATATATGACTGATACACGAATTCGCACTTTTGAGAAATATATGATTGAAAATATTGCTTCATCCGCATGCAGGGATGGATGACCAACCAGTGCGCGTGCGCCCACCGCATCGACGCTACATCTGGAGCGACCAGGGGAAGAGCTCCTGGTTGGCATGGCTCCTCACGATCCTGGCCACGCTGGGGGCCATCGTCCTCATCGGGGTGTGCATCACGGCGGTCACCATCTGGATTCTCTACCAGCCACAGAACACGTACTTGGAGGTCAGCGACGCGCAACTTGCGCAGTTCACGTACACACGGGTTGACGGCGTCATCCGCCACCTGAACGTCTCCATCGGCATCCTGACCACGAACTCAAACTCGAGGGGCGGCGACGCCAACATCTCCCACTTCCTTATCGCCCTCGGGTTCCAAGGCATGGACCTGGCGCTGCTGAAAGCCTTGCCGTTCACGGTCGCACCGCAGCACTCTGTGCAGCTGCCGTACGAGGTGGTGTCCGATGGGGCACCCCTGGACGCCGCCAGGAAGCGGGCAATGGATTTAGCTCTCGCGGCTGGGGTGCTGCCGCTCGAACTCTACGGTAAAGCGCGAACAAGCTGGAAGATGGGCGTCTTCCCCAAGCTCTATTTCTGGACGCGCATAAATTGCCCACTAACATTCAGCTTCGCCGACGGATTGCTGCCCATCGACAAGAAGGCTTGCCGCTCCAGGTCGCCCTAGGTGCACGCTGATCTCCTCTGCTTCGATCCGTTGCAGCTTTGCGCTTGTGTGTGTATATACAAATGTCACTGATAGTTAGCTTCTCCGGTATGAGGAATTATGAGGGTTTGTTTCTAGAAAGAAGGCTTTAAATATATGAGCGCTTGTGTGCGAAGTATGCTTTGCTATTGAAATTCATGCTTGATACAATATATGACATGAGAGATATGTGAATGTATGTTGGGTTGATGTGCTGGTGTCATATGTGGTGATCGATACATTAAGAAATAAAATGCATTAAGAAATAAATAAATGTTTGTTGTGGACTGGGCAGTGGCCCAGTGGCAAGGGGGGCACGGTTGCCCCCAGCCGACCCAGGTTCGAATCCCGTAATGGGCAGAATTTGGGTGTGCACACGTTGACTTCTGTGGACATCTTCTATAAAAAAACGCCATCAGGTGCTAGTGCCTGGGATGGTCCTATTAAAAAAATAATAATAAATGTTTGTTATAAAAGAAAACTTGCTGTCATCAAGGTGATCATAATTTTTCCACATATCAGATGATTGGATTTTTTTTTTTACAGAAGTCCCTGCAGAAGAACTGATTCACACGAATCACACATGATTCATACATTGAATGACTTCAATATTTTCACAGAATTATTTATACAGTCTTCTTCCAAGAAAATAAATAAAAAAATTCGAATATTATCGAATCCGCAAGGTTTCATTCAATACTGACAGAAGCAGCCAAGATTCACATAAGATTCATACAGAATAAAATAAAAGTCACGTTACATACACAGGTAACCATTAAAGCACGAATTAACAGAATGGTTCTTCTGTCACTGCAGATCCAATGAGAATTCATAGAAGGACAAGATAGACAAACAAATATAGGCAAAAGGAAAAGATAAAAAAGGGAGTTGGATCGGAGCAGTACAGGCAAGATAGATTATCTCTAATAAACATACGGTGGGCAACTTGCAAGGATGTTGACAAAACTCTATACAACTTTCACGGATCTAAAAAATCAAGAAAAAATTCTGCAAGAAACTGAAAGGGCCACGGCTCGGCCTGATACAGTGGACTCCTGCCAACGGTGAGGCCCTGATCCGTGGCCTCCCTGCCCAGATCCGGCACAGGAGAGTACGAAGGGGTGTCGTCAACCGCCCCGATAGCGGCTATTCACCCGCTCCAGCAGGAAGGTCGCCCAGGCCGCCGAGCTTCACGGATGTCGACGGAGGAGCGCGGATGTGTGGCCTCCTGCCTGGATCCGGGGTTGGGAGATGGATCGGATGGGGACGGAGAGGAGAGAGATGGGACGGGGATGGAGACGAGCGGAGGCGCCGGTCGCACACAACCAGCGGAGGGGATCCTGTGCCCGCTCTCGGCCGGGGAACCCCGCTTGTGGTCGTGGATGGCCGGCCGGATGGAGCAGCGGAGGCCGGCGCCGCCGTGCGCCTCGCCGCCGCCCGGAGGCTCGAGCTCGCCGTGGAGGATCCGTCGGAGGAGGACCTGGAGGCCCGAGCTCGCCGTGGTCGAGGCCATTGTTAGCCACTAAACCGTGACATGTGTGTAGCTCGTGTGTGTGTGTTGGATTTAGTCTGCAGCTAGCCGCGTGCGTAGCGTGAGATTGTTGTGATCTGTTAGGAGTTGGCCGCGTCGTGCGCATCAGAGCGCGCTCTGCGCGTGGCCGGGCGAGCAGATCGTGCGTGGGCAGAGTGGAGTACGTTGTGCGTGCTTGCTCAGCTTATATAACCATCCGTGTACTTCCTGTATTATCAGAGCTGAAGAGAAACAAGACTAGGGCGTCTGTGCGCCCACGGCGGCGTTCGTGCGCCGGCCGAAAAAACCTTGTGCTTCTTCTACCTTGTTCGAGCGAGAGAGAGAGCCACAAAGGGGCTGCCCTCGAGGGCAGCCCCAACATTTGGTATCAGAGCCTTGTCGAACCGAGGCGGCCGTGGCGTGCGGTCAGTCCGCGACGAGCACGGCGGACACGCTGGCGGCGAGGTGACGTCGTATGTCCGGCAAGCGCGAGGCTGCGGTGGCGCGGCATGACGGCGGCATCGAGGAGCTGCGCGGCCACGGAGGCTAGTGGCGCCATGCGACGGCCGTGGCCGAAACGTCCGCGTGTGTCGCCGGCGGAGGAGCTCGGCGTTTGTCGCCGAGGAAGAAGACCGTGTCCTAGGCGCGCCGGTTGGCCACGTTGCCTGCGTCAGTGCGCGCATGGCGTGAGCTGGAGCGTGCGGAGCGCGCGTGTGTCGCCGAGGAAGGAGAAACTTGGTCCCGTCAGCAGGCCGGCCGCGTTGATAGCGTTGGAGCGCATCACGTGCGCGAGCTGGGCATGCGGATCATGGCGGAGAGGGTGCGTGGACTGCGTCAGTGCGCGTCCAGTGCGCGGCCGTGGCGTCGTGAGTGCGCGCTAGAGCGGCTAGAAGACCCCTCCCTGTGTACTCCATCGTGGCATCGAGTTGGAGCTCGAGTGATCAAGAAAGCCGTCGGAGCGGCAGGCGTCAGTGCGCCGAGAAGAGGATGGAGGCAGCGTCAAGCGTGGTGGAGGCTGTAGCGGCGGCCATGGCGCCGAACTCGACGACGAGCCGATTCTTCTATAGGTCACGGTTTAGGGGGGAAAATGTTAGCCACTAAACCGTGACATGTGTGTAGCTCGTGTGTGTGTGTTGGATTTAGTCTGCAGCTAGCCGCGTGCGTAGCGTGAGGTTGTTGTGATCTGTTAGGAGTTGGCCGCGTCGTGCGCATCAGAGCGCGCTCTGCGCGTGGCCGGGCGAGCAGATCGTGCGTGGGCAGAGTGGAGTACGTTGTGCGTGCTTGCTCAGCTTATATAACCATCCGTGTACTTCCTGTATTATCAGAGCTGAAGAGAAACAAGACTAGGGCGTCTGTGCGCCCACGGCGGCGTTCGTGCGCCGGCCGAAAAAACCTTGTGCTTCTTCTACCTTGTTCGAGCGAGAGAGAGAGCCACAAAGGGGCTGCCCTCGAGGGCAGCCCCAACAGCCATGGCTCCACGCTCCACGAGACAGGAGCGCGAGCTCCCCTCCTGCCAGCTGCACGGACTGTACACGGGCGCAGCAGAGAGGTTGTCCGGCTCGTGCTGGCGCCGCCGTGTAGATGAGGGGGTGGGAGAGGAGGGGCTCGGGATCGGGGCGCCGCCGTGGAGAGGGTTGGGAGAGGGGGCGCCGCCATGGGGTCGGGGGATGGGACCGGGAATGCCACGGTTAGGGTTTGTGGTGCTTATATAGCATGGTGGACCGCTGGCTAATTCCCATGTGTTTACGGAGCTGAAATGTAAAATCGACACACACATCTACATGTGGGAAATCCGCACTCATGTACTAGTAGGATTGTGTGAGTACTAGGGACGACTCTTGTTATTGAACGTGTCAGTGATTGTTCAAGAACGTGTCGGTGGGGTCAACTAGGGCTGGAATTAAAACTCGAAACTCACGAGTTAAACGAGTAGCTCGCAACTCGACTCGGCTCGGCTCGAACTTGTTGTCCAACGAGCCGAGTCGAGTTTTCGTTTTCGACAGTAAACGAGTTCAATCTAAACGAGCCGAGTTCACGAGTACTCGTTTAGCTCGTTTAACTCGGTAAAAATAGTTTCTAATGATATTTTATCTATGTGAACATTGTTTTACTGATTATTGTACTCCCTCCGATCCATATTAATAGGTGCTGAAGTGGATGTATTTAGACATGTTTTATTGCAAGATACATTCACTTCAGCACCTATTAATATGGATCGGAGGGAGTAGTTTATTTACTACAAATTATTTGATGGTGACATGTTTTCATCGATTATTGCGATGATTTTATTATACATGCCCCAAATAATGAAAAATAATTATATATACAATATATAATATTGATTTTTTTTATAGTTTTACAAAATAAAAAAGTTAAACGCGTAGCTCGCGAGCTACTCGCGAGTTCACCGAGCCGAGCCGAGTTTTGATTTTGAACTCGTTTGTTGAACGAGTCGAGTCGAGCTCGACTCGTCAGTTTACCGAGCTTGAGCGAGTCGAGCCGAGCTGACTCGGCTCGGCTCGAATTCCAACCCTAGGGTCAACAGCCCCTGTGCGGGCGTTCTTCCATATTAAAGCGCGAGATGCAATATTTTTTAGGGAAATCTTCTTCATATCTAATTGGGGAGGAAATCCTGCGTTGTGGTGCGTCCTCCGGCTGGGCCCGCCTGTCGGCCAATGCATTCACTTGTGCGTGTCGTTCCGTCGGTTCGAGATGCTATCCTCAAGCAAGTCCTCGCCCTCCGCACGCGACACCGCGCCGTCGCCGGCTGGCGGTTCGGCGCTTGTCGGCGGCGCCTCCGACGGCATCTCCTGGTTCGACCTGGGACAGACAGAGGCGAGGTCCCCTCGCGGAGAGCTCCCGCGCCGCCGTTGAAGATCCTCCAGCGTCGTTGTTCCAGCTCCTCCTCCAGTATGAGGCAAACAACACTGGATTTGCACTAATCCTAATCATTTTCCACACCCCCTGACTGGTTCTCCTCCACTTCGGGTCCAGCACGTCTCTCCTCCCACCTCCACCTCTGTTCTCCTCCCACCAGCAGCGAGAAGGGAAGCAGGGAGGATCCGTGTCCGTCGTCTTACCGTTGCGCCTCGATGCCGGGCCTTTGGTCGGTCGGTTCGCCGTCTTCAACCAAAGGAGCATCGCCGCTCACGCCGATCTCAACCACACGAGCGTCGCCGTTCATGGCCTCCTCTGTCGCGTGCGGGGACAGCAGCTCCACCTCTTGCTGTGCGCGCAACCCCTTCCTCGATCTCTCTACACCCTATTAACAAGGGCGGCGCGCTCCATCGGGCAGGCGCCGGTGGATCTGGCCTCTCCATGACCATACATGGGTGGGGAGCAACGCCTCCATTAGGGGTCGAGGAAGATGAGCCGCACGTCCGCTCTCTCCTTAGGGGTAAAATTCGAGGTCCAGCGTCTCCGGCCCTCCTCTGCACACGCCGGTCTCTCGCCTCCAGTATGATAACTGCTGGATGGTGCGAACGCCGGCGAGTACATCACCGGGCGGATGCCGATTACAAGGACGTTCTACTGGCACATCCTTCATCAGATCCTCCTACTATGGTATTGCCACCCCTGACCCACAAATATAGCAGCACCAAACCCTTAATCCGAATTGTACTACCTTCCTGGTCCATTGACTAGGATTTTGAAACCGCATCGGAGCTCGAAGGATGGCTTCACTGGTATGGGCGCCTCTACCTACATCCTTGAGCACTCCGTGTACCTCCTTGACAGCCATAGGGGCAATGACCACTTCACTAAACTGCTACCTCTGCTCAAGACTTTCAAGTACAAAGTAAGCAGGATTCAAATCCGATTATGGAGATAAATCGTCTTCATAAATTCTTGAAACATTCACTTTTCAAGTTGGATTTGATCCACAATGACGACTCTGTTTACTTCTGGAATTTGGTCGATTTATGGCCAACGAATTGTCGGTTCTTATTTCTAACCTTATTAGGTATCATATGAATGAATTAATAGAAGAACTTCAATAGCTTCTTTTTAATATTACTTTCATATTTTGCAGTACTATATAAAGTGTTTGATATATTTCTATCACCAACAAATATGTGTGTGGTTTGGAAAAATATATTCTGAATTAAGTAATATATTGTACACTATGATTTTTGAGGTGCCGCGGACTACCCGACTTGCTGGCTTCTTCCCACCTGGTGACCATCCTGGGCTCAGATCGATGGGTGACAACATATTTCTCGAGCGGTTTTTCAGAGTCTTCTTCTCCACAAGTCGGTGCTTCCATCATGCACTTAGGCCATGGCGACCAGGCCAAAGATGAGACAGGTTCATGCCTGCACAAATGGAGTTCGACTATACCAGAACCTTATTGCTTAGCTGTCTGCCCGGTGTTTCCATAGCTAGCTTCTTAAATTTTATTGACCCTCCTACTCTTTGTGATAATGTCTCCTCTTTCCAGGTATGTAAGCATGATTGATTCATGTCTCTGAATTTGCTGACAGCCTAAGACTAAACTTGCTACAAAATTAGGTGCTGATTAAACAATGTATTACGGGAATATTATCCGTTCAACATGTAAACAAAAAGGCCATGTAGTATTCATTGTTCAGCTCTCACAAGGTCAACATTGTCTGCTTTGCATTCACCTTAGAGTACAGTAGCACTTACCATC
Source organism: Alopecurus myosuroides (assembly GCA_028641055.1). Lineage (NCBI taxonomy): Eukaryota > Viridiplantae > Streptophyta > Magnoliopsida > Poales > Poaceae > Alopecurus > Alopecurus myosuroides. The sequence goes on from CM054057.1 coordinate 631,693,673, forward strand.
CCCTTTTTAGGTGGTTCCACATCAAAGGGTTATTATGTCTAAAATTCTTATGTTATTATGTTCATAGGTAACATATCAAAGGTTGCAATTCAGATTATCATTTCTTTCTGAAAGTTAACTTGATCAGAGTAATATATGTTTGTCATTTGTAAGTCAAGCTTTATTACCTTGAATGCATCTGGTACCCTCACTTCTTAGAAAAGATAACTTAGTGAATACTATGTTAGTACGTCAGTATACATTCCCTGACTATAAGTGCATACCTAGATGTTTGAAGCATTTGCATGAAAAAATGGATTGGCTGCAAATATGCTAAATATGGTAGATACAATTTTCAGGTGATTATGAAGTTATTGAGTACATTATATTAAGTAGCTGATTTCAAACATCATTGCCACAAGTAATGCTCTTGCTCTTCATTTTGTATTTTTCTGTTGCAATATCTAATTATCCATTCTAAATGTCTTTGTTCAATCGAAAGAAAGTTTATTTTGGGGTATGTTGTCAAATAGAACATATACTTCTTTTGATAATCCAGATCCTCAACCCCTATAGTAGAGTTCTCCATACATCATCATCTGTTGTCCGTAAGTGTTGCAGGTATCATGTTGTTTTCCAATCCTGTCGTGCGTGCTCTCTTCACTTCTCCTCGTAGTTCTTGCGGCGTGGTGGCGTTGGTGGATTTGGGTCTCCTTGGTGAGTTCCTACGGTGCCCTTCTGGCTGGCGGTTGGATATATTTTCTTGTCTGCTAACCCTAGGTGTTGGGTCCTCTGCCCATAGCCGCTGGAGTTACCGGTGTGTCAGCCACAAGGTGGATGTTGCATGAGACGAGAGAGGGCAGGGTTCACCAGTGCAGACAGCGGGGCTGGTAGAACCTAGGGATCTACCGGGTCGGGGGCGTAGGCTGTAGGGGGAGGAGGGGGTTGTGTGGAGGCGAGGGGATCGCGGCCGGCGGCTGGGCGCCGTCGCGCGAGAGCAAGGGAGGGCGGCGGCTAGGGCAGGGGCGGTGACGGGTGGGAGAAGGCTGACTCCTCTGGGAGTCGGCAATAATGATATTGATTATTGCTTACTTCTCAAAACCTATTACAATTCTTTATGTAATAAAAGATAATGGGCTAAGCCCCTATTTCGGCCCACTAATGGGCTTTTTCCGCCTATAGACCAAACCAGTATTTACATCTCTCCCCGCCTCGACAAACAGCTCGTCCTCGAGCTGGACATCTGGAAACTGCTGGCGGAACTCGTCGAGCTTCTCCCAAGTCGCGTCACTCGCCGGAAGTCCTGTCCACTGCACCAGGACATGCAAGACATCACGGCGCGTCTGGGCCTTCAGTACTTTCTCCGGGGCTGGAAGAAGTCGCCCCCGAGCCGTAGGCGATAAAGCTGGTGGCGCCGCAGGTGGGTCCCAGTGGTAGGCCTTGAGCAGGCCCACATGGAAGACGTCGTGAAGCCGGGACCCTCCGGTAGCTCCAGCCGGTAATTGAACGACCCAACGCGCTCCACAACACGGAATGGACCCGCGTAGCGAGGTCCCAGCTTGCGCTTGGAGCGTGGGGTCTAAGGACTGCGTAGTCCGATGCAGAAGGCGGAGCCACACCCAGTCCCCCACCGCGAACTCCGCGGCACGATGGTGTGCATCATAGTACTTCTTGGACAGCAGCTGCGCCTGAAGGAGGCGCTGCCGCGCCTCGTCCAATATCTCGTCGTGGGTGCGGAGCAAGTCTCCCGCGGCCTCAGTCCGTGTCGTCCCGTCCTCAAAGGGCAGCATACGCGGAGGCGGCCGGCCATAGACCATCTCGAAGGGTGTGGCGTGCAGGGCGGCGTGGTAGGAGGTGTTGTAGTAATACTCCGCCCATGCCAGCTAGTCCACCCAAGCTCGTGGGCGATCTCCCGTGATGCAGCGCAGGTACATGGCAATCACCTTGTTGACCACCTCGGATTGCCCGTCGGTCTGGGGGTGGAACGCGGTGCTGAGGCGGAGCTTGACGCCGGCCAGCCGAAAGAGATAGCGCCAGACGTGTCCCGTGAACACCGGATCACGGCCGCTGACGATCGACGTCGGGAATCCATGTAGCCGAACGACCCCGTCGAAGAAAGCTCGAGCCACGGAGGCGTCCGTGTAAGGATGACCCAACGCGATGAAGTGCGCGTACTTGGAGAAACGGTCGACCACCGTGAGGATGACGGACTTGCCGCCCACTTTGGGAAGCCCCTCGATGAAGTACATGGAGATATCCGCCCACACCTGCGAGGGAACCTCGAGGGGCTGCAAGAGGCCCGCTGGCCGCTGCGTCTCCGTCTTGTTGCGCTGGCACGTCACACACGCCCTCACCCAATCCTGCACCAATGCCTTGTCGCGCGGGATATAGAAATCAGCGCGAAGGCGGTGGAGGGTCTTCTGAACACCCTCGTGACCCGATGAATGTGCCAACTCCAGGACCTGGTGGCGGAGATCGTCGTGGTCGTGCACAAAGAGGCGGTGGCCGTGGAGGAGCAGGCCGTCCGCCAGGTGCCAGGGCGCCTCCAATGCGCCGGAGTCCAGGCGCTGTCGGAGGTCCTGCGCGTCGGTGGCCGATGCCGTGGCCTGACGGATGGCGTCGAGGAGAGCAAAGGACGGCCCGGAGCGAATGCACATGGACGCTCCCACAGAAGCTGCGTCCTCCTCGAGGAGCTCGTAGTCGTGGCGAGAGAGGGCATCCGCCACCGTGTTAAGCCGCCCGGGGCGGTACTCGACGGTGAAGTCGTAGCCAAAGAGCTTGCTGATCCACTGATGCTGTGGCACTGTGGAGAGGCGCTGGTCGAGCAAAAACTTGAGGTTGTAGTGGTCCGTACGGACCCGGAACGAGCAGCCCCAAAGATACGGCCTCCAATGCCGCACGGCCTGGATGAGGCCGATCAGCTCGCGCTCGTACGCCGCGAGCTTATGGTGGCGGGCGGCGAAAGGTCGGCTGAAGAAGGCCAACGGCCCGTCGCCCTGGTGCAAGACGGCACCGAACCCGGTGCCAGAGGCGTCGCAGTCGACCACGAAGGGGCTGTCAAAGTCCGGCATTTGGAGTACCGGCCCCATCGTGAGAGCTCGCTGGAGAGCCTGGAATGCCTCCGTGGTCGCTTCGTCCCATGCGAAGGCGTCACGGCGGAGAAGACGTGTCAGCGGCGCCGCGATGAGGCCGAAGTCCCGGATGTACTTCCGGTAGTAGCCGGCGAGGCCCAGGAACCCGCGCAGCGCCCGAGGGGACTGTGGGGTCGGCCAGGCGGCCACGGCAGCGACCTTGTGCGTGTCCATGGCCACGCCGTCAGCGGAGATGACGTGCCCCAAGTAGGCGACCAAGGACGTGCCAAACGAGCACTTCGAGCGCTTGAGGTGAAGATGATGCGCCCGAAGCTCGTTCAGGATGATGGCCACGTGCTGTAGGTGCTCCGCCCAAGATGCACTGTAGATAAGAATATCATCAAAGAAAACAAGCGCAAATCGGCGTAAGTAGGGGCTGAGTATGTCGTTCATGAGGGCCTGGAACATCGCCGGCGCGTTGGAGAGGCCTAAAGGCATCACCAAGAACTCAAAGTGGCCGTGGTACGCGCGGAATGCGGTCTTCTCGACGTCGTCCGGGTGCATCCGCACTTGGTGATAGCCAGAGCGGAGGTCGAGCTTGGTGAAGAAGCGCGCCCCGTGCAACTCGTCCAAGAGCTCATCCACCACCGGGATGGGGAACTTGTCCTTGTAGGTGACGATGTTGAGGGCACGGTAGTCGATGCAGAACCGCCAAGTGCCATCGGGCTTGCGCACCAGGAGCACCGGTGCGGAGAACGGCGACGTCGAAATCCGGATGATGCCATGTGTGAGCATCTCAGCCACTTGGCGCTCGAGCTCATCCTTCTGGAGCTAGGGGTAGCGGTACGGCCGTACGGCGACAGGCGTCGTGTCCGGTGGCAGGTGGATGCGGTGGTCGCAATGTCGGGCCGGCGAAAGGCCCTGCGGCCCCTCGAAGATGTCGCGGTGCTGCTCCAGGAGGTCGGCCAGCAGGGGGTGCGCCTCGTCGAGGGCTGCGGCCATCATCTTGAGCTGCGGGGTCACGGGTCCCGACCCGCCGATGCCTGTCCACTGGACGCGACGGCCCCCCTCGCGCCAAAAGATGAGGGTGAGGACCTCAAAGTCCCAGCGGATGGGCCCCATCGTGGAGAGGAAGTCGAGGCCAAAGATGAAGTCGTAGCAGCCCAGGTTGATGCCGACGCAGTCGATGGCGAAGGACTCGTTGCCAATGATGGCGGGAACCTGTCGCGCCACGCATTCGCAAGCAAGGCGTCCCCGTTGGCGACGGTGACGCTGAACCTGTCGGCTCCGGTCGGCTGGAGGGCGAGGCGCCGCAAAGTATTCCCGGACATGAAATTGTGTGTCGAGCCCGTGTCGACGAGGGCGGTCAGCGTCTCCCCTTTAATGGTCACCGGAAGTAGCATGGTCTTGGCTATCTTGATCCCTGCCAGAGCGTGAAGGGAGACGACGAAGGACTTGGCGTCAACCGACGCGTATGTCGTAACGCCGCCCTCGGAGAGCGTCGTGGTCTCAAGCTCCACGGTGATGGCCTCCACGTCGTCATCGTCGTTGATGGTGTCCAGGTAGAAGAGGCGGGCACACGTGTGACCCGGCGCGTACTGCTCGTCGCAGTTAAAGCAGAGCCCCTTGCAACGACGTTCGAGCTGCTCGGCAGCGGTGAGGCGCTTGAACGGGCGCCGGTGCAGCCCCTGGAGTGGTCGGTGCGGCGACACGAGGCGGTGTCGGGGTCGTGGCCGGCCGGGGGGGGGGGGGACGCGCACGCCCTGGCTCGGCAGCAGCTGATGCATGGCGCTGGCCCGCTGCTCGTATGCCCGTGCGTAGTACATGGCAGACTGCAGGTCCTGAGGTTCCCTTAGCTCCACGTCAACGCGGATGTGGTCAGGCAGGCCCCCGATGAAGAGATCGGCTCGCTGGCGGCCCGAGACGTCCGGCGCATGGCACGCCAATGCTTGGAACCGGTCAGCGAAGTCCTGCATCGTGCCGGTGAAGGTGAGGCGGCCGAGCTCGGCCAAGCGGCTGCCGCAGACCGGCGGCCCAAAGCGGCGGAGGCACAAGTCGCGGAAGCGCTCCCATGACGGCATCCCACCCTCGTCCTGCTCGAGGGCGTAGTACCATGTCTGGGCGGCGTCGCGGAGGTGGTAGGAGGCCAGCCACGTGCGGTCGGACGCAAGCGTCCGCTGTCCCCGGAAAAATTGCTCGCATTGGTTGAGCCCGTTGAGGGGGTCGATGGTGCCGTCGTACGTGAAGAACTCGAGCTTGGAGAAGCGGGCGGCTGTGGGCCGTGGTGGGCGGCCGCGAAGGCACCCTCGTGGCGACTCGGCGCGGCGGGGATGGACGGCGGTGTGAGGGACGAATACGCCTCAGCGTACCCCGGAAGACCCCCGCGAGCCGTGGCCCCGTAGGACGGTAGCGGCCCCGCAGATGGCGGCGCGGAGGCCCACGATGGCAGCGTAGGCGGCGCCATGGGCGGCGCGGAAGGCTGGCCGGGGTCGAACGTGGGCGCGGTGGCCCACGACGGCAGCGAGATGGCGACGGCGGAAACTTCAGTGCGATCGGAATTCTCCGCTTCGGTGGCGCGGAAACCGGCGGTGGCTCCGTCCGCTGGAGGAGCACGGCGATGGCGTGATTGATGTCGGAGACCGACTCGGTCAGGTCGCGGAGGCCCGTGGAGAGCTCCTGGTTCGAGAGGATGGGGGCGGGCTCCCGAGCCGGCGCGTCCGAGGCCGCATACGCTGACGGCGGCGCCATGGTGGTGGATGCACCCGACGAGGCGATCGCAGCGGAGGCGGTGGACAGTCCCGAAGACATTGCAACCGAGGAATCTGATACCAAATTGGTAGAACCTAGGGATCTACCGGGTCGGGGACGTAGGCTTTAAGGGAAGGAGGGGGTTGTGTGGAGGCGAGGGGCTCGCGGCCGGCGGCTAGGCGCCGTCGCGCGAGAGCAAGGGAGGGCGGCGGCTAGGGCAGCGGCGGCGGCGCGTGGGGAAGGCCGACTCCTCTGGGAGTCGGCAATAATGATATTGATTATTGCTTACTTCTCAAAACCTATTACAATTCTTTATATAACAAAAGATAATGGGCTAAGCCCCTATTTCGGCCCACTAATGGGCTTTTTCCGCCTATAGACCAAACCGGTCATAACAGGGGCGGTGTAACACAATACTAGGTGCCTAGGTCCTGGGATACGGCAGGCTGGCCCAGTCCGTCGGCCTCTAGTTCCTTGTCGCTCATTTATTCCTCGATCTTAAATCTTCTATTCGTCTCTACATACACCCCGATCGTAGAATTTGAGGACAAAGCTCATGAGAACAAATAACAATTTACCTGTGTCCGTCCCTAATCGGCGAGGAAAAAGAGAGTTGTGGTGCGTTCAGCCGGCTGAGCGTTGCATGGGCCCTCCTGTCCGTTTGTACTTTGGCGACACACATCTAACGTCAACTGTCCCCATATGTACCGTGCTTCGCGCTTGGTCCATACTTTTTATTCTCGCATCTGCGGTGGCGATTGGGGCTAGGTTGCAGCGATTTCCCTCGCATCGGTTGGCCATGGTTCTTCTTTGTTGGTTCGCCTCCAGGTTGTATTGTGTCTCCATTTTCCCACATTGCGATTATCCTTCTCTCTATTTCCACAGGTCTTTCCTCGACACTTCATCTTGTGATTCAGGATTCGTCCGGCTCAAGCTGGCACTGAAGGCTCATTTCTTGTTTTGCTCTCCTCCGGGTAGTTTTTCCTTTTGTTTTATGTTGCACATGAGCGACGGCTATTTTCTGCTCTGGAGGGTGGGGAGCCAGGGTTTCTCACATTGCGAACCCCTCCATGTTTCCACATGTATGTCCTCGACACTTCATCTTGTGATTCAGGATTCGTCCGGCTCAAGCTAGGCACTGACGGCTCATTTCTTGTTCTGCTCTCCTTCGGGTAGTTTTTCCTCTCCTTTTATGTTGCGCATGAGGCGATGGCTATTTTCTGCTGCGCGGAGTGTGGGGAGCCAAGGTGTACGCTCGTGGGATTTGGGGCGCCTGGTAGACAAGTGAAGATTCTGCAACCGAGGTATGATCTTCAGTTTGATTCGATCTAGATTTCACCCGCAATGTGGACGTGCGGTTCTCCGGCGCTATCTTATTCACGGGCGCGTTTTTTTTTCTCCTTTGTGTCTCTCAGTACCGCTCGTTTTGTATGTGATCCATACGCGTGTCGTTGCCACTCCCTTGTGGAAGCACTATCTGTGTTCTTTTTTTGCGCCTAATTTGCGTGAGTGCGCTCATACCGACATCATTTGTTCGTTTTGTTTGGGCATTTTTGACTTTTTGCCTCTTTATTCTGCTCGATCAGTTTCATAGGGATTGTTTGGTACTACTAGCGATTGTGTCCCTGTATGATTCTGCTAACCATTTTGTCGGGGGATTACCCCTGAGTAGGGTAAAGTCAAGTGCTAAGGGCAAGATCAGAAGAGACATTTGGCAGAGTAGCTGGCTACCCGGTACTCGCTACCCGGTCGACTGCTATTCGGCCGTACACGATGGCCAGGAGAAAGAATCAAGGAAGTTATATTCCTCCGAGTAGAGGAAGAGGTCCGAGTAGAGGGAGTGGGTTCCTACTCGGGCCAAAAGTCAAAGGAGCCGTTCTGACACAGGATCCCGCGTATCCTGGGTCCGTACTGGTGCACTGTTCATCTGCAGAGCGCGTGCTTATCCGCGCCAGGGTGTCAGCAGGGTGGCGCAGGTTAGGGGGCCTACCCTGTGGTCGTGGCAGTGATAACAGAACGTTACCTTGGTTTTGCACAACGACTTTCCACACAAGACAAATTAGGAAGCCAAAGCTGTCAGCGGAAGCTGGAAGTGTGCAGTGTGCACACTATGTCGACATATGTTTGTACTTTTCCCTATTGGCTGTATCCGGCTGGGCACCAGTATATAAGGTGCCCTGCCCCCTCCTGCGCGAGGGATGCTAGAACCGGTTCACATTCTTGACCTAGATCTTCACGTAGAGAGAAGGGTGGCTACTTGGCTGTAGGCCAAACTTGTACTGTGGCTACTCGGTGACACACAAATATAGAAAGAGAAAGGCATGAGTAGGGGTTTTACCTCCACACGAGGGCCCTGAACCTGGGTAGATCTTGTTGTTTGCAGTGCTAGATTCATCCCACGCGGCCACTCGCTGCGTGATCCCTCCCCGAGCACCTCCAGCGTCCATCGACCCCATATCTTTAGCCATCCTATGGCATCTGCCGTGACACCACCACGACAGTTGGCGCCCACCGTGGGGCTTCCAGCGGTGCTGGCTGGAGTTCACGTTCGGACGGGATCCATTTCTGCTACTGGGGAGCGCGTGGTCTGTGGCCTTGTCCACAGATTCGGCTCCTTCGACTTCGTCACCGACAACGCCAATGATTTCGGCGGCAGGGCCATGCCGGAGGGCGGCTGGGTGCTCTCCTTCGGCTCGCACCTCGTCTACGTCGCCACCACCATCGTCCGCGAGTACCCCGAGCTGGTGCTCATGGCGGAAGATCCACCTGCTGTCATCGTTGCCCGCGGAAAGACAACTGGTTGTTCTACGGACGCGTGGAAGTACTGATGACCGGCCCGGCTATCGCTGCCGGGAAGGGTGAGGCTGCAGCCGTGGCAGTCGTCGAGGAGGCTGGTGGCCCGAGCGAGCCTACCATGACGCACAAGCCCTACGAGCTGCCCCAGAACATCCCGGGCTACATACCTCCTTCCACGACCTCGACGATACCGGCATCCGCCGTGCGAGTAGGCATGCCGCCTCCCACCGAGCTCGAGCTCATGACCATGAGGGCGCAGCTCGACCAGCAGCGCCACGCGCTGCTCGCTGAGCAGGCAAGTTGGAAAAGGTTAGGCTTGAGCTTAACCTGGACCAAAATGAGTACAACCGTGCTCACGGCTTTACGCCTGTGGTTAGAAGGCCTGTCAAGGCAGGCGCCACGCGCCGTAACCTAGGCACCGAGATGGCAGCGGTTGGTGAGACCGCTGGCCGAGCAGATAGCCAAAACACCGCTACCACCAGGCCCAAATACAGTACCCCCGCCAAAACCCTTAGAGCTACTGAAGCTGTAGCTGCTGAGTTGTCGCATCTCGCTGGCGACGCGCTTGTTAGGCAGCAGGGTAGGCTCAATGAGCTAGTGCTAGAGGCTGCTAGGCAGAACGAGGAGTTCCGGAAAGCCAATCCGGGTGCTGGAGCTTCTCAGGTGGTGCACTCGCATGCGGGTCAGATCTAACGATCAGGCCTCATCACCGCATCCCAGTCGTGATAAGGAGCGGAGTAGTTACTCTGGAAGAGACAGGCAGATGCAGGTGTACGACCCGGCTGTCGCCGTGAAACAGCACGCTGTGCCGCGACAGTCCGGCTAGAAACACAACACTGCAGGAGCAGGCTATCAAGCCCATAAAGCTCACAGCAAGACGTGAGATGGGGATCGCCCATGCCCTTCTCGGCGTCAGGTTGCTCGGCCTACTCGGCAGAGGCCGCAGCAGCCAGCTGCCGCTCAGCCGTGTGTGACTGCACTGGTAGCCAACCTGGCAGAGCAACCTGCAGCTATGGAGGTGGACAGATATGATGATGGCTACTCGGCTATGGGGTTAGCCGGTTATGATATCATGGATCGTGTGTGAACGCGTGCTGGAGCCCAATGATGCCAGGTACAAGATGGACCGGATTAATCTATCCGCGCGACTCGAGAACACGGGGCCTCCTGGCCCAGAGTGCTTTGGCCCACGCATCATGAACGAGCCATCCGTGAAGTAGTTCCAGCTCGCTAGAGGGACCAAGAGTTACAATGGCAGCACCAAGCCGGAAGATTGGCTCAATGACTATGTCACCGCGGTGCATATCGCGAAAGGCAACCGGAGATGGGATGTGCGGTACGTTCCGCAAATGCTCGAGGGCCCAGCTCGGACTTGGCTCAACAACCTGCCCAAGAACAGCATCAATTGCTGGCTGGACTTCTCGGAGGCCTTCATCAGCAACTTCACCAGCACCTACAAGAGGCCGAATAGGCCGCAGCAGTTGTCCGCTTGCAAGCAGCGGAAGACGAGACGGACTGCGAGTATAATACTCGGTGGAGCACTTTGAGGAACACCTGTGAAGGTGTGAACGAGGCCCAGGCTATCACTTGGTTTGCGCAGGGTTGCAGACATGGCAGCATGTTGTGGCAGAGGCTGCAGAGAGAGATGCCGAACAATCTTGCGGAGACCATCAAGATTGCGGATCAGTACGCACTTGGAGACCCTACTCAGCCCCTGATGGACTCCTCCGAGCCGAGAAGAGGCTACAACAGCAACAAGCGCAATGAGTTCCGCAACAAGCGCAGGGGTGACCGGATTGACACTCGGTACGATCCTGAGGAGGTGAAAGCTGTGGCTACCGGAGCTGGGAGTGGCCAGAGGCAAAAATCTGTTGGAGCCCAGTACGGGCAGAACCAGAATCAGGCCAAGGCATCAAGAAGCCGTATCGTGCTCCTCAGCAGGTAGCGGCAACCCGGATCCTGTTCAGAACTTTGTCTTCAAGGACATGAGGGATGGCCCATGTAGCTTCCATACTCGGCATCCCGCAAGACCTGCCAACCACACTACTCGGCAATGCGACTGGTGGGATGAGATCAGGAATGAGGGCTTGCCTCCTCCTCCTCCTCCTCCTCTGCCAGCTGCGAACGCAAATGTGCAACCTATCCGAGCAGCCACAGCCAGGCCTCCAGCATTCCCGAGAAGAGAGAACGTCAACCAGGTGGCTTTAGGAGCCAACCGCAACCGCAACTACAACTAACCGTAACTTCAACAACAACAACAACGGAAATCGCAACTTCGTCAAGAACAACAACCGCGACAACGGCAACAACGACAATTATGGTGCGGAAGGCCGCAACCAGTACCAGGAGCATCACGAGAGCTATATGATCTTCACCTCCGAGCCCGCCGATAAGCAGTCACTTCAGAGGCGCGCGATTGAGGTCAATGCTGTGATCCCTGCTGTTCCTCACTACATGCACTGGTGCAACCAAGAAATCACATGGTCCAAAGCGGATCATCCTAAGGTGATGCCCAATCCAGGTAGCTACGCCTTGGTGGTGGATCCCACCTTCTTGGGTACTCAGAAGAATGTCAGGTTCAGCAAGGTGCTGATTGACAACGGTATCAGCATCAACATTGTGTACAGAGACACACTTGAGAAGCTCGGTATGGCCGAGAACATGCTGCTACCCAGTCGGACCACTTTCCACGGAATTGTGCCAGGAGTCTCTTGTTCTCCAATGGGCCGTGTGTGGATAGATGTTCTATTCGGCACCAGGGAGAACTGCCGCACAGAGAGCCTGCAGTTCGAGGTGGTTGATCATCAGAGCCCATACCACGCCCTACTCGGCAGGCCTGCTCTAAGCAAGTTCATGGCCTCTACTCATGTTGCCTACCTGAAGATGAAGATCCATGGTCCCAATGGCGAGATCACCATCTCTGGTGATTACAAAAGATCTATGGAGTGTGCCTCTGCTGGTTCTCAGTTGGCGGAGTCTATGGTGATTGCTGCCGAGAAGAAGAAGATACATGAGGTGGTAGCTATGGCGCAAGCAGCACAAGGTGGTGCGCCCGGGATGCCGAGTTCCTAGTACGGGACTGCGTTCCAGGCATCTCAGGAGACGAAGAAGATCCAGGTTGACCCTGTGTTCCCCGACCGTGTTGCCATCATTGGCTCAGGGTTGGAGGAGAAATAGGAAAGCGAGCTCATCCACTTCCTCCGTGAGAATCGGGACGTGTTCGCCTGGTCTAATGAAGATTTACCAGGTGTCCCGAGGGAGTTGGTTGAGCACTCGCTACATGTGCGTCCTGACGCCAAACCAGTGAAGCAGGCTATGCGCCGCTTCGGAGATGAGAGGAGGAAGGCAATCGGTGATCAGATCACCAAGCTGCTGATAAGCAATTTCATCATGGAGGTGCTGCATCCGGATTGGCTAGCCAACCCGGTCATGGTTGAGAAGAAGAAGGAGGATCCCAAGGCCGCTACCGCGTGGCGCATGTGCGTCGACTACACCGACTTGAACAAGGCCTGCCCCAAGGATCCCTTTCCGCTACCTCGCATCGATCAGGTGATCGATTCCACTGCTGGTTGTGAGCTTTTGTCTTTCATAGATGCCTACTCTGGTTTTCACCAGATAGCTCTCAACCCTGCTGATCAAATAAAGACTGCTTTCATTACCCCGTACGGGGCTTATTGCTATCGTGTCATGTGCTTTGGGTTGCGGAATGCGGGTGCTACTTATCAGAGATGCATGCAGAAATGCTTGCACGATCAACTTGGAAAGAATGTGCAGGTGTACATAGATGACATTCTCATCAAAACGAATAAAATACAAACTCTACTTAGTGACCTTGAGGAAACTTTTGCCAATTTGCACAAGTATAAGATGAAGCTGAACCCGAGTAAATGCAGCTTTGGCGTCCCGGCTGGCAAGCTGCTCGGCTTCTTGGTATCCAGTCGGGGCATTGAAGCCAATCCTTCAAAGATAAAAGCTATTGAGAGCATGTCTTTGCCGAGATCCCTGAAGGATGTGCAAAAATTCACTGGTTGCTTGGCATCTCTGAGTCTTTTCTTGGGCAGAATGGGCGAGAAGGCCCTGCCTTTGTACCAGTTGATGAAGAAAAGCAACAAGTTCTTCTGGACACCGCAAGCGATGTGGCATTCAATGAAAGCGATGTTGGGTAGCGCTCCCATCCTGGCTAGCCCGCTACCCAAAGAGCCAATGCTGCTATACATTTCCGCTACCAATCGGGTAGTCAGTAGTAATTGTGGTGGAGCGAGAAGAAGAAGGCAAGAGTGTGCAGCGGCCAGTATATATCTCAGTGAGGTGTTGTCCAGCTCCAAACAGAACTACCCACACTACCAGAAGATGACCTATGGCGTGTACCTGGGCGCCAAGAAGCTGAAGCACTATTTCCAGGAGCATCCTATCACTGTGGTGAGCTCTGCTCCCATCTCGGATATCATGGGCAACAATGAAGCAAGTGGCAGAGTAGCCAAGTGGGCAATCGAGCTGGCCGCGTACGCTCCTACGTACGCGAGAAGAGAAGCCATCAAGTCACAAATTCTGGCGGAGTTTCTGGTGGATTGGGCTGAGGTGCAGTACGAGCCTCCTTCTCCCCAACCAATTACTGGAAGATGCACTTTGATGGCTCCAAATGAAGAAGGCCTTGGTGTTGCGTAGTGCTTTACGTCACCCAAGCGGATCAACTCAAATATGTAGTGCAGATCCATTTCAAAGCATCCAACAATGTTGAAGAGTACGAGGCTGTGTTACACGGCTTGCGAGTAGCCAAGGAAGTTGGTGTGCAACGCATTATATGCTATGGCGATTCAGATCTGGTGGTGCAGCAAGTTTCTGGCACTTGGGATGCTCTGGATGCCAACATGACATCATATCGGTTCCTGGTGCAGTCTATGACTGGATTTTCGAAGGCTGGAGTTCCAACACATCCACCGAGCAGAGAACGAAGCAACTGATGAGCTGTCCAAGTTGGGGTCTTCTCGGCAATCCATCCCGGCGGGAATTGCCTTGGAGCATTTGAGAAAGCCATCCATCAAGCCATCCCCCAACTCAGAATCTATATTCGTTCCTTCTCTGCCAAACGAAGAAGTTGTTCCCATGGAGATTGACTGGGAGAATGCAACAGAGAACCCGAGGACTGCAGTCTCCATCCCGGGGACTGGCGCCCGCAACCCGGGGACTGCCCCTCCTTACTCGGGGACTGTCCTTCCTTACTCGGGGACTGTCCTTCCTTACTCGGGGACTGCCCCTCTCAACTCGGGGACTATCGCATTCATTGAGGAAGTTCTTGCCAATCGCTCAGGACTTCAGTGAAGCGCTCCCAACTCTGAGGAACAGACAGCAGTGGCTGTTCCAATGGAATTGGACGAACCAGTGTTTCCCACACGGGAGACACCGAGTTGGGCTATGCCCATATTATCCTTTCTAAAGGACGGCACCCTGCCAGATGATGAGGTTACCGCAAGGCAGATTCAGAGAAGATCCAGAGGCTACACCATATTCAGAGAGGTGCTGCATAAGAGAAGTCCCACTGGCGTGCTGCAACGCTGTGTAGAACCAGAAGAAGGAGAAGAAATTCTGGCGGAAATACATCAAGGAGAATGCAGACATCACGCCTCTTCTCGGGCTTTGGTCAAGAAGGCTTTCCGGCATGGTTTCTTTTGGCTCACTGCCTTGAAGCAAGCTGAGGATATTGTGAGAAAGTGCAACGGCTGCTAGAGATTCGCAAGTAAGATCCACTTGCGTGCCACCGAGTTGAAAACCATTCCCATTACTTGGCCATTTGCTGTTTGGTGCTTGGATATGGTTGGTACCTTCAAGCCGGCTAGATGCAACATGACTCACATCTTGGTCATGGTTGAGAAGTTCACCAAGTGGATCGAAGTGAAGCCTATTCGGAAGTGTGATGGAGCCACAGCTGTGAGCTTCCTGAAGGATGTGATCCTGAGATACGGCTACCCGCATAGCATCATCACGGATAATGGCACGAATTTTGCTGAGGGTGCAATGGTGAGGTTCTGCAGAGATAAGCATATCCGGCTAGATGTCGCATCTGTTGCACATCCCGCCTCCAATGGGCAAGTTGAAAGAGCAAATGGCATGGTACTAGCAGGCATAAAGCCAAGGCTGATTGAGCCACTGCTGAAAACACTGGGTGTTGGTTAGACGAGCTGCCAGCGGTGTTGTGGAGTCTAAGGACTACCCCTAACCGGTCAACCGGCTACACACCATTCTTCTTGGTTTACGGGGCTGAGGCCATGTTGCCAATAGACCTAGAGCATGACTCCCCCCGAGTAACCCTCTACACTGAGGCGGAGGCGAGAGAAGCTCGAGAAGATGATTGACCTGCTAGAAGAAGCAAGAGAGCTTACTCTGTCACGTTCAGCTGTTTACCAGCAAAACTTGAGGCGTTATCATAGCCGGAAAGTGAACCCAAGGGTTTTCCGAGAAGGAGACATGGTCCTTAGGCTCGTGCAGCGCACAGACGGGATACACAAGCTATCCCCTCCGTGGGAAGGGCCTTTCATTGTGAGCACGGCTCTACACAATGACGCGTACTACCTTGTAGATGCGCAGCCACTGCAGAAGAACAGGCCGGATAAAGCTGGGGAGGAATCTAAGCGCCCCTGGAATGTATCTCTACTCCGTCGCTTTCATTCATGAGCAAGAATGTGTATGTACTCTCTTATCCGAGTTAAACTCCTACTCTGCAACCTGAAATTGAACTCGGGGACTGCCCTCGTCCAAAATTGCTCTAAGTGTTTCTACTCTGCTTTACTTTTGTCTACTCGGTTGCTCTGCTTAGAATTTCATGAGTACATTTAGTACTGTGTTTAAACCTAAATGCCAACTCTTCGACTCTGCTGCTGTCCGAAACCCGGCTTCATGGCAAGCAAGAGAACAAGCTAGAGGTCAATGAGCACAAGAAAAATAACTAAGGAAAAGATGAGTGCATGAACCGAGTAGAGCGTTCTTTACTGTTTTTTGTTAACTTTTTTCGGCTAAGTGGTGGGTAGCGTTACTATGACTGTTTCTAAGTGGCTAAGTATTTGAAACTTCAACTTTGAACTCTTGTGACTCGAATACCAAAAAAGCAACAAGTTGCTGGTAAGAGCTGAGATAAAAAAGAAGAGTGGATGAAAAATGCAACTCGGGGACTTGCATGATAACGCAACCTGGCATCGAGCCAGAATTGCTCAAATACTAAGTATAAAACATCAAAGTGGAATAAAAACTGAGTAGCAACGGGAAAGATAATTGTTTGATACATATGCACACGGCATCCCGGGGATCTGATAAGAGTTTTGCAGCATAAGTGTTTCAGGAGGTAACTAGTTGGAAGTAGCAGTGTTCTCCAAGTTGGCATTGGCGGCATCCGCTTCAGTGTTGGCGGCAGCTTGTTCAGAGGTGGCAGTGGCCACCGAGATGGGGTCGGTAGCTGAAGTGGAGGCATTGGACTGAGTGTGGAGTAGTGCCGCGTCGTCGAGTGCCGCGCCAGACGACGAGCCAAGCTCGGGAGCCGCTTCTCAGATGACCGTCTCGGTGGTGATGGTGGCATCCTGGCTCTCGGCTTCCTCGTCGCTATCCGCGGCGGCCTTGCCCTTCCCCTTCTCGGATCCATCCTCGGTGCTAGTGTTCTCGAAGAAACCCAAGTCATCCGACTCGGTGGCCTCGTCTTCGTCTTCATCTTCATCTTCACCCTCGCTTTCCGCCTCGGTGTCAGGCTCGGTGACGCCGTCGATGAAGAGGGCGGTGTCCGCGTAGGAGGCGATCTCGTACGCAACTGCCTGGCGGCGAGCCACGCAGTTGGAGTCCTTCTCCCACTTCGAGTTCTGGCGCATCTCAAGGATGGTGTCGAGGTTCAGATTCTCATACCATCTGCAGTTGAAGAGGAGAAGCAGATCGGTGCCCGCCCGAGCTGCGGATGCACGCCATTTCTTCAACTCGGCCTTGACACCATTGAGCTTCTCGGAAAGCAAGCGGATGGTTTTTGGCGCAGGGTCTTGAGGCCAAAACAGAGCGTGAAGCTTGAAGGCTGTGGACACCATATCGGTGCCCAAGCCCCTAAGATGGCGGAGCTATGACTGGATGCTCGTAAGATTGTCCTCAATTGTAGACTTGGTGTCCGTGGGCAATCCTTTCTCAGCTCGAGCTTCTTGCGCCTTAGCCAGGGCAGGTTTGCAAGTCGCGCAGAGGTCAGGGAAGATTTCTGAAAATGCTATCAGAAAGGATTAGAAATGGAGGCAGAGAAGAGATGCAAATCAAGCCAAACAGAAGAAGAAGGAAACATGCAAGTGCAGAGAAGCGTGAACTTACTGTTAAGTTCGCAGAGTAGCGCTTCCAGCTTTCTCCTCCAAGCCTCCTCATAAGCAACATGCATGTCTTCAATTTTACGGCAATTGGCCAGCTGGAGCATGAGGCCCGCATTGCTCTTCTTCAGCACCTCGATCTCTATCTCCAGCGTCCTTTCTCTGGCTGCGCTCATTGTCCTGGTCTCCAAGGCATCCTCGAGAGCGGTCTTCAGCTTCACTTGCATATCTTCGAACTCGGCACGCTCGGTGTCGCGTTCCTTCTTGATCTCTGCTGCTTGGGTGGCCAGCTGCTGCTGTACTTCGGCAGGTTTCAAGCTGTCAAGATGCTTTTCACGAAACTGCTTGTGATCTTCTGTGGAGAGAATAGCACGGTCAGCAGAGTAGCAAAGGAGAAGGAGGAAAACAAGCAGGGCAGACGGCAACTCACCTTCCAGCTTCTTGATGGTGCTCTCAGCATTAGCAACGAAGACATGGCAATGTTGGTGTTCCTCTGCCATCGCCTTAAATTTGCCTGCAGAGTAGAAGGAGTTAGAGAAAAAAGCAAAAGCGGGCGTAAACACAAAACACATTAACCGAATAGCTAGAAGCTTACTCTCGAGTTCAGAAAGTTGGAGGGCACGATCCACGGCCGCTTGCTCCGTCTCAGCATCACTCTTGCGCTCTGCTTCAAGGGCCTCAAGACGCCTTTTGGTGATGCTGTGATTCCAGAGCAGCCCCCGGAAGAGGTTTGTCCTCTTCAAGAGGCTATTCTGTGAAGAAGAAAGAAAAGGAGTTAGACAATGTTCTGAAGATTTGGCGCGAGAAGACGGCAACTCGGTTGAGTACCCGTCTACTCGGCCCGAATCTCGGGGACTGGGTAATGGATAAGGAGAAGAAGAAAAATAGAAGAGAAGAAAAATTGCAACTCGGAACAAGCAAACAAAACTTACATCGTAGGTCTGTTCGAGGTCTTCGGCAGCTTTGCGGTGAACGAACAGCTTCGAGGCCAGTGTGCTTGTGTTGGACGAAATGGTCATGGGATTGTAGCCCATGTACGCCTTGTTCCAATCAATGCGCCAATGGTCCAGCGGGCCCAAGGTCAGGCCATTCCAGGTCTTGTTGCCAAGGGCGTCGCTCTCCCACACCTGGTCGATGAAGCCTACCCGGTCGATCATCTGCTAGAGCCCCTCGGACTGCACCTCAGTCTCTTGGACCTCGTGCGAGTAGCGCAAGGGCTTTCTTCTTATCCGGCAACTTGGCGTCCACCGCCGTGGCCTGCTTGCCTTCGTAAGGGCGATCCGCTGCTCGCCGCGGTCAACTTGATGATGTGCTGCTTGGCCATCTGCACCATGTAGGGCAAGAAGCTAGGCGGCTCTTGAGCGCTCGAGCCCGCTCCTGCACCAGCAGAACTGCCAGAAGCGCCAATTGTAAGATGCCCACTCTTCGCGGCAGGCTTCACGGGTAGTTTCGGCGGTGACATCTTGGCAGCATCCTGCGCAGCGTTGCGCAATGGATTCTTGCAAACTGGGGCATCAAGCTGGATGGCCTTCTTGCCGGCGGCATTCGTCTTCTTAGCGCCCTGCTTGGAAGGAGAGCTCGGTGCGGTCTTCTCGGTGTTCTGCTTGGCTGGAGGGCTCGGTGCAGTCTTGGTCTTCTTCGATGGTCGTGGAGGACTTGGTGCAGTTGGTGGAGCAGCCTGCTGGGTAGGCGGCACAAGGGGCTAGCTACCCAGCGCAGCGTCTGGCTGCGCTTGGCTCTGCGGGTTTTGCTCCACCGCAGTCGTCTCAACCCGCTGCTCGGCAGCGGGATCTGGTCGTACATCTTCTTGTTCTTCTACCCGCGGCTGGGCCGCGGGGTCATCTTGAACATCAGCTTCAGTTTCCGGCTGCTCCAGGGTCTCGTCCTGCCGCTCAAGGGCGGCATGGTCTTGATACTCGGCATCTTGTTCGGTGTTCTCCCCAGCTGAGGCAGTAGGGGGAGAAGGGGGTCTTTCATCTTGAGCAGCATCCTGCGCATTCTGTTTTGCGCGGGCCTGCTGCTCCTGGTCCATGTCTTGAGCACCAACGCCCGTGTCCTCGGCGTTGGCGTCTTCTACTTCTTCTTTCACGGGAGAGGGCGCACGCGTCCTATCCCGTGCTGTGGGCTCGTCCTCATCTTCAGAAAGATCGATGAGTTTCTCGAGGTCGATGGCGGATTTCCTCTTGGAGGTGGTGGAAGCAGCAGCAGCATCAGCGTCCAAGGGATCGCTGAAGAGAAAAAGAAGTTCAGAAAAGGAGAAGCGGAAGAAAACACCAAGAAGCAATAAGAAGATGTAAATTAGAGGGAAACCACTTACCCTTGGCGGCTAGGGGGTGGCCTTCTGCCGTAAACCTTCTTCTTCTTCTCGGGCTTCTTGGCTTTTTTGGCAGTAGGCTCTTGGGCGCCGCTACCCGCCCTCTTCCGAGTGGTGGGAGCAGCCACCGCAACCGGATCGACGTCGAGGACGTCCTCGTCTTCCTCGTCCGCATCAGGGTCGTCTGCCGAGTAGAGGAGAAGAAGGAGTTGAGAAGCGGAAAGGAAAATTGGATTGCGCTACTCGCAACTAGAGAGGTGAACTCAGTCACCTTCTTCGTCGTCCTCGGACCAGTCTCGAATGGACGCATCGACGTGGTGCTTACCCTGCTGTTCGGCGCGAGGGACACAGAGGGTGGCCTGGGTCTCGTAGGCGATCTCGTCGTCCTCCTTTCGGTCCTTGCTCCAATTGGCCTCGAAGCGCTCCTCGTTCTCAACAAGCTGGCGGTCGATGTGCTGGAAAGACAAGCAGGCAATACAAATCAGTTGAGCAATACAAGGAATCCTACCCGATACGGAATGCAAACACAAAGCATATTTGGCTAGGGTTCTCTACTCGACATGGCGTGCAATCACAAAGCACATAAAGCCTAGCGGATACTAGTAAGTGTTCTACTCGGCATGGCGTGCAAACATAAAGCACATAAAGCCTAGCGGACACTAGTGAGTGTTCTACTCGACATGGCGTGCAAACACAAAGCATATAAAGCCTAAGAGATACTAGTAAATGTTCTACTCGGTGCAGCGTGCAAATACTAAGCATACTAAGCTGGAAAGTCACCTACTCGGTATCATGATGCAGAGATAAAGCATAAAGTGCTAACCTGTTTGATTGGCTTCTCACGGCTATACGGCACGAAGCCGTATTGCCAGTTGTCGGTGAGGCCGGTACTCATGATGGAGCGCGCCCAGACGGCCACATCCGCTGTGCTCAGCTCGAATGTGGTGGTCCTCGTGCAGTCTCTGTTGCCTCCCATGTAGCACATGATGTGCGTACGGCGCTGTAGCGGGAGCACTCGCCGAGAGATCCAACACGCGATGGGATCATCGCGTTTGAGTCCCAACTCCCTCAGCTCGCCGAGGCGCTTGTCAATCTGGGAGATGTCGCCTTGCAACGGTGGCTTGTATCCCCAATTCTGCTGAGTGGGCGCCGTGTTCGTCCACTTGGGGAGCCCAATTCGGTCCACGAGTTGCGCTCCTTATTCAGCAGGAATGTTCTTCACGTAGAAGAAGGACCGCTGCCACTTGCGCACTGAGTCAAGCCCCTTGATGCGCGGGTGATTGGCGGAGGCGCTGCAGCATCATCGCGCTTCCTGTCTTGGTCATGCTGCGGGCGCTCTCCGTGCTTCTGGGCTTGGTGACGCTCTGCTTCCGGAAGAAGAAGTAGCGCGCCCAGGTGTGCACCATGGGGCGCACACCCAGGAACGCCTCGCAGACCACGGCGTGGTATGCGAGCATCACCACGGCGTTGGGAGGCAGGTGATGCGGCTGCAGCCCGAAATGGTTGAGGAAGTCCTTGAAGAAGTCCGAGACGGGCAGACCGAATCCTCGCTTGAAGTGGGCGAGGAACACGACGAACTCATCAGCCTCCGGTGTGGGGATGAGTTCGCCGTCCGGCGGCCTACAGTGCACTCCGGGAGGAACACGGCGGGTATTTACCAACCATTGGCAATCATCCGCCGTGACCTCAGATCCTGCCCATCCGGCGCGGGCATCGTCATCGCGAGCCATGGAGACGAGAGGATTTGGTGGTTTCGTGGATATTTGGCGGGAGTTGCTAGCCCTCTGGCGTCGCACGGAGCAGCGGCGCGGCGAGATGCGCGGCGGCGGAGTACTCTGTGGCGGCGGAGAGGCGAGGAGACAGGAAGTGAATGCGAGCAGGAAAGAGAAGGAGAAGTTACCGAGGGGGTATTTATCCTTCCCCTCGGGTTGCCGTTACAGGTGGAGTTAGTGGGATCAGTTGTGCGCGGAGATCGTGCAACGTGGGATGCGGGCCGATTAGAAACGCACACAGCACAGGTTGCACGCGTAACGGCCGCAATTGATCCCACGTCGAGATCGTGGGCTAATAACTGCAGTTGAAGTGACCTAACGGGCCAGTGGGCCCAGGTCGCAGTGATGGGAGCGTGGCCTGTCATATCCCAGGCACCGAGGCGTCGGGGGATACGAGGGCGTGACACGTGCCCAGTTACGGTGCGGAAAGATGGATTTGCTCTGCCACGCCGAGATTCTGTTCAAAATTTCACAAAGTCATTTTACTCGGCGACAGAGAAGAGAAATGGCCCTACTCGGAGGAGAAGAGACTCGAGCCAGAGTTGAGGGCTACTCGGAGGTGCTACTCAGCACTCTAAGGTTCAAAGACAAAATTGGTTTTTAAGCTGGAAGAGCCTAGTGAACAAGTTCGCATGACTCTACCAGCTTCGGGGACTAATGTCGAGGGGTTACCCCCAAGTAGGGTAAAGGCAAGTGCTAAGGGCAAGATCAGAAGAGACATTTGGCAGAGTAGCTGGCTACCCGGTACTCGCTACCCGGTCGACTGCTATTCGGCCGTTCACGTTGATGGCCAGGAGAAAGAATCAAGGAAGTTATATTCCTCCGAGTAGAGGAAGAGGTCCGAGTAGAGGGAGTGGGTTCCTACTCGGGCCAAAAGTCAAAGGAGCCGTTCTGACACAGGATCCCGCGTATCCTGGGTCCGTACTGGTGCACTGTTCATCTGCAGAGCGCGTGCTTATCCGCGCCAGGGTGTCAGCAGGGCGGCGCAGGTTAGGGGGCCTACCCCGTGGTCGTGGCAGTGATAAAAGAACGTCACCTTTGTGACGCCCCGGGATCGGGTACTATGCAGATTTCAGCATTCCCGCCAAATCCGCATAATAACCGATTCCAGGTTGCCACTTGTGATAATCATTACAACAGTTCACGAATAATCCACAACAACAACAGAAGAGATATATACAAGAGGACTCAAACGAGTCAAGGATACAACTGATACAATACAAAGATCCAAATAACAGCGGAAGAAACAACATAGTGTCCGACTACGGACAAGATACAAATTGGACTAAGAGTCCTAAAGATAACCGAGAGCGTCCAATCCCTGCCCAGGCCAAGCCGGAGGGATTCCCAAGCTAACGTCGTCAGACTTCAAACCTGTTGACTGCAATGTTGCATATGCAGCCACGAAAATGAATTCGTGGGTCAGTACGGTTAAGTACTGGCAAGTGGATAAACCATACTCACAAGATACCAGCGTATCCAATCATCACAAGCTACAAATACTTTGGGTACAACGGAAAGGAAGGGATTATTGCAAAGAAGCGGCAGCGGGCTGCACTAACCAACTACAGAGACTCGCTACAACATCCGGCTAAAAGAGGGGGATAAGATAGGGTATCAGAACCAACTACAACTACTCACCAAACAATACCCATCCAATGTCACCCCCTTCTAAGGAAGCAACCCAAGGATAACTCACACTGTTGATTAGGGTGACGTCAGGTTATTGTGACAATATGCCTATTACTAGTCAAGTTATTATTAATTAGGTGTAACTTGTCTGAGTACTTGTTAGCCAGCACTTTCACCAAGTCGTCACATAACCGCGGACAACACGGCTTCTTGAGAAGATTTATCCCTGCAGGGTGTGCTCCAGTACCCGTACACACTCGAGCCACCAACTAAAACTCAGGTTGGCTCGACACGACCCAAACCATCTCTACAACCCATCCTAGGAGCCACGGAGCTATAAGGTCCCAGCCACGCAGCCGAATACTCAGCGCAGGTGTGCAAAACTCCCGCAGGACACAACACCCCGGCACTACAGGCCTCGCCCTATATGCATCATCATCATCAGTAACCATGGGTGATCAACCCATTATGCATAGGAGCAAATGGAACACCCGAACTAAGTGTGGCTCTTCGGACAAGCTGCAGATCAGATCTAAGTCGAGGGGGGTTCCATACCACCACCCGGATGCGGTGAGCACGCTCATCATGGATCAGTAGACAAGACTCTTTTCCTAGTTTCGACACCAGCCGGCTCCAAAACCCTAACCCGGGCCTCCTGCCGGTGCCTTAACATCAAATTATTATTACCCAAACATTAACATGTTGTTGATTGAATTGAAACCCAACTATCAACTAAACAGGTGATAAGACGGACAACAAGACTTGAGCGCAAACAACACTAAGCATGCAACTACGACACGGGGGCCAACAAGGTAAACAAACAACAGGTAATAGGAAGTGGAAGGAAGGCTATATCATGGCTGCAAGGTAAACAATATGATAGGATCGAGACACAAGCATCGAAACATAAGGCTAGCATAAGAACAACGGAAAGAATCGGTAACAAGTGATGAAAGGCAGCCATTTGGCAGCAAGTGAGTATACTTGCCTGGAATCCAGCAAGTAGAGGTACATCCGCAGAACTTGTCGTTGCTCACATCATCTCAGCGTCCTATCCGCGAAGAAGCAAAGAGCTAACAGAAACACCGGATGCAACAGTTACTTCTACGGCAAAGATCCAGCATGATCCTATTTTATATGCATGGCATGGCAAGATGCAACAGGGGAAACAACTTAAGCAATTTAATCGGAACCGGAGTCCGGACAAATAAGTATTGGTTCAAGTTGTTTAGCTAACCATCAAGTTAAATGTTGTTTAGCATGGCAAACAATAAAGTAGATGAGTTAGGCAATTTAAATGGAAGGGGGCAACAGTTGGAATTAATTAGCCCACACATTCCATATTTATTATTAGATGACATTACTATTACCCGCACCCACAAAATGCAATGCAAACATGATGCGATGACATTTTAAATATAGTTGATATGTTATAGAAAATAGGGCATAGGTATAGGGTTGGGGTTTGGGTTCGCACGTTGGAAAGAGGATCGCCGGGGTCAACGCCGAAAACTTCGGAACATGGAGGAGGTAGCTAAAGAAGAGGAAGTAGACGAAGTCGTCGTAGGAGGGGAAGTAGACATTCCGTTGTCGATGTAGTCGAAGTCGATGTCTTCGGGTCATAGAGGAAGTAGTCGACGTAGGCGTGGTAGTGGAAGTAGTCGACGTCGTTGTAGTAGGGGAAGTAGTCGACGTCGAGGAAGTAAATTGCATCAATCATCTTCGGGGCGTCGAGGAGATAATTGTTCTCGTGTCGTCGTAGTCGTGGCCGAACTGTAACAACAACGTCTTCGGGGTCGGAGGCGAGCCTGACGGTCCCGGTCTTCGGGCGCGCACGAAGGCGGCCAACGCAAAACGGACACGATGGAGATAGTAGTCGTTCACGGTTCGATGTAGCTCGATGTAGCGGTACTTGTCGTAGGAGATCTTGTCGATGAGGTACGGGTCGGGGAAGAACTTGGCGGCTTCGGTCATAGCTGCCGGGGTCGTTCTTGTCGTTGCCGTTCGGGTACCGATGGCAAGTGACGCAAGTTCAGTACCTAGACCTTGAAGTGCAAGCCATCACGCCGCACCAACTCGCTGCGCACCGGCATGCCATCATCGGCCCCAGCTCGTGCGCCGGCGGGAGGCACACGAGCTCGACGTGCAAGCGAGGGTTGTGGTGATGAGGACCTCGTGCACCTCGGCGTTCGAGCGGAGGGAGATCGAGCGGCAGGAACCGGTGGCTGCGGACGTGCTCGAGCGGCGGTCACGAAATGAGTCATCTAGAAACTTGGAAGGCAGCAGGTTGGCACCCTCACAGACCAGCCCGTGGAAGTCCTGGTTCGGCTCCACCTCGAAGACAAGGCGAATGCTATCACGGGTGTCAACCGCCACAGGCATGCAGGAACGGAAGAGGCCGCTCTCCACGACGCGGTGCACATCCTCCTGCACTTCCCGCACCGTGAGCGCTGCGTTGGGACGGCACGCCCGCAGCGCTGCCGCGGCAGCCTCCTCAAGCTCGGGCCGCTCCAGGGGCTCCCCGTCCTTTCCGCGCACCGCCACTTCGCTGATCAGCACCCGCTCCTCGGCCCCGTCCTTCCCGTGCCTCCATGGCAAGGCGCGGCCGCCGTCTCGGCCCGCGCGACTGGGACTCAGGGAAACGAAGCGGCGACATGGCGGGCGGCAGCGTCGATGGCGCGGCCGAAGAGGTTGACGGGGACCGAGGAAGGAGGACTCGGGGTGGGGAGCGACGGGAGGAGCTTGGCGAGGAGAGGACGCCGGTGACGGGGCGCGGCGGCCGGAGTCAAGGAGGAAGGAGGCGGCGCCCGCGCGCGTGGAGGCAGGGAGGAGGCGCCGGTGGCGGGGCGGGGGAGCAGCGGCGCCGGCTGCCGGCGGGAGAGGAGGCGAGGGCGTCGGGGCGGAGGGAATCGAGGGAGAGGAGGCAGCGTACGAGAAGAGACGCAGCGAGCGGGGGGTGGAGATCGAGCGATGGGCTCGTCCCTGGCGTGCGTGCGTTTCAGTTCTGAGAGGTGGGAGGACCTAAGTGGAAATAGGAGAGACGGCGGGGGGGTTTTTGCGAGGGAGAGAAGAAATTTAGGGTTTGGGGGAGGAATTTCGGTGGGGGGGGCTGGCTGGGCTTAGTTGGGCTGCTGGGTGGGCTGGCTGGCCTGGCTGGCTTGCCCAAACTCTTTTTTTTTTGATTACTTCAGAAATTGTTAGTTACTATAAAGATAGCTCCATGCATTAAACAAAATTTAGAAAATAGAAGCTAATGAATTATTATTTTTTTAAAACAATTGCAAGTTTGAAATGCATGGAAATGTGTGATGCCATGATGCACAAAAAGAAAAACAACACGCATAGCAATTGGGGAAAATCCCCGGACATTACAACCTTGGTTTTGCACAACGACTTTCCACACAAGACAAATTAGGAAGCCAAAGCTGTCAGCGGGAAGCTGGAGGTGTGCAGTGTGCACACTATGTCGACATCTATTTGTACTTTTCCCTATTGGCTGTATCCGGCTGGGCACCAGTATATAAGGTGCCGTGCCCCCTCCTGCGCGAGGGATGCTAGAACCGATTCACATTCTTGACCTAGATCTTCACGTAGAGAGAAGGGTGGCTACTCGGCTGTAGGCCAAACTTGTACTGTGGCTACTCGGTGACACACAAATATAGAAAGAGAAAGGCATGAGTAGGGGTTTTACCTCCACACGAGGGCCCTGAACCTGGGTAGATCTTGTTGTTTGCAGTGCTAGATTCATCCCACACGCGGCTACTCGCTGCGTGATCCCTCCCCGAGCACCTCCAACGTCCATCGACCCCATATATTTAGCCATCCTATGGCATCTGCCGTGACACCACCACGACACATTTTGATGCATGCGATCCTCTTTTCTTTGCAGCGATGCTTTCGATGACCCGGCGCCACGGTGATGGCCTCCACGTCGTCATCGTTGTTGATGGTGTCCAGGTAGAAGAGGCGGGCACACGTGTGACCCGGCGCGTACTGCTCGTCGCAGTTAAAGCAGAGCCCCTTGCAACGACGTTCGAGCTGCTCGGCAGCGGTGAGGCGCTTGAACGGGCGCGTGGGCGCCGGTGCAGCCCCTGGAGTGGTCGGTGCGGCGACACGAGGCGGTGTCGGGGTCGTGGCCGGCCGGGGGGGGGACGCGCACGCCCTGGCTCAGCAGCAGCTGATGCATGGCGCTGGCCCGCTGCTCGTATGCCCGTGCGTAGTACATGGCAGACTGCAGGTCCTGAGGTTCCCTTAGCTCCACGTCAACGCGGATGTGGTCAGGCAGGCCCCCGATGAAGAGATCGGCTCGCTGGCGGCCCGAGACGTCCGGCGCATGGCACGCCAATGCTTGGAACCGGTCAGCGAAGTCCTGCATCGTGCCGGTGAAGGTGAGGCGGCCGAGCTCGGCCAAGCGGCTGCCGCAGACCGGCGGCCCAAAGCGGCGGAGGCACAAGTCGCGGAAGCGCTCCCATGACGGCATCCCACCCTCGTCCTGCTCGAGGGCGTAGTACCATGTCTGGGCGGCGTCGCGGAGGTGGTAGGAGGCCAGCCACGTGCGGTCGGACGCAAGCGTCCGCTGTCCCCGGAAAAATTGCTCGCATTGGTTGAGCCCGTTGAGGGGGTCGATGGTGCCGTCGTACGTGAAGAACTCGAGCTTGGAGAAGCGGGGCGGCTGTGGGCCGTGGTGGGCGGCCGCGAAGGCACCCTCGTGGCGACTCGGCGCGGCGGGGATGGACGGCGGTGTGAGGGACGAATACGCCTCAGCGTACCCCGGAAGACCCCCGCGAGCCGTGGCCCCGTAGGACGGTAGCGGCCCCGCAGATGGCGGCGCGGAGGCCCACGATGGCAGCGTAGGCGGCGCCATGGGCGGCGCGGAAGGCTGGCCGGGGTCGAACGTGGGCGCGGTGGCCCACGACGGCAGCGGAGATGGCGACGGCGGAAACTTCAGTGCGGTGATCGGAATTCTCCGCTTCGGTGGCGCGGAAACCGGCGGTGGCTCCGTCCGCTGGAGGAGCACGGCGATGGCGTGATTGATGTCGGAGACCGACTCGGTCAGGTCGCGGAGGCCCGTGGAGAGCTCCTGGTTCGAGAGGATGGGGGCGGGCTCCCGAGCCGGCGCGTCCGAGGCCGCAGACGCGACGGCGGCGCCATGGTGGTGGATGCACCCGACGAGGCGATCGCAGCGGAGGCGGTGGACAGTCCCGAAGACATTGCAACCGAGGAATCTGATACCAAATTGGTAGAACCTAGGGATCTACCGGGTCGGGGACGTAGGCTTTAAGGGAAGGAGGGGGTTGTGTGGAGGCGAGGGGCTCGCGGCCGGCGGCTAGGCGCCGTCGCGCGAGAGCAAGGGAGGGCGGCGGCTAGGGCAGCGGCGGCGGCGCGTGGGGGAAGGCCGACTCCTCTGGGAGTCGGCAATAATGATATTGATTATTGCTTACTTCTCAAAACCTATTACAATTCTTTATATAACAAAAGATAATGGGCTAAGCCCCTATTTCGGCCCACTAATGGGCTTTTTCCGCCTATAGACCAAACCGGTCATAACAGGGGCGGTGTAACACAATACTAGGTGCCTAGGTCCTGGGATACGGCAGGATGGCCCAGTCCGTCGGCCTCTAGTTCCTTGTCGCTCATTTATTCCTCGATCTTAAATCTTCTATTCGTCTCTACATACACCCCGATCGTAGAATTTGAGGACAAAGCTCATGAGAACAAATAACAATTTACCTGTGTCCGTCCCTAATCGGCGAGGAAAAAGAGAGTTGTGGTGCGTTCAGCCGGCTGAGCGTTGCATGGGCCCTCCTGTCCGTTTGTACTTTGGCGACACACATCTAACGTCAACTGTCCCCATATGTACCGTGCTTCGCGCTTGGTCCATACTTTTTATTCTCGCATCTGCGGTGGCGATTGGGGCTAGGTTGCAGCGATTTCCCTCGCATCGGTTGGCCATGGTTCTTCTTTGTTGGTTCGCCTCCAGGTTGTATTGTGTCTCCATTTTCCCACATTGCGATTATCCTTCTCTCTGTTTCCACAGGTCTTTCCTCGACACTTCATCTTGTGATTCAGGATTCGTCCGGCTCAAGCTGGCACTGAAGGCTCATTTCTTGTTTTGCTCTCCTCCGGGTAGTTTTTCCTTTTGTTTTATGTTGCACATGAGCGACGGCTATTTTCTGCTCTGGAGGGTGGGGAGCCAGGGTTTCTCACATTGCGAACCCCTCTTCCATGTTTCCACATGTATGTCCTCGACACTTCATCTTGTGATTCAGGATTCGTCCGGCTCAAGCTAGGCACTGACGGCTCATTTCTTGTTCTGCTCTCCTTCGGGTAGTTTTTCCTCTCCTTTTATGTTGCGCATGAGGCGATGGCTATTTTCTGATGCGGAGTGTGGGGAGCCAAGGTGTACGCTCGTGGGATTTGGGGCGCCTGGTAGACAAGTGAAGATTCTGCAACCGAGGTATGATCTTCAGTTTGATTCGATCTAGATTTCACCCGCAATGTGGACGGCGGTTCTCCGGCGCTATCTTATTCACGGGCGCGTTTTTTTTCTCTCCTTTGTGTCTCTCAGTACCGCTCGTTTTGTATGTGCTCCATACGCGTGTCGTTGCCACTCCCTTGTGGAAGCACTATCTGTGTTCTTTTTGCGCCTAATTTGCGTGAGTGCGCTCATACCGACATCATTTGTTCGTTTTGTTTGGGCATTTTTGACTTTTTGCCTCTTTATTCTGCTCGATCAGTTTCATAGGGATTGTTTGGTACTACTAGAAATTGTGTCCCTGTATGATTCTGCTAACCATTTTGTCGGGGGATTACCCCTGAGTAGGGTAAAGTCAAGTGCTAAGGGCAAGATCAGAAGAGACATTTGGCAGAGTAGCTGGCTACCCGGTCGACTGCTATTCGGCCGTACACGTTGATGGCCAGGAGAAAGAATCAAGGAAGTTATATTCCTCCGAGTAGAGGAAGAGGTCCGAGTAGAGGGAGTGGGTTCCTACTCGGGCCAAAAGTCAAAGGAGCCGTTCTGACACAGGATCCCGCGTATCCTGGGTCCGTACTGGTGCACTGTTCATCTGCAGAGCGCGTGCTTATCCGCGCCAGGTGTCAGCAGGGTGGCGCAGGTTAGGGGGCCTACCCTGTGGTCGTGGCAGTGATAACAGAACGTCACCTTGGTTTTGCACAACGACTTTCCACACAAGACAAATTAGGAAGCCAAAGCTGTCAGCGGGAAGCTGGAAGTGTGCAGTGTGCACACTATGTCGACATATGTTTGTACTTTTCCCTATTGGCTGTATCCGGCTGGGCACCAGTATATAAGGTGCCCTGCCCCCTCCTGCGCGAGGGATGCTAGAACGGTTCACATTCTTGACCTAGATCTTCACGTAGAGAGAAGGGTGGCTACTTGGCTGTAGGCCAAACTTGTACTGTGGCTACTCGGTGACACACAAATATAGAAAGAGAAAGGCATGAGTAGGGGTTTTACCTCCACACGAGGGCCCTGAACCTGGGTAGATCTTGTTGTTTGCAGTGCTAGATTCATCCCACACGCGGCCACTCGCTGCGTGATCCCTCCCCGAGCACCTCCAGCGTCCATCGACCCCATATCTTTAGCCATCCTATGGCATCTGCCGTGACACCACCACGACAGTTGGCGCCCACCGTGGGGCTTCCAGCGGTGCTGGCTGGAGTTCACGTTCGGACGGGATCCATTTCTGCTACTGGGGAGCGCGTGGTCTGTGGCCTTGTCCACAGATTCGGCTCCTTCGACTTCGTCACCGACAACGCCAATGATTTCGGCGGCAGGGCCATGCCGGAGGGCGGCTGGGTGCTCTCCTTCGGCTCGCACCTCGTCTACGTCGCCACCACCATCGTCCGCGAGTACCCCGAGCTGGTGCTCATGGCGGAAGATCCACCTGCTGTCATCGTTGCCCGCGGAAAGACAACTGGTTGTTCTACGGACAGCGTGGAAGTACTGATGACCGGCCCGGCTATCGCTGCCGGGAAGGGTGAGGCTGCAGCCGTGGCAGTCGTCGAGGAGGCTGGTGGCCCGAGCGAGCCTACCATGACGCACAAGCCCTACGAGCTGCCCCAGAACATCCCGGGCTACATACCTCCTTCCACGACCTCGACGATACCGGCATCCGCCGTGCGAGTAGGCCTGCCGCCTCCCACCGAGCTCGAGCTCATGACCATGAGGGCGCAGCTCGACCAGCAGCGCCACGCGCTGCTCGCTGAGCAGGCAGAGTTGGAAAAGGTTAGGCTTGAGCTTAACCTGGACCAAAATGAGTACAACCGTGCTCACGGCTTTACGCCTGTGGTTAGAAGGCCTGTCAAGGCAGGCGCCACGCGCCGTAACCTAGGCACCGAGATGGCAGCGGTTGGTGAGACCGCTGGCCGAGCAGATAGCCAAAAACCGCTACCACCATGCCCAAATACAGTACCCCCGCCAAAACCCTTAGAGCTACTGAAGCTGTACTGCTGAGTTGTCGCATCTCGCTGGCGACGCGCTTGTTAGGCGCAGGGTAGGCTCAATGAGCTAGTGCTAGAGGCTGCTAGGCAGAACGAGGAGTTCCGGAAAGCCAATCCGGTGCTGGAGCTTCTCAGGTGCACTCGCATGCGGGTCAGATCTAACGATCAGGCCTCATCACCGCATCCCAGTCGTGATAAGGAGCGGAGTAGTTACTCTGGAAGAGACAGGCAGATGCAGGTGTACGACCCGGCTGTCGCCGTGAAACAGCACGCTGTGCCGCGACAGTCCGGCTAGAAACACAACACTGCAGGAGCAGGCTATCAAGCCCATAAAGCTCACAGCAAGACGTGAGATGGGGATCGCCCATGCCCTTCTCGCGTCAGGTTGCTCGGCCTACTCGGCAGAGGCCGCAACAGCCAGCTGCCGCTCAGCCGTGTGTGACTGCACTGGTAGCCAACCTGGCAGAGCAACCTGCAGCTATGGAGGTGGACAGATATGATGATGGCTACTCGGCTATGGGTTAGCCGGTTATGATATCATGGATCGTGTGGGTGAACGCGTGCTGGAGCCCAATGATGCCAGGTACAAATGGACCGGATTAATCTATCCGCGCGACTCGAGAACACGGGGCCTCCTGGCCCAGAGTGCTTTGGCCCACGCATCATGAACGAGCCATCCGTGAAGTAGTTCCAGCTCGCTAGAGGGACCAAGAGTTACAATGGCAGCACCAAGCCGGAAGATTGGCTCAATGACTATGTCACCGCGGTGCATATCGCGAAAGGCAACCGGAGATGGGATGTGCGGTACGTTCCGCAAATGCTCGAGGGCCCAGCTCGGACTTGGCTCAACAACCTGCCCAAGAACAGCATCAATTGCTGGCTGGACTTCTCGGAGGCCTTCATCAGCAACTTCACCAGCACCTACAAGAGGCCGAATAGGCCGCAGCAGTTGTCCGCTTGCAAGCAGCGGAAGACGAGACGGACTGCGAGTATAATACTCGGTGGAGCACTTTGAGGAACACCTGTGAAGGTGTGAACGAGGCCCAGGCTATCACTTGGTTTGCGCAGGGTTGCAGACATGGCAGCATGTTGTGGCAGAGGCTGCAGAGAGAGATGCCGAACAATCTTGCGGAGACCATCAAGATTGCGGATCAGTATGCACTTGGCGACCCTACTCAGCCCCTGATGGACTCCTCCGAGCGAGAAGAGGCTACAACAGCAACAAGCGCAATGAGTTCCGCAACAAGCGCAGGGGTGACCGGATTGACACTCGGTACGATCCTGAGGAGGTGAAAGCTGTGGCTACCGGAGCTGGGAGTGGCCAGAGGCAAAAATCTGTTGGAGCCCAGTACGGGCAGAACCAGAATCAGGGCCAAGGCATCAAGAAGCCGTATCGTGCTCCTCAGCAGGTAGCGGCAACCCGGATCCTGTTCAGAACTTTGTCTTCAAGGACATGAGGGATGGCCCATGTAGCTTCCATACTCGGCATCCCGCAAGACCTGCCAACCACACTAACTCGGCAATGCGACTGGTGGGATGAGATCAGGAATGAGGGCTTGCCTCCTCCTCTCCTCTGCCAGCTGCGAACGCAAATGTGCAACCTATCCGAGCAGCCACAGCCAGGCCTCCAGCATTCCCGAGAAGAGAGAACGTCAACCAGGTGGCTTTAGGAGCCAACCGCAACCGCAACTACAACTAACCGTAACTTCAACAACAACAACAACGGAAATCGCAACTTCGTCAAGAACAACAACCGCGACAACGGCAACAACGACAATTATGGTGCGGAAGGCCGCAACCAGTACCAGGAGCATCACGAGAGCTATATGATCTTCACCTCCGAGCCCGCCGATAAGCAGTCACTTCAGAGGCACGCGATTGAGGTCAATGCTGTGATCCCTGCTGTTCCTCACTACATGCACTGGTGCAACCAAGAAATCACATGGTCCAAAGCGGATCATCCTAAGGTGATGCCATCCAGGTAGCTACGCCTTGGTGGTGGATCCCACCTTCTGGGTACTCAGAAGAATGTCAGGTTCAGCAAGGTGCTGATTGACAACGGTATCAGCATCAACATTGTGTACAGAGACACACTTGAGAAGCTCGGTATGGCCGAGAACATGCTGCTACCCAGTTCGGACCACTTTCCACGAATTGTGC
This sequence comes from Alopecurus myosuroides, assembly GCA_028641055.1. Taxonomy (NCBI): domain Eukaryota; kingdom Viridiplantae; phylum Streptophyta; class Magnoliopsida; order Poales; family Poaceae; genus Alopecurus; species Alopecurus myosuroides. The sequence continues at coordinate 631,726,923 of CM054057.1, forward strand.
CAGGAGTCTCTTGTTCTCCAATGGGCCGTGTGTGGATAGATGTTCTATTCGGCACCAGGGAGAACTGCCGCACAGAGAGCCTGCAGTTCGAGGTGGTTGATCATCAGAGCCCATACCACGCCCTACTCGGCAGGCCGCTCTAAGCAAGTTCATGGCCTACTCATGTTGCCTACCTGAAGATGAAATCCATGGTCCCAATGGCGAGATCACCATCTCTGGTGATTACAAAAGATCTATGGAGTGTGCCTCTGCTGGTTCTCAGTTGGCGGAGTCTATGGTGATTGCTGCCAAGAAGAAGAAGATACATGAGGTGGTAGCTATGGCGCAAGCAGCACAAGGTGGTGCGCCCGGGATGCCGAGTTCCTAGTACGGGACTGCGTTCCAGGCATCTCAGGAGACGAAGAAGATCCAGGTTGACCCTGTGTTCCCCGACCGTGTTGCCATCATTGGCTCAGGGTTGGAGGAGAAATAGGAAAGCGAGCTCATCCACTTCCTCCGTGAGAATCGGGACGTGTTCGCCTGGTCTAATGAAGATTTACCAGGTGTCCCGAGGGAGTTGGTTGAGCACTCGCTACATGTGCGTCCTGACGCCAAACCAGTGAAGCAGGCTATGCGCCGCTTCGGAGATGAGAGGAGGAAGGCAATCGGTGATCAGATCACCAAGCTGCTGATAAGCAATTTCATCATGGAGGTGCTGCATCTGGATTGGCTAGCCAACCCGGTCATGGTTGAGAAGAAGAAGGAGGATCCCAAGGCCGCTACCGCGTGGCGCATGTGCGTCGACTACACCGACTTGAACAAGGCCTGCCCCAAGGATCCCTTTCCGCTACCTCGCATCGATCAGATCGATTCCACTGCTGGTTGTGAGCTTTTGTCTTTCATAGATGCCTACTCTGGTTTTCACCAGATAGCTCTCAACCCTGCTGATCAAATAAAGACTGCTTTCATTACCCGTACGGGGCTTATTGCTATCGTGTCATGTGCTTTGGGTTGCGGAATGCGGGTGCTACTTATCAGAGATGCATGCAGAAATGCTTGCACGATCAACTTGGCAAGAATGTGCAGGTGTACATAGATGACATTCTCATCAAAACGAATAAAATACAAACTCTACTTAGTGACCTTGAGGAAACTTTTGCCAATTTGCACAAGTATAAGATGAAGCTGAACCCGAGTAAATGCAGCTTTGGCGTCCCGGCTGGCAAGCTGCTCGGCTTCTTGGTATCCAGTCGGGGCATTGAAGCCAATCCTTCAAAGATAAAAGCTATTGAGAGCATGTCTTTGCCGAGATCCCTGAAGGATGTGCAAAAATTCACTGGTTGCTTGGCATCTCTGAGTCTTTTCTTGGGCAGAATGGGCGAGAAGGCCCTGCCTTTGTACCAGTTGATGAAGAAAAGCAACAAGTTCTTCTGGACACCGCAAGCGGATGTGGCATTCAATGAGCTGAAGGCGATGTTGGGTAGCGCTCCCATCCTGGCTAGCCCGCTACCCAAAGAGCCAATGCTGCTATACATTTCCGCTACCAATCGGGTAGTCAGTAGTAATTGTGGTGGAGCGAGAAGAAGAAGGCAAGAGTGTGCAGCGGCCAGTATATTATCTCAGTGAGGTGTTGTCCAGCTCCAAACAGAACTACCCACACTACCAGAAGATGACCTATGGCGTGTACCTGGGCGCCAAGAAGCTGAAGCACTATTTCCAGGAGCATCCTATCACTGTGGTGAGCTCTGCTCCCATCTCGGATATCATGGGCAACAATGAAGCAAGTGGCAGAGTAGCCAAGTGGGCAATCGAGCTGGCCGCGTACGCTCCTACGTACGCGAGAAGAGAAGCCATCAAGTCACAAATTCTGGCGAGTTTCTGGTGGATTGGGCTGAGGTGCAGTACGAGCCTCCTTCTCCCGCAACCAATTACTGGAAGATGCACTTTGATGGCTCCAAAGTGAAGGAAGGCCTTGGTGTTGGCGTAGTGCTTACGTCACCCAAGCGGGATCAACTCAAATATGTAGTGCAGATCCATTTCAAAGCATCCAACAATGTTGAAGAGTACGAGGCTGTGTTACACGGCTTGCGAGTAGCCAAGGAAGTTGGTGTGCAACGCATTATATGCTATGGCGATTCAGATCTGGTGGTGCAGCAAGTTTCTGGCACTTGGGATGCTCTGGATGCCAACATGACATCATATCGGTTCCTGGTGCAGTCTATGACTGGATTTTTCGAAGGCTGCGAGTTCCAACACATCCACCGAGCAGAGAACGAAGCAACTGATGAGCTGTCCAAGTTGGGGTCTTCTCGGCAATCCATCCCGGCGGGAATTGCCTTGGAGCATTTGAGAAAGCCATCCATCAAGCCATCCCCCAACTCAGAATCTATATTCGTTCCTTCTCTGCCAAACGAAGAAGTTGTTCCCATGGAGATTGACTGGGAGAATGCAACAGAGAACCCGAGGACTGCAGTCTCCATCCCGGGGACTGGCGCCCGCAACCCGGGGACTGCCCCTCCTTACTCGGGGACTGTCCTTCCTTACTCGGGGACTGTCCTTCCTTACTCGGGGACTGCCCCTCTCAACTCGGGGACTATCGCATTCATTGAGGAAGTTCTTGCCAATCGCTCAGGACTTCAGTGAAGCGCTCCCAACTCTGAGGAACAGACAGCAGTGGCTGTTCCAATGGAATTGGACGAACCAGTGTTTCCCACACGGGAGACACCGAGTTGGGCTATGCCCATATTATCCTTTCTAAAGGACGGCACCCTGCCAGATGATGAGGTTACCGCAAGGCAGATTCAGAGAAGATCCAGAGGCTACACCATATTCAGAGAGGTGCTGCATAAGAGAAGTCCCACTGGCGTGCTGCAACGCTGTGTAGAACCAGAAGAAGGAGAAGAAATTCTGGCGGAAATACATCAAGGAGAATGCAGACATCACGCGTCTTCTCGGGCTTTGGTCAAGAAGGCTTTCCGGCATGGTTTCTTTTGGCTCACTGCCTTGAAGCAAGCTGAGGATATTGTGAGAAAGTGCAACGGCTGCTAGAGATTCGCAAGTAAGATCCACTTGCGTGCCACCGAGTTGAAAACCATTCCCATTACTTGGCCATTTGCTGTTTGGTGCTTGGATATGGTTGGTACCTTCAAGCCGGCTAGAGGCAACATGACTCACATCTTGGTCATGGTTGAGAAGTTCACCAAGTGGATCGAAGTGAAGCCTATTCGGAAGTGTGATGGAGCCACAGCTGTGAGCTTCCTGAAGGATGTGATCCTGAGATACGGCTACCCGCATAGCATCATCACGGATAATGGCACGAATTTTGCTGAGGGTGCAATGGTGAGGTTCTGCAGAGATAAGCATATCCGGCTAGATGTCGCATCTGTTGCACATCCCGCCTCCAATGGGCAAGTTGAAAGAGCAAATGGCATGGTACTAGCAGGCATAAAGCCAAGGCTGATTGAGCCACTGCTGAAAACACCTGGGTGTTGGTTAGACGAGCTGCCAGCGGTGTTGTGGAGTCTAAGGACTACCCCTAACCGGTCAACCGGCTACACACCATTCTTCTTGGTTTACGGGGCTGAGGCCATGTTGCCAATAGACCTAGAGCATGACTCCCCCCGAGTAACCCTCTACACTGAGGCGGAGGCGAGAGAAGCTCGAGAAGATGATGTTGACCTGCTAGAAGAAGCAAGAGAGCTTACTCTGTCACGTTCAGCTGTTTACCAGCAAAACTTGAGGCGTTATCATAGCCGGAAAGTGAACCCAAGGGTTTTCCGAGAAGGAGACATGGTCCTTAGGCTCGTGCAGCGCACAGACGGGATACACAAGCTATCCCCTCCGTGGGAAGGGCCTTTCATTGTGAGCACGGCTCTACACAATGACGCGTACTACCTTGTAGATGCGCAGCCACTGCAGAAGAACAGGCCGGATAAAGCTGGGGAGGAATCTAAGCGCCCCTGGAATGTATCTCTACTCCGTCGCTTTCATTCATGAGCAAGAATGTGTATGTACTCTCTTATCCGAGTTAAACTCCTACTCTGCAACCTGAAATTGAACTCGGGGACTGCCCTCGTCCAAAATTGCTCTAAGTGTTTCTACTCTGCTTTACTTTTGTCTACTCGGTTGCTCTGCTTAGAATTTCATGAGTACATTTAGTACTGTGTTTAAACCTAAATGCCAACTCTTCGACTCTGCTGCTGTCCGAAACCCGGCTTCATGGCAAGCAAGAGAACAAGCTAGAGGTCAATGAGCACAAGAAAAATAACTAAGGAAAAGATGAGTGCATGAACCGAGTAGAGCGTTCTTTACTGTTTTTTGTTAACTTTTTTCGGCTAAGTGGTGGGTAGCGTTACTATGACTGTTTCTAAGTGGCTAAGTATTTGAAACTTCAACTTTGAACTCTTGTGACTCGAATACCAAAAAAGCAACAAGTTGCTGGTAAGAGCTGAGATAAAAAAGAAGAGTGGATGAAAAATGCAACTCGGGGACTTGCATGATAACGCAACCTGGCATCGAGCCAGAATTGCTCAAATACTAAGTATAAAACATCAAAGTGGAATAAAAACTGAGTAGCAACGGGAAAGATAATTGTTTGATACATATGCACACGGCATCCCGGGGATCTGATAAGAGTTTTGCAGCATAAGTGTTTCAGGAGGTAACTAGTTGGAAGTAGCAGTGTCTCCAAGTTGGCATTGGCGGCATCCGCTTCAGTGTTGGCGGCAGCTTGTTCAGAGGTGGCAGTGGCCACCGAGATGGGGTCGGTAGCTGAAGTGGAGGCATTGGACTGAGTGTGGAGTAGTGCCGCGTCGTCGAGTGCCGCGCCAGACGACGAGCCAAGCTCGGGAGCCGCTTCTCAGATGACCGTCTCGGTGGTGATGGTGGCATCCTGGCTCTCGGCTTCCTCGTCGCTATCCGCGGCGGCCTTGCCCTTCCCCTTCTCGGATCCATCCTCGTGCTAGTGTTCTCGAAGAAACTCAAGTCATCCGACTCGGTGGCCTCATCTTCGTCTTCATCTTCATCTTCACCCTCGCTTTCCGCCTCGGTGTCAGGCTCGGTGACGCCGTCGATGAAGAGGGCGGTGTCCGCGTAGGAGGCGATCTCGTACGCAACTGCCTGGCGGCGAGCCACGCAGTTGGAGTCCTTCTCCCACTTCGAGTTCTGGCGCATCTCAAGGATGGTGTCGAGGTTCAGATTCTCATACCATCTGCAGTTGAAGAGGAGAAGCAGATCGGTGCCCGCCCGAGCTGCGGATGCACGCCATTTCTTCAACTCGGCCTTGACACCATTGAGCTTCTCGGAAAGCAAGCGGATGGTTTTTGGCGCAGGGTCTTGAGGCCAAAACAGAGCGTGAAGCTTGAAGGCTGTGGACACCATATCGGTGCCCAAGCCCCTAAGATGGCGGAGCTATGACTGGATGCTCGTAAGATTGTCCTCAATTGTAGACTTGGTGTCCGTGGGCAATCCTTTCTCAGCTCGAGCTTCTTGCGCCTTAGCCAGGGCAGGTTTGCAAGTCGCGCAGAGGTCAGGGAAGATTTCTGAAAATGCTATCAGAAAAGATTAGAAATGGAGGCAGAGAAGAGATGCAAATCAAGCCAAACAGAAGAAGAAGGAAACATGCAAGTGCAGAGAAGCGTGAACTTACTGTTAAGTTCGCAGAGTAGCGCTTCCAGCTTTCTCCTCCAAGCCTCCTCATAAGCAACATGCATGTCTTCAATTTTACGGCAATTGGCCAGCTGGAGCATGAGGCCCGCATTGCTCTTCTTCAGCACCTCGATCTCTATCTCCAGCGTCCTTTCTCTGGCTGCGCTCATTGTCCTGGTCTCCAAGGCATCCTCGAGAGCGGTCTTCAGCTTCACTTGCATATCTTCGAACTCGGCACGCTCGGTGTCGCGTTCCTTCTTGATCTCTGCTGCTTGGGTGGCCAGCTGCTGCTGTACTTCGGCAGGTTTCAAGCTGTCAAGATGCTTTTTCACGAAACTGCTTGTGATCTTCTGTGGAGAGAATAGCACGGTCAGCAGAGTAGCAAAGGAGAAGGAGGAAAACAAGCAGGGCAGACGGCAACTCACCTTCCAGCTTCTTGATGGTGCTCTCAGCATTAGCAACGAAGACATGGCAATGTTGGTGTTCCTCTGCCATCGCCTTAAATTTGCCTGCAGAGTAGAAGGAGTTAGAGCAAAAAGCAAAAGAGGGCGTAAACACAAAACACATTAACCGAATAGCTAGAAGCTTACTCTCGAGTTCAGAAAGTTGGAGGGCACGATCCACGGCCGCTTGCTCCGTCTCAGCATCACTCTTGCGCTCTGCTTCAAGGGCCTCAAGACGCCTTTTGGTGATGCTGTGATTCCAGAGCAGCCCCCGGAAGAGGTTTGTCCTCTTCAAGAGGCTATTCTGTGAAGAAGAAAGAAAAGGAGTTAGACAATGTTCTGAAGATTTGGCGCGAGAAGACGGCAACTCGGTTGAGTACCCGTCTACTCGGCCCGAATCTCGGGACTGGGTAATGGATAAGGAGAAGAAGAAAAATAGAAGAGAAGAAAAATTGCAACTCGGAACAAGCAAACAAAACTTACATCGTAGGTCTGTTCGAGGTCTTCGGCAGCTTTGCGGTGAACGAACAGCTTCGAGGCCAGTGTGCTTGTGTTGGACGAAATGGTCATGGGATTGTAGCCCATGTACGCCTTGTTCCAATCAATGCGCCAATGGTCCAGCGGGCCCAAGGTCAGGCCATTCCAGGTCTTGTTGCCAAGGGCGTCGCTCTCCCACACCTGGTCGATGAAGCCTACCCGGTCGATCATCTGCTAGAGCCCCTCGGACTGCACCTCAGTCTCTTGGACCTCGTGCGAGTAGCGCAAGGGCTTTCTTCTTATCCGGCAACTTGGCGTCCACCGCCGTGGCCTGCTTGCCTTCGTAAGGGCGATCCGCTGCTCGCCGCGGTCAACTTGATGATGTGCTGCTTGGCCGTCTGCACCATGTAGGGCAAGAAGCTAGGCGGCTCTTGAGCGCTCGAGCCCGCTCCTGCACCAGCAGAACTGCCAGAAGCGCCAATTGTAAGATGCCCACTCTTCGCGGCAGGCTTCACGGGTAGTTTCGGCGGTGACATCTTGGCAGCATCCTGCGCAGCGTTGCGCAATGGATTCTTGCAAACTGGGGCATCAGGCTGGATGGCCTTCTTGCCGGCGGCATTCGTCTTCTTAGCGCCCTGCTTGGAAGGAGAGCTCGGTGCGGTCTTCTCGGTGTTCTGCTTGGCTGGAGGGCTCGGTGCAGTCTTGGTCTTCTTCGATGGTCGTGGAGGACTTGGTGCAGTTGGTGGAGCAGCCTGCTGGGTAGGCGGCACAAGGGGCTAGCTACCCAGGCGCAGCGTCTGGCTGCGCTTGGCTCTGCGGGTTTGCTCCACCGCAGTCGTCTCAACCCGCTGCTCGGCAGCGGGATCTGGTCGTACATCTTCTTGTTCTTCTACCCGCGGCTGGGCCGCGGGGTCATCTTGAACATCAGCTTCAGTTTCCGGCTGCTCCAGGGTCTCGTCCTGCCGCTCAAGGGCGGCATGGTCTTGATACTCGGCATCTTGTTCGGTGTTCTCCCCAGCTGAGGCAGTAGGGGGAGAAGGGGGTCTTTCATCTTGAGCAGCATCCTGCGCATTCTGTTCTGCGCGGGCCTGCTGCTCCTGGTCCATGTCTTGAGCACCAACGCCCGTGTCCTCGGCGTTGGCATCTTCTACTTCTTCTTTCACGGGAGAGGGCGCACGCGTCCTATCCCGTGCTGTGGGCTCGTCCTCATCTTCAGAAAGATCGATGAGTTTCTCGAGGTCGATGGCGGATTTCCTCTTGGAGGTGGTGGAAGCAGCAGCATCAGCGTCCAAGGGATCGCTGAAGAGAAAAAGAAGTTCAGAAAAGGAGAAGCGGAAGAAAACACCGAGAAGCAATAAGAAGATGTAAATTAGAGGGAAACCACTTACCCTTGGCGCTAGGGGGTGGCCTTCTGCCGTAAACCTTCTTCTTCTTCTCGGGCTTCTTGGCTTTTTGGCAGTAGGCTCTTGGGCGCCGCTACCCGCCCTCTTCCGAGTGGTGGGAGCAGCCACCGCAACCGGATCGACGTCGAGGACGTCCTCGTCTTCCTCGTCCGCATCAGGGTCGTCTGCCGAGTAGAGGAGAAGAAGGAGTTGAGAAGCGGAAAGGAAAATTGGATTGCGCTACTCGCAACTAGAGAGGTGAACTCAGTCACCTTCTTCGTCGTCCTCGGACCAGTCTCGAATGGACGCATCGACGTGGTGCTTACCCTGCTGTTCGGCGCGAGGGACACAGAGGGTGGCCTGGGTCTCGTAGGCGATCTCGTCGTCCTCCTTCGGTCCTTGCTCCAATTGGCCTCGAAGCGCTCCTCGTTCTCAACAAGCTGGCGGTCGATGTGCTGGAAAGACAAGCAGGCAATACAAATCAGTTGAGCAATACAAGGAATCCTACCCGATACGGAATGCAAACACAAAGCATATTTGGCTAGGGTTCTCTACTCGACATGGCGTGCAATCACAAAGCACATAAAGCCTAGCGGATACTAGTAAGTGTTCTACTCGGCATGGCGTGCAAACATAAAGCACATAAAGCCTAGCGGACACTAGTGAGTGTTCTACTCGACATGGCGTGCAAACACAAAGCATATAAAGCCTAAGAGATACTAGTAAATGTTTACTCGGTGCAGCGTGCAAATACTAAGCATACTAAGCTGGAAAGTCACCTACTCGGTATCATGATGCAGAGATAAAGCATAAAGTGCTAACCTGTTTGATTGGCTTCTCACGGCTATACGGCACGAAGCCGTATTGCCAGTTGTCGGTGAGGCCGGTACTCATGATGGAGCGCGCCCAGACGGCCACATCCGCTGTGCTCAGCTCGAATGTGGTGGTCCTCGTGCAGTCTCTGTTGCCTCCCATGTAGCACATGATGTGCGTACGGCGCTGTAGCGGGAGCACTCGCCGAGAGATCCAACACGCGATGGGATCATCGCGTTTGAGTCCCAACTCCCTCAGCTCGCCGAGGCGCTTGTCAATCTGGGAGATGTCGCCTTGCAACGGTGGCTTGTATCCCCAATTCTGCTGAGTGGGCGCCGTGTTCGTCCACTTGGGAGCCCAATTCGGTCCACGAGTTGCGCTCCTTATTCAGCAGGAATGTTCTTCACGTAGAAGAAGGACCGCTGCCACTTGCGCACTGAGTCAAGCCCCTTGATGCGCGGGTGATTGGCGGAGGCGCTGCAGCATCGCGCTTCCTGTCTTGGTCATGCTGCGGGCGCTCTCCGTGCTTCTGGCTTGGTGACGCTCTGCTTCCGGAAGAAGAAGTAGCGCGCCCAGGTGTGCACCATGGGGCGCACACCCAGGAACGCCTCGCAGACCACGGCGTGGTATGCGAGCATCACCACGGCGTTGGGAGGCAGGTGATGCGGCTGCAGCCCGAAATGGTTGAGGAAGTCCTTGAAGAAGTCCGAGACGGGCAGACCGAATCCTCGCTTGAAGTGGGCGAGGAACACAACGAACTCATCAGCCTCCGGTGTGGGGATGAGTTCGCCGTCCGTGTCACGACCCCGGACCCAGAGATATACATACTGTTATGTGCTCCTAGACATGGACTCACAAGGGCTTCAGGGTTACCAGCCCCGGCCGCAACAAACAACGGCAGGCAGACTGGATTCATCGGCACGTAGTCCGGATCCCAGTCTACTACTCCTTGTATCCATGCTAGTCATAACCAACTATGCATATCAAAGCGTCCCGAATCGAATGAAACTGAAAGAAAACGGGACCAAAGCTATACAGAGCTGCTATGTGTCCAGAAAGTGCAACAACAATCGAGGGTTACTGGGGTTACCTCGCCCCAGGCCGATCAAATCGACAGGCGGGCTCGGACATGGATCATCGGCTCCACAACCCCTCGACTGCGACAACTATGCAGGCATAGCCAAAACTGTATAACAATGAGCTCGAAACCAACAACCGATCAAAGCAGTACTCTAAACATGAAAGTTGTATTCAACAGGTGTTACTAGTAATAGCTTACAATCAGAGGTCACACGACCCAACATTACATCAGACAACGGAAGGCAAAATGTTGCTAATCAACAAGAACCAGAAAGGCCTAAGAGGCCGCAACATAAGGCGACGTCCCAGCCATAGATTCCAGGCTGCTACCTGGGAACCCCAAACTACTCGTCGATGTCCACGTTGAAACACCACCGAAGGAATTCTTCTCCTGAACCAAAATTAAGCAAACCTGAGTACGGGAGGTACTCAACAAGACTTAGCTAACCTAATATATCTGCTACTTTTCGGAAAGGGTTTTATGCAGGCCATTTTGCGTAAAGCAATCTTCGTTTTCCAAATCGAGGAAGAATAGCACGTTTCATAGAAGGTTTTCAAAATAGATGAGAAACTCACTACTGATATCATCATCTTTTGAATCCACCAACATCATTCCCAGCACCTCACATGCTGCAAGGATCACCCCTCCCGGCATCTCCGGGGAGGCACCCTTCATCTAATGCCTCCATGCCTTGTCAACATCTTTTACGTCACGTTTAAGTTATCTATGACCTCGTGGCTTTCACCAAGTCGTCCTTAACCGTGGACACGGCTTTCCGAAAGATTTTATCCCTGCAGGGTGGTACACTTTACCCACACGTACCATCCGACTCTTAACGCCACATGTACGCTCGTCCATGGAGCGCGGCAGAGGGTGGTTGGCCACGACCTTTACCTTGTCGAGCCCTATCCATGAGTCAACCCAAACAGGGCCACCCCGTCAACAGGGAGTTGGCCACCTCCTGACGGCACCTGTTCTGTGAGTCGGGAACAAGATCCGTGTACTTCCATCACTTCCCGGTCACGCCCTAAACACCTCCAAAAGGTTTTTGACTCACACGCAGATGGAAATCCCAAACTACGTGACTCACGGATAGAACCAAACAAGTTAGTTAGTCGACGCGGTCTGTTAGGCCTCGCGTGTGGTTGCACGCTCAGTCTTGGTTTCCACGGCGAGACCTTACTCCTAGGGTTGGCAAGTATGGGACCAAGAACCACTTCCCAAGTGGCCTCCCGTCCTCGCCTTAATCAAGTTAACCACACATCGCTCATCTCACCTCGTCATCATATCATACTAGGTTATCGCATCTCTGATTCATCAACCGGATGGAGCAGAGGTAGCAAACATGTATGACTAAGCAAAGCAGATATGAGGCTCTGGCGTTGTGCACAAGCAAATCTGGCGGCTAGGAGCAGTGGATCAGGATATTGAGGCAATGCAGTAATAGGTGAACTATGTCTGCTAGCATCAAATAGTTTGGAATCGAATGCAAAGTACGAGATCAAATGTTTTCGAAAGCATATATGAGCAGATAAGAGGTTATGCTTGCCTTGGTTATAAAAAACCAGATAAAGTCTTCTCGGATAAGTGCTTGACTTGTCGGTTAAGATCAAGTATTCGTCGTTGGATTGCTGGCCTTCTCTTCGGAGTCACGTTCTACCGAGGAAGAAATAACACCGAAAGAGAAATAACAATCAACACATGGCATCGATGCAATGCGCAGTATGTATGCGTGAGTAGGTTAATGCACTGAGATAAAGCCCTAAAACATGATCGTTGGGTTGCTAGGGTTCACATGTCAGATATGCACTTTACTGAATTTATCCCGAAATAGACCCGGAGGGGGTTTTCGGGCGATTATAAAAGTGAGTACCATTTTAGTGGCTCAAATGGGTTTGAAAACATCATAAACAAGTTGCATTTGTCATTTTGAGCATTTTGGTATATAACTTGTATTTTTCTGATTTTATTGATTAAAACCTTATTTTCTTTATTTTAGATGATTTAATTGCATTTAATAATGCCCAAAAATAAAGTTTGTCAAACATGTATGAAAGTGGCATATTTGGGTTTGAAATATTTTCTGAACTCAACCATGTATTTTTCATATTTTTCTGAGTTACCAAAATGAAGTTATTAATTATTTCATTTTAAACCAAATATGTAATTATTAAAAAGTGGGGCCCACTTGTCAATTTGAACTTTTCTTTTTAATTAAACAGAATGGTTGACAGGTGGCCGTGGCTGAGGTCACGCTGACGTCAAGATGACGTCAGCGGATGGCTCGCCGGAAACAGTGGTGGTCGCCGGCGACTATACCGGTGACGAGAGAGAGCGCTGCTGTGCTTGTTGGATAGCCCCGGGCGCGCTCTACCTTATGGTGGTGGCGCCACTTCCAGTGGACCACCGGAGACGAGCCGCCGTGCACGGAACTGCGGCAGAGCGTCGGGCTCCGGCGAACTCCACGGAAACGGCCGCGGGGGCGAAGGAGGAGGGGTGCTGGGGAAAGGTGGGCTCACCGGGAACCTGGGGGGATGTTCGGGAGGCCGGAAGAAAGCGGACGGCGGCGAATCGCGGCGGCGGCGCTCCACGGCCGTGAGGGAGAAGAGGACGGCGGCGCGATTGAGGCCGCCTCGGCTCGATTCCGTTGGCGAGGAGGTAGAGGGGAGCGCTACGAACTCCGTGTGCTCTCGGCTTCCCCCTAGGTGGTCTCCAGCGGCGGCGGTGGGGTTTCTCCGGCGAGCTAGGTTCCGGCGCCTGCGGGAAACGGACAAGAAAGGAGGGGAAGGAGGGCTCTGCGAGGAGGGAGGCGAGATGGGGACGTCTCCCTCACCTCTTATCCGCACGGGAGGGGCCAGCAGGACGGCAAGGCGCCGTCGGCGAGCAGCTCGCCTACTGTCCGGAGGAGGAAGAACAAAGGGCGATTTTCGGAAAACCCCCTGAAGTTTTTGGAGAAATTGAAGATTAGCCCTTTTCTATTTAAAAACAGAACAAAAACCACTGATTTTGAGGGCCTTTTTGCAAACAGAAAAAATTGGCAAAATACTTTTTGAAAACCTTATGAAATTTGCAAGCTCACCATGTATTTGCTTTCCAAAATTGAAATTATTTTTAGAACAAATTTTTGGGAACCAAAATGAGTGCTTTTTATGGGATTTTCTCAAACCGATTAAATTCAAATTTAATTTGGTTCAAACATGAAATAATTTTTGTTTGATGCATGTATGATATGAACACACACCACACACCCTAATGTAGCAAACTTTGGGATGTTACAAATCTACCCCCCCTTACAAGAATCTCGTCCCGAGATTTCCGAAGGAGAAAAGAAGGAACACCGGTTTTGAACGATCTTCTCGAACCTACGGTTCTCTTCTCGAAGAGGTTGATCCGTAGCATCTTGAAGTATTGAACGGATAGACCTTAGGTAAGAGGGAAACTCTTAGGAATTGATCTTCACGAAGATCGAGTATCTCATGACTAACTCATGACAGGATGTTCATAAAGAACCGTTGAGTTATCAGACATGAAACACATCAAGGTAACGGAGGGGATAAAAGATGGTTTCAAGTTTATGGACGAATGTTCTGGAAAGAATTTAGAATATGAGCTTTGCACAAGACTTTAAATCCTTTTAGAAACGAAAGGTTGAACAACTTATGACATCGAGGTTTCTTCAAACAGAAAACAAAGATGGAAAGGATGGTCTTGGATACCACGACATAATATCCATAGACGAGGGAAATCACGAGAAAACACGGTAATTTGTGGGTCAGAGAAAACTTGATACAGGATCATGTTCACTCTTCGGGGTGGACACGAAAGATGACGGAACTTTCACTCCGTCAAAACTTTGTCAAAGATTCAGAATGTTACTTCACAACAGAAGATGAATAACCGAAAGATGTGGAAACACCGTAACAAAGGAGGAATTCTTGGTCATACCATAAGGATGGGTAACCAACGAGGATTGAAACACCGGAAGAGGATAGGGAATCTCTTTCCTATTGTGGTTTATCCGTAGCAATACGTTTACCACATGGTTAAGATCCCATGGCTGAAGTAAGTGACAAATTCACACAATGTGTGAGATGAACAGAACTTCAGGTACCAACAACTTGAAATAGGGAACTGATCAAAGGCGGTCACAAAACACCACGAGATGTTTTTCACGATGAACTTGTTTCCATTGAACGAAAGGTTTGGAGGATTGACAAGGAAACATTAAAGGAATCAGCTTCCAGGTTATCCTTGATGTTCTAGATACGGACAACAGGCTCACGAAAAGCCTTATGTAGGTCATCAAGTCAATGTAAAACTCCGGTTTGGAAGAACGGGGAGGAAAACTTGTTAGGATTAACCACACAAGAATTCTCACGGAGAGTGGTTGTTCTTATGGATTCAAAGGAATATGACATTAGGCCTTCCGGCTAATTGTGTCAACCACAACATCAACCATGCCAGATTTTCAAATGGACCTAGTTCAACACCCTTGAGGAAACACCAACCATCCTTGTTGCTTGAGATTCAGCTCTGGTTAGTGGATTGATGAACAAGACTCAGTATGTTTGATCAGCAGAATTGCACCGGTTACAATTGAGATACTTTTACTAGATTCTCAAGAAATAGTCTACGATGTCAAGCTCAGAAGATGAGTAGGATTGCGTAACTCGTTTATTAGCAACTTGCGAAAGATGGTTGCACCTACATGGCTTACTTGCGAAAGAACACATCGGAGTCCTTGTTGGAAAGATGATAACAAAGATAACGAAGTTCGTGGACTTCTTCTCTTTCATGGATAGTCAGTCAGTGGCCTAATGTGGACACAACTTCTTCAAATCAATGTAGGTAACAACCTACCATCTAAAGAGTAGACCACACATGCATGACCGAGGGATTATTCCCGAAGGAAAACGAAAACTTTACTCGGATCCATGGCGACAACTTTCACCATAAGCACATGAACCTGAGAAAGTCACTTCAAACATCCAGAACACAATCTTCGTAATGAAACAAAGATGGTTCTCGAGAGTTTTCAAAATTAATGCCAAGTGTTCAACATGAACCTCTTGCGATTTGGGTAGATAGGAATGTCATCGATGGGATCGAAAACACACTTATCAAAACACTCCAAGAAGAGGGATTCATATGCGATATGAACAAGGCAGAATATTGGTCAGACCAAAGGACATGAGGTATACCAAGATAGTCTTTGAATCTGGACTTGATCTGACGATAGCCCAAATCAGATCAAAGGTAGAATGACAGTATGTCCGTTATGGAGATACTATCCCGCTTCAACACAAAGGAAACTAGACATCCCTTCACGAAGGATCCAGTTAGGCGGAGCTTTTGCCTTTCAACTCTCCAAGTTATTGTCTTAAGCTCAACCACTAATCCAAGGTGTCTAGCGTAGTTTCTTGGAGAAAGGAGGGGTTCGAACTACCCCTCGTTTAGACATCACGGTCAGGTAACAAACCTGGTGATACTTCTAGAAAGACAACCAGAATATCACAACCTACCGGTATGTCTTAGAAATCGGAAGGAGGCATGCTTTTCAAAGCAACCGATATGGTCTTGAGAGCTTTGGTATAAACCTAACTCTCTGACCAAAATTATACACCGGAATGAACGAATTTGGTAACACAGTCTCAACTTCAAACAGAGACCGGGTGACCAATAGTGCTAAGAAGGATACAGATGGTTCTTAGATTTTTCGAAGCAATAAGAAATGCTAGGAGTACCTGATACACATGTCAATGCACACCCAACATTCTCACGCATTTCAGGTTTGGAGGAAGGGTGAGTGAAGAGGTGTAGGAGCATCACTTCATCGATGAGGCCATGAAACTTAACACAACCTCCTGATATTAAAGAGTGTGATACTCGAAGGTAGAACAGAACAGAAGCTTATGAAACTTCTTTAATCTGCGGATTACAAAACTTTGACATGGTTCTTAAGATGAACGAGGTACTGGAGTTTGTTTCTCCTGACATTCCAAGGTGGAACGTTTTGACAGAAAACAAGGGCGAATGCATTGGAAGAATCCAACACACATATGTAACTTGGTTTCAAAACCACGGATGGAGTTCGGAAAGCAACTAAAGATTAAGATCATGCTCCGGAAAATCCAGAGATCATGGTGGATGCACAGTGTAATACGCATTTGTAAAACCCATGCAAAATAGATTGGTATAGCAGAGTCAAGAACAAAGATATGGGAATCATAAGAACACTCTTATTGTGATCCCTTTTGATTCCAAAGGAAAGCCTACGGCTATGAGAGTTGGAAATTTCCTAACAATCCCAAGGTAGAACAGATTCCTCGGGATCCAAAGAATAAGAACTGGGGTTAAAGGTCAGCATCCTGTGCTGGTAGCATACACATCACATGATTAAGGAACCATATGATTCGACATACTTCGATCCAGCACATTCCGGGACCTTCGGTTCAAGTCCAAGGTTAGAAACTAAGAGAAAGGAGTAACTACTATCTTAGTGCCTTAAAGGACACTATGAGTAGCAATTACGAGGTAGCTTTCAAAAGAAAAACATAACTCCGGAAGAATTTGAACGGAGGATAACGAATACATTCGAGATGAAAAGGAAATCTCGAGGTTCAGGATTTTGAGACTTTGAGACATGAAGGAATGTGGAATCCGTACAACTCTGAGAGATTAGAATGGAAAGGAAATCTCCCAGTTTAAGAGATAACGGAACACGGAACACACACGACTCTATAAACTTTAACACTAGGTCAACTTGGGTAAAAACGTCCTTGCCAGAGAAGGCACCTAGGTTTTGAATAATCAGAACCTTTTCAAATCAAAACAGGTAAGAAGACCCAGAGTTTAGAACGATACCAGATAAGGAGTAAAAAGAATCCTAAGAAGTGTTTTTCACAATCCATTTGAGGTTTCAAAGTAGTTTTCACAAACACTAGACTCAACATCGACCAAGCAGTAAGGTTTTCCTACAGGCAGTCCTGCTCTGATACCATGACTTGTCACGACCCCGGACCCAGAGATATACATACTGTTATGTGCTCCTAGACATGGACTCACAAGGGCTTCAGGGTTACCAGCCCCGGCCGCAACAAACAACGGCAGGCAGACTGGATTCATCGGCACGTAGTCCGGATCCCCAGTCTACTACTCCTTGTATCCATGCTAGTCATAACCAACTATGCATATCAAAGCGTCCACGAATCGAATGAAACTGAAAGAAACGGGACCAAAGCTATACAGAGCTGCTATGTGTCCAGAAAGTGCAACAACAATCGAGGGTTACTGGGGTTACCTCGCCCCAGGCCGATCAAATCGACAGGCGGGCTCGGACATGGATCATCGGCTCCACAACCCCTCGACTGCGACAACTATGCAGGCATAGCCAAAACTGTATAACAATGAGCTCGAAACCAACAACCGATCAAAGCAGTACTCTAAACATGAAAGTTGTATTCAACAGGTGTTACTAGAGTATAGCTTACAATCAGAGGTCACACGACCCAACATTACATCAGACAACGGAAGGCAAAATATGTTGCTAATCAACAAGAACCAGAAAGGCCTAAGAGGCTGCAACATAAGGCGACGTCCCAGCCCATAGATTCCAGGCTGCTACCTGGGAACCCCAAACTACTCGTCGATGTCCACGTTGAAACACCACCGAAGGAATTCTTCTCCTGAACCAAAATTAAGCAAACCTGAGTACGGGAGGTACTCAACAAGACTTAGCTAACCTATTATATATCTGCTACTTTTCGGAAAGGGTTTTATGCAGGCCATTTTGCGTAAAGCAATCTTCGTTTTCCAAATCGAGGAAGAATAGCACGTTTCATAGAAGGTTTTCAAAATAGATGAGAAACTCACTACTGATATCATCATCTTTTGAATCCACCAACATCATTCCCAGCACCTCACATGCTGCAAGGATCACCCCTCCCGGCATCTCCGGGGAGGCACCCTTCATCTAATGCCTCCATGCCTTGTCAACATCTTTTACGTCACGTTTAAGTTATCTATGACCTCGTGGCTTTCACCAAGTCGTCCTTAACCGTGGACACGGCTTTCCGAAAGATTTATCCCTGCAGGGTGGTACACTTTACCCACACGTACCATCCGACTCTTAACGCCACATGTACGCTCGTCCATGGAGCGCGGCAGAGGGTGGTTGGCCACGACCTTTACCTTGTCGAGCCCTATCCATGAGTCAACCCAAACAGGGCCACCCCGTCAACAGGGAGTTGGCCACCTCCTGACGGCACCTGTTCTGTGAGTCGGGAACAAGATCCGTGTACGTCCATCACTTGTCCCGGTCACGCCCTAAACACCTCCAAAAGGTTTTTGACTCACACGCAGATGGAAATCCCAAACTACGTGACTCACGGATAGAACCAAACAAGTTAGTTAGTCGAGCGCGGTCTGTTAGGCCTCGCGTGTGGTTGCACGCTCAGTCTTGGTTTCCACGGCGAGACCTTACTCCTAGGGTTGGCAAGTATGGGACCAAGAACCACTTCCCAAGTGGCCTCCCGTCCTCGCCTTAATCAAGTTAACCACACATCGCTCATCTCACCTCGTCATCATATCATACTAGGTTATCGCATCTCTGATTCATCAACCGGATGGAGCAGAGGTAGCAAACATGTATGACTAAGCAAAGCAGATATGAGGCTCTGGCGTTGTGCACAAGCAAATCTATGGCGGCTAGGAGCAGTGGATCAGGATATTGAGGAAATGCAGTATATAGGTGAACTATGTCTGCTAGCATCAAATAGTTTGGAATCGAATGCAAAGTACGAGATCAAATGTTGTTCGAAAGCATATATGAGCAGATAAGAGGTTATGCTTGCCTTGGTTATAAGAAAACCAGATAAAGTCTTCTCGGATAAGTGCTTGACTTGTCGGTTAAGATCAAGTATTCGTCGTTGGATTGCTGGCCTTCTCTTCGGAGTCACGTTCTACCGAGGAAGAAATAACACCGAAAGAGAAATAACAATCAACACATGGCATCGATGCAATGCGCAGTATGTATGCGTGAGTAGGTTAATGCACTGAGATAAAGCCCTAAACATGATCGTTGGGTTGCTAGGGTTCGCATGTCAGATATGCACTTTTACTGAATTTATCCCGAAATAGACCCCGGAGGGGGTTTTCGGGCGATTATAAAAGTGAGTACCATTTTAGTGGCTCAAATGGGTTTGAAAACATCATAAACAAGTTGCATTTGTCATTTTGAGCATTTTGGTATATAACTTGTATTTTTCTGATTTTATTGATTAAAACCTTATTTTCTTTATTTTAGATGATTTAATTGCATTTAAATAATGCCCAAAAATAAAGTTTGTCAAACATGTATGAAAGTGGCATATTTGGGTTTGAAATATTTTTCTGAACTCAACCATGTATTTTTCATATTTTTCTGAGTTACCAAAATGAAGTTATTAATTATTTCATTTTAAACCAAAATATGTAATTATTAAAAAGTGGGGCCCACTTGTCAATTTGAACTTTTCTTTTTAATTAAACAGAATGGTTGACAGGTGGCCGTGGCTGAGGTCACGCTGACGTCAAGATGACGTCAGCGGATGGCTCGCCGGAAACAGTGGTGGTCGCCGGCGACTATACCGGTGACGAGAGAGAGCGCTGCTGTGCTTGTTGGATAGCCCCGGGCGCGCTCTACCTTATGGTGGTGGCGCCACTTCCAGTGGACCACCGGAGACGAGCCGCCGTGCACGGAACTGCGGCAGAGGCGTCGGGCTCCGGCGAACTCCACGGAAACGGCCGCGGGGGCGAAGGAGGAGGGGTGCTGGGGAAAGGTGGGCTCACCGGGAACCTGGGGGGATGTTCGGGGAGGCCGGAAGAAAGCGGACGGCGGCGAATCGCGGCGGCGGCGCTCCACCGGCCGTGAGGGAGAAGAGGACGGCGGCGGCGATTGAGGCCGCCTCGGCTCGATTCCGTTGGCGAGGAGGTAGAGGGGAGCGCTACGAACTCCGTGGTGCTCTCGGCTTCCCCCTAGGTGGTCTCCAGCGGCGGCGGTGGGGTTTCTCCGGCGAGCTAGGGTTCCGGCGCCTGCGGGAAACGGAGCAAGAAAGGAGGGGAAGGAGGGCTCTGCGAGGAGGGAGGCGAGATGGGGACGTCTCCCTCACCTCTTATCCGCACGGGAGGGGCCAGCAGGACGTGGCAAGGCGCCGTCGGCGAGCAGCTCGCCTACTGTCCGGAGGAGGAAGAAGACAAAGGGCGATTTTCGGAAAACCCCCTGAAGTTTTGGAGAAATTGAAGATTAGCCCTTTTCTATTTAAAAACAGAACAAAAACCACTGATTTGAGGGCCTTTTTGCAAACAGAAAAATTGGCAAAAATACTTTTTGAAAACCTTATGAAATTTGCAAGCTCACCATGTATTTGCTTTCCAAAATTGAAATTATTTTTAGAACAAATTTTTGGGAACCAAAATGAGTGCTTTTTATGGGATTTTCTCAAACCGATTAAATTCACAATTTAATTTGGTTCAAACATGAATAAATTTTTGTTTGATGCATGTATGATATGAACACACACCACACACCCTAATGTAGCAAACTTTGGGATGTTACAGTCCGGCTGCCTACAGTGCACTCCGGGAGGAACACGGCGGGTATTTACCAACCATTGGCAATCATCCGCCGTGACCTCAGATCCTGCCCATCCGGCGCGGGCATCGTCATCGCGAGCCATGGAGACGAGAGGATTTGGTGGTTTCGTGGATATTTGGCGGAGTTGCTAGCCTCCGGCGTCGCACGGAGCAGCGGCGCGGCGAGATGCGCGGCGGCGGAGTACTCTGTGGCGGCGGAGAGGCGAGGAGACAGGAAGTGAATGCGAGCAGGAAAGAGAAGGAGAAGTTACCGAGGGGGTATTTATCCTTCCCCTCGGGTTGCCGTTACAGGTGGAGTTAGTGGGATCAGTTGTGCGCGGAGATCGTGCAACGTGGGATGCGGGCCGATTAGAAACGCACACAGCACAGGTTGCACGCGTAACGGCCGCAATTGATCCCACGTCGAGATCGTGGGCTAATAACTGCAGTTGAAGTGACCTAACGGGCCAGTGGGCCCAGGTCGCAGTGATGGGAGCGTGGCCTGTCATATCCCAGGCACCGAGGCGTCGGGGGATACGAGGGCGTGACACGTGCCCAGTTACGGTGCGGAAAGATGGATTTGCTCTGCCACGCCGAGATTCTGTTCAAAATTTCACAAAGTCATTTTACTCGGCGACAGAGAAGAGAAATGGCCCTACTCGGAGGAGAAGAGACTCGAGCCAGAGTTGAGGGCTACTCGGAGGTGCTACTCAGCACTCTAAGGTTCAAAGACAAGTTTGGTTTTTAAGCTGGAAGAGCCTAGTGAACAAGTTCGCATGACTCTACCAGCTTCGGGGACTAATGTCGAGGGGTTACCCCCAAGTAGGGTAAAGGCAAGTGCTAAGGGCAAGATCAGAAGAGACATTTGGCAGAGTAGCTGGCTACCCGGTACTCGCTACCCGGTCGACTGCTATTCGGCCATTCACGTTGATGGCCAGGAGAAAGAATCAAGGAAGTTATATTCCTCCGAGTAGAGGAAGAGGTCCGAGTAGAGGGAGTGGGTTCCTACTCGGGCCAAAAGTCAAAGGAGCCGTTCTGACACAGGATCCCGCGTATCCTGGGTCCGTACTGGTGCACTGTTCATCTGCAGAGCGCGTGCTTATCCGCGCCAGGGTGTCAGCAGGGCGGCGCAGGTTAGGGGGCCTACCCCGTGGTCGTGGCAGTGATAAAAGAACGTCACCTTTGTGACGCCCCGGGATCGGGCACTATGCAGATTTCAGCATTCCCGCCAAATCCGCATAATAACCGATTCCAGGTTGCCACTTGTGATAATCATTACAACAGTTCACGAATAATCCACAACAACAACAGAAGAGATATATACAAGAGGACTCAAACGAGTCAAGGATACAACTGATACAATACAAAGATCCAAATAACAGCGGAAGAAACAACATAGTGTCCGACTACGGACAAGATACAAATTGGACTAAGAGTCCTGAAGATAACCGAGAGCGTCCAATCCCTGCCCAGGCCAAGCCGGAGGGATTCCCAAGCTAACGTCGTCAGACTTCAAACCTGTTGACTGCAATGTTGAATATGCAGCCACGAAAATGAATTCGTGGGTCAGTACGGTTAAGTACTGGCAAGTGGATAAACCATACTCACAAGATACCAGCGTATCCAATCATCACAAGCTACAAATACTTTGGGTACAACGGAAAGGAAGGGATTATTGCAAAGAAGCGGCAGCGGGCTGCACTAACCAACTACAGAGACTCGCTACAACATCCGGCTAAAAGAGGGGGATAAGATAGCGTATCAGAACCAACTACAACTACTCACCAAACAATACCCATCCAATGTCACCCCCTTCTAAGGAAGCAACCCAAGGATAACTCACACTGTTGATTAGGGTGACGTCAGGTTATTGTGACAATATGCCTATTACTAGTCAAGTTATTATTAATTAGGTGTAACTTGTCTGAGTACTTGTTAGCCAGCACTTTCACCAAGTCGTCACATAACCGCGGACAACACGGCTTCTCGAGAAGATTATCCCTGCAGGGTGTGCTCCAGTACCCGTACACACTCGAGCCACCAACTAAAACTCAGGTTGGCTCGACACGACCCAAACCATCTCTACAACCCATCCTAGGAGCCACGGAGCTATAAGGTCCCAGCCACGCAGCCGAATACTCAGCGCAGGTGTGCAAAACTCCCGCAGGACACAACACCCCGGCACTACAGGCCTCGCCCTATATGCATCATCATCATCAGTAACCATGGGTGATCAACCCATTATGCATAGGAGCAAATGGAACACCCGAACTAAGTGTGGCTCTTCGGACAAGCTGCAGATCAGATCTAAGTCGAGGGGGGTTCCATACCACCACCCGGATGCGGTGAGCACGCTCATCATGGATCAGTAGACAAGACTCTTTTCCTAGTTTCGACACCAGCCGGCTCCAAAACCCTAACCCGGGCCTCCTGCCGGTGCCTTAACATCAAATTATTATTACCCAAACATTAACATGTTGTTGATTGAATTGAAACCCAACTATCAACTAAACAGGTGATAAGACGGACAACAAGACTTGAGCGCAAACAACACTAAGCATGCAACTACGACACGGGGGCCAACAAGGTAAACAAACAACAGGTAATAGGAAGTGGAAGGAAGGCTATATCATGGCTGCAAGGTAAACAATATGATAGGATCGAGACACAAGCATCGAAACATAAGGCTAGCATAAGAACAACGGAAAGAATCGGTAACAAGTGATGAAAGTAAGCCATTTGGCAGCAAGTGAGTATACTTGCCTGGAATCCAGCAAGTAGAGGTACATCCGCAGAACTTGTCGTTGCTCACATCTCAGCGTCCTATCCGCGAAGAAGCAAGAGCTAACAGAAACACCGGATGCAACAGTTACTTCTACGGCAAAGATCCAGCATGATCCTATTTTATATGCATGGCATGGCAAGATGCAACAGGGGAAACAACTTAAGCAATTTAATCGGAACCGGAGTCCGGACAATAAGTATTGGTTCAGTTGTTTAGCTAACCATCAAGTTAAATGTTGTTTAGCATGGCAAACAATAAAGTAGATGAGTTAGGCAATTTAAATGGAAGGGGGCAACAGTTGGAATTAATTAGCCCACACATTCCATATTTATTATTAGATGACATTACTATTACCCGCACCCACAAAATGCAATGCAAACATGATGCGATGACATTTTAAATATAGTTGATATGTTATAGAAAATAGGGCATAGGTATAGGGTTGGGGTTTGGGTTCGCACGTTGGAAAGAGGATCGCCGAGGTCAACGCCGAAAACTTCGGAACATGGAGGAGGTAGCTAAAGAAGAGGAAGTAGACGAAGTCGTCGTAGGAGGGGAAGTAGACATTCCGTTGTCGATGTAGTCGAAGTCGATGTCTTCGGGTCATAGAGGAAGTAGTCGACGTAGGCGTGGTAGTGGAAGTAGTCGACGTCGTTGTAGTAGGGGAAGTAGTCGACGTCGAGGAAGTAGTCGTAATTGCACCACCGCATCATCATCTTCGGGGCGTCGAGGAGATAATTGTTCTCGTGTCGTCGTAGTCGTGGCCGAACTGTAACAACACCGTCTTCGGGGTCGGAGGCGAGCCTGACGGTCCCGGTCTTCGGGCGCGCACGAAGGCGGCCAACGCAAAACGGACACGATGGAGATAGTAGTCGTTCACGGTTCGATGTAGCTCGATGTAGCGGTACTTGTCGTAGAGATCTTGTCGATGAGGTACGGGTCGGGGAAGAACTTGGCGGCTTCGGTCATAGCTGCCGGGGTCGTTCTTGTCGTTGCCGTTCGGGTACCGATGGCAAGTGACGCAAGTTCAGTACCTAGACCTTGAAGTGCAAGCCATCACGCCGCACCAACTCGCTGCGCACCGGCATGCCATCATCGGCCCCAGCTCGTGCGCCGGCGGGAGGCACACGAGCTCGACGTGCAAGCGAGGGTTGTGGTGATGAGGACCTCGTGCACCTCGGCGTTCGAGCGGAGGGAGATCGAGCGGCAGGAACGGTGGCTGCGGACGTGCTCGAGCGGCGGTCACGAAATGAGTCATCTAGAAACTTGGAAGGCAGCAGGTTGGCACCCTCACAGACCAGCCCGTGGAAGTCCTGGTTCGGCTCCACCTCGAAGACAAGGCGAATGCTATCACGGGTGTCAACCGCCACAGGCATGCAGGAACGGAAGAGGCCGCTCTCCACGACGCGGTGCACATCCTCCTGCACTTCCCGCACCGTGAGCGCTGCGTTGGGACGGCACGCCCGCAGCGCTGCCGCGGCAGCCTCCTCAAGCTCGGGCCGCTCCAGGGGCTCCCCGTCCTTTCCGCGCACCGCCACTTCGCTGATCAGCACCCGCTCCTCGGCCCCGTCCTTCCCGTGCCTCCATGGCAAGGCGCGGCCGCCGTCGGCCCCGCGACTGGGACTCAGGGAAACGAAGCGGCGACATGGCGGGCCGGCAGCGTCGATGGCGCGGCCGAAGAGGTTGACGGGGACCGAGGAAGGAGGACTCGGGGTGGGGAGCGACGGGAGGAGCTTGGCGAGGAGAGGACGCCGGTGACGGGGCGCGGCGGCCGGAGTCAAGGAGGAAGGAGGCGGCGCCCGCGCGCGTGGAGGCAGGGAGGAGGCGCCGGTGGCGGGGCGGGGGAGCAGCGGCGCCGGCTGCCGGCGGGAGAGGAGGCGAGGGCGTCGGGGCGGAGGGAATCGAGGGAGAGGAGGCAGCGTACGAGAAGAGACGCAGCGAGCGGGGGTGGAGAGATCGAGCGATGGGCTCGTCCCTGGCGTGCGTTGCGTTTCAGTTCTGAGAGGTGGGAGGACCTAAGTGGAAATAGGAGAGACGGCGGGGGGGTTTTTGCGAGGAGAGAAGAAATTTAGGGTTTGGGGGAGGAATTTCGGTGGGGGGGGGGCTGGCTGGGCTTAGTTGGGCTGCTGGGTGGGCTGGCTGGCCTGGCTGGCTTGCCCAAACTCTTTTTTTTTGATTACTTCAGAAATTGTTAGTTACTATAAAGATAGCTCCATGCATTAAACAAAATTTAGAAAATAGAAGCTAATGAATTATATATTTTTAAAACAATTGCAAGTTTGAAATGCATGGAAATGTGTGATGCCATGATGCACAAAAAGAAAAACAACACGCATAGCAATTGGGGAAAATCCCCGGACATTACAACCTTGGTTTTGCACAACGACTTTCCACACAAGACAAATTAGGAAGCCAAAGCTGTCAGCGGGAAGCTGGAGGTGTGCAGTGTGCACACTATGTCGACATCTATTTGTACTTTTCCCTATTGGCTGTATCCGGCTGGGCACCAGTATATAAGGTGCCGTGCCCCTCCTGCGCGAGGGATGCTAGAAACCGATTCACATTCTTGACCTAGATCTTCACGTAGAGAGAGAAGGGTGGCTACTCGGCTGTAGGCCAACTTGTACTGTGGCTACTCGGTGACACACAAATATAGAAAGAGAAAGGCATGAGTAGGGGTTTTACCTCCACACAAGGGCCCTGAACCTGGGTAGATCTTGTTGTTTGCAGTGCTAGATTCATCCCACACGCGGCTACTCGCTGCGTGATCCCTCCCCGAGCACCTCCAACGTCCATCGACCCCATATCTTTAGCCATCCTATGGCATCTGCCGTGACACCACCACGACACATTTTGATGCATGTGATCCTCTTTTCTTTGCAGCGATGCTTTCGATGACCCGGCGCCACGGTGATGGCCTCCACGTCGTCATCGTCGTTGATGGTGTCCAGGTAGAAGAGGCGGGCACACGTGTGACCCGGCGCGTACTGCTCGTCGCAGTTAAAGCAGAGCCCCTTGCAACGACGTTCGAGCTGCTCGGCAGCGGTGAGGCGCTTGAACGGGCGCGTGGGCGCCGGTGCAGCCCCTGGAGTGGTCGGTGCGGCGACACGAGGCGGTGTCGGGGTCGTGGCCGGCCGGGGGGGGGGGGACGCGCACGCCCTGGCTCAGCAGCAGCTGATGCATGGCGCTGGCCCGCTGCTCGTATGCCCGTGCGTAGTACATGGCAGACTGCAGGTCCTGAGGTTCCCTTAGCTCCACGTCAACGCGGATGTGGTCAGGCAGGCCCCCGATGAAGAGATCGGCTCGCTGGCGGCCCGAGACGTCCGGCGCATGGCACGCCAATGCTTGGAACCGGTCAGCGAAGTCCTGCATCGTGCCGGTGAAGGTGAGGCGGCCGAGCTCGGCCAAGCGGCTGCCGCAGACCGGCGGCCCAAAGCGGCGGAGGCACAAGTCGCGGAAGCGCTCCCATGACGGCATCCCACCCTCGTCCTGCTCGAGGGCGTAGTACCATGTCTGGGCGGCGTCGCGGAGGTGGTAGGAGGCCAGCCACGTGCGGTCGGACGCAAGCGTCCGCTGTCCCCGGAAAAATTGCTCGCATTGGTTGAGCCCGTTGAGGGGGTCGATGGTGCCGTCGTACGTGAAGAACTCGAGCTTGGAGAAGTGGGGCGGCTGTGGGCCGTGGTGGGCGGCCGCGAAGGCACCCTCGTGGCGACTCGGCGCGGCGGGGATGGACGGCGGTGTGAGGGACGAATACGCCTCAGCGTACCCCGGAAGACCCCCGCGAGCCGTGGCCCCGTAGGACGGTAGCGGCCCCGCAGATGGCGGCGCGGAGGCCCACGATGGCAGCGTAGGCGGCGCCATGGGCGGCGCGGAAGGCTGGCCGGGGTCGAACGTGGGCGCGGTGGCCCACGACGGCAGCGGAGATGGCGACGGCGGAAACTTCAGTGCGGTGATCGGAATTCTCCGCTTCGGTGGCGCGGAAACCGGCGGTGGCTCCGTCCGCTGGAGGAGCACGGCGATGGCGTGATTGATGTCGGAGACCGACTCGGTCAGGTCGCGGAGGCCCGTGGAGAGCTCCTGGTTCGTGAGGATGGGGGCGGGCTCCCGAGCCGGCGCGGCCGAGGCCGCAGACGCTGACGGCGGCGCCATGGTGGTGGATGCACCCGACGAGGCGATCGCAGCGGAGGCGGTGGACAGTCCCGAAGACATTGCAACCGAGGAATCTGATACCAAATTGGTAGAACCTAGGGATCTACCGGGTCGGGGACGTAGGCTTTAAGGGAAGGAGGGGGTTGTGTGGAGGCGAGGGGCTCGCGGCCGGCGGCTAGGCGCCGTCGCGCGAGAGCAAGGGAGGGCGGCGGCTAGGGCAGCGGCGGCGGCGCGTGGGGGAAGGCCGACTCCTCTGGGAGTCGGCAATAATGATATTGATTATTGCTTACTTCTC
Organism: Alopecurus myosuroides; assembly: GCA_028641055.1. NCBI lineage: Eukaryota > Viridiplantae > Streptophyta > Magnoliopsida > Poales > Poaceae > Alopecurus > Alopecurus myosuroides. Next base: position 631,754,584 of record CM054057.1, read on the forward strand.
AAAACCTATTACAATTCTTTATATAACAAAAGATAATGGGCTAAGCCCCTATTTCGGCCCACTAATGGGCTTTTTCCGCCTATAGACCAAACCGGTCATAACAGGGGCGGTGTAACACAATACTAGGTGCCTAGGTCCTGGGATACGGCACGCTGGCCCAGTCCGTCGGCCTCTAGTTCCTTGTCGCTCATTTATTCCTCGATCTTAAATCTTCTATTCGTCTCTACATACACCCCGATCGTAGAATTTGAGGACAAAGCTCATGAGAACAAATAACAATTTACCTGTGTCCGTCCCTAATCGGCGAGGAAAAAGAGAGTTGTGGTGCGTTCAGCCGGCTGAGCGTTGCATGGCCCTCCTGTCCGTTTGTACTTTCGCGACACACATCTAACGTCAACTGTCCCCATATGTACCGTGCTTCGCGCTTGGTCCATACTTTTTATTCTCGCATCTGCGGTGGCGATTGGGGCTAGGTTGCAGCGATTTCCCTCGCATCGGTTGGCCATGGTTCTTCTTTGTTGGTTCGCCTCCAGGTTGTATTGTGTCTCCATTTTCCCACATTGCGATTATCCTTCTCTCTGTTTCCACAGGTCTTTCCTCGACACTTCATCTTGTGATTCAGGATTCGTCCGGCTCAAGCTGGCACTGAAGGCTCATTTCTTGTTTTGCTCTCCTCCGGGTAGTTTTTCCTTTCGTTTTATGTTGCACATGAGCGACGGCTATTTTCTGCTCTGGAGGGTGGGGAGCCAGGGTTTCTCACATTGCGAACCCCTCCTCCATGTTTCCACATGTATGTCCTCGACACTTCATCTTGTGATTCAGGATTCGTCCGGCTCAAGCTAGGCACTGACGGCTCATTTCTTGTTCTGCTCTCCTTCGGGTAGTTTTTCCTCTCCTTTTATGTTGCGCATGAGGCGATGGCTATTTTCTGCTGCGGAGTGTGGGGAGCCAAGGTGTACGCTCGTGGGATTTGGGGCGCCTGGTAGACAAGTGAAGATTCTGCAACCGAGGTATGATCTTCAGTTTGATTCGATCTAGATTTCACCCGCAATGTGGACGTGCGGTTCTCCGGCGCTATCTTATTCACGGGCGCGTTTTTCTCTCTCCTTTGTGTCTCTCAGTACCGCTCGTTTTGTATGTGCTCCATACGCGTGTCGTTGCCACTCCCTTGTGGAAGCACTATCTGTGTTCTTTTTGCGCCTAATTTGCGTGAGTGCGCTCATACCGACATCATTTGTTCGTTTTGTTTGGGCATTTTTGACTTTTTGCCTCTTTATTCTGCTCGATCAGTTTCATAGGGATTGTTTGGTACTACTAGCGATTGTGTCCCTGTATGATTCTGCTAACCATTTTGTCGGGGGATTACCCCTGAGTAGGGTAAAGTCAAGTGCTAAGGGCAAGATCAGAAGAGACATTTGGCAGAGTAGCTGGCTACCCGGTACTCGCTACCCGGTCGACTGCTATTCGGCCGTACACGTTGATGGCCAGGAGAAAGAATCAAGGAAGTTATATTCCTCCGAGTAGAGGAAGAGGTCCGAGTAGAGGGAGTGGGTTCCTACTCGGGCCAAAAGTCAAAGGAGCCGTTCTGACACAGGATCCCGCGTATCCTGGGTCCGTACTGGTGCACTGTTCATCTGCAGAGCGCGTGCTTATCCGCGCCAGGGTGTCAGCAGGGTGGCGCAGGTTAGGGGGCCTACCCTGTGGTCGTGGCAGTGATAACAGAACGTCACCTTGGTTTTGCACAACGACTTTCCACACAAGACAAATTAGGAAGCCAAAGCTGTCAGCGGGAAGCTGGAAGTGTGCAGTGTGCACACTATGTCGACATATGTTTGTACTTTTCCCTATTGGCTGTATCCGGCTGGGCACCAGTATATAAGGTGCCCTGCCCCCTCCTGCGCGAGGGATGCTAGAACCGGTTCACATTCTTGACCTAGATCTTCACGTAGAGAGAAGGGTGGCTACTTGGCTGTAGGCCAAACTTGTACTGTGGCTACTCGGTGACACACAAATATAGAAAGAGAAAGGCATGAGTAGGGGTTTTACCTCCACACGAGGGCCCTGAACCTGGGTAGATCTTGTTGTTTGCAGTGCTAGATTCATCCCACACGCGGCCACTCGCTGCGTGATCCCTCCCCGAGCACCTCCAGCGTCCATCGACCCCATATCTTTAGCCATCCTATGGCATCTGCCGTGACACCACCACGACAGTTGGCGCCCACCGTGGGGCTTCCAGCGGTGCTGGCTGGAGTTCACGTTCGGACGGGATCCATTTCTGCTACTGGGGAGCGCGTGGTCTGTGGCCTTGTCCACAGATTCGGCTCCTTCGACTTCGTCACCGACAACGCCAATGATTTCGGCGGCAGGGCCATGCCGGAGGGCGGCTGGGTGCTCTCCTTCGGCTCGCACCTCGTCTACGTCGCCACCACCATCGTCCGCGAGTACCCCGAGCTGGTGCTCATGGCGGAAGATCCACCTGCTGTCATCGTTGCCCGCGGAAAGACAACTGGTTGTTCTACGGACAGCGTGGAAGTACTGATGACCGGCCCGGCTATCGCTGCCGGGAAGGGTGAGGCTGGAGCCGTGGCAGTCGTCGAGGAGGCTGGTGGCCCGAGCGAGCCTACCATGACGCACAAGCCCTACGAGCTGCCCCAGAACATCCCGGGCTACATACCTCCTTCCACGACCTCGGCGATACCGGCATCCGCCGTGCGAGTAGGCATGCCGCCTCCCACCGAGCTCGAGCTCATGACCATGAGGGCGCAGCTCGACCAGCAGCGCCACGCGCTGCTCGCTGAGCAGGCAGAGTTGGAAAAGGTTAGGCTTGAGCTTAACTTGGACCAAAATGAGTACAACCGTGCTCACGGCTTTACGCCTGTGGTTAGAAGGCCTGTCAAGGCAGGCGCCACGCGCCGTAACCTAGGCACCGAGATGGCAGCGGTTGGTGAGACCGCTGGCCGAGCAGATAGCCAAAACACCGCTACCACCAGGCCCAAATACAGTACCCCCGCCAAAACCCTTAGAGCTACTGAAGCTGTAGCTGCTGAGTTGTCGCATCTCGCTGGCGACGCGCTTGTTAGGCAGCAGGGTAGGCTCAATGAGCTAGTGCTAGAGGCTGCTAGGCAGAACGAGGAGTTCCGGAAAGCCAATCCGGGTGCTGGAGCTTCTCAGGTGGTGCACTCGCATGCGGGTCAGATCTAACGATCAGGCCTCATCACCGCATCCCAGTCGTGAGAAGGAGCGGAGTAGTTACTCTGGAAGAGACAGGCAGATGCAGGTGTACGACCCGGCTGTCGCCGTGAAACAGCACGCTGTGCCGCGACAGTCCGGCCAGAAACACAACACTGCAGGAGCAGGCTATCAAGCCCATAAAGCTCACAGCAAGACGTGAGATGGAGATCGCCCATGCCCTTCTCGGCGTCAGGTTGCTCGGCCTACTCGGCAGAGGGCAGCAGCAGCCAGCTGCCGCTCAGCCGTGTGTGACTGCACTGGTAGCCAACCTGGCAGAGCAACCTGCAGCTATGGAGGTGGACAGATATGATGATGGCTACTCGGCTATGGGGTTAGCCGGTTATGATATCATGGATCGTGTGGGTGAACGCGTGCTGGAGCCCAATGATGCCAGGTACAAGATGGACCGGATTAATCTATCCGCGCGACTCGAGAACACGGGGCCTCCTGGCCCAGAGTGCTTTGGCCCACGCATCATGAACGAGCCATCCGTGAAGTAGTTCCAGCTCGCTAGAGGGACCAAGAGTTACAATGGCAGCACCAAGCCGGAAGATTGGCTCAATGACTATGTCACCGCGGTGCATATCGCGAAAGGCAACCGGAGATGGGATGTGCGGTACGTTCCGCAAATGCTCGAGGGCCCAGCTCGGACTTGGCTCAACAACCTGCCCAAGAACAGCATCAATTGCTGGCTGGACTTCTCGGAGGCCTTCATCAGCAACTTCACCAGCACCTACAAGAGGCCGAATAGGCCGCAGCAGTTGTCCGCTTGCAAGCAGCGGGAAGACGAGACGGACTGCGAGTATAATACTCGGTGGAGCACTTTGAGGAACACCTGTGAAGGTGTGAACGAGGCCCAGGCTATCACTTGGTTTGCGCAGGGTTGCAGACATGGCAGCATGTTGTGGCAGAGGCTGCAGAAAGAGATGCCGAACAATCTTGCGGAGACCATCAAGATTGCGGATCAGTACGCACTTGGCGACCCTACTCAGCCCCTGATGGACTCCTCCGAGCCGAGAAGAGGCTACAACAGCAACAAGCGCAATGAGTTCCGCAACAAGCGCAGGGGTGACCGGATTGACACTCGGTACGATCCTGAGGAGGTGAAAGCTGTGGCTACCGGAGCTGGGAGTGGCCAGAGGCAAAAATCTGTTGGAGCCCAGTACGGGCAGAACCAGAATCAGGGCCAAGGCATCAAGAAGCCGTATCGTGCTCCTCAGCAGGGTAGCGGCAACCCGGATCCTGTTCAGAACTTTGTCTTCAAGGACATGAGGGATGGCCCATGTAGCTTCCATACTCGGCATCCCGCAAGACCTGCCAACCACACTACTCGGCAATGCGACTGGTGGGATGAGATCAGGAATGAGGGCTTGCCTCCTCCTCCTCCTCTGCCAGCTGCGAACGCAAATGTGCAACCTATCCGAGCAGCCACAGCCAGGCCTCCAGCATTCCCGAGAAGAGAGAACGTCAACCAGGTGGCTTTAGGAGCCAACCGCAACCGCAACTACAACTAACCGTAACTTCAACAACAACAACAACGGAAATCGCAACTTCGTCAAGAACAACAACCGCGACAACGGCAACAACGGCAATTATGGTGCGGAAGGCCGCAACCAGTACCAGGAGCATCACGAGAGCTATATGATCTTCACCTCCGAGCCCGCCGATAAGCAGTCACTTCAGAGGCGCGCGATTGAGGTCAATGCTGTGATCCCTGCTGTTCCTCACTACATGCACTGGTGCAACCAAGAAATCACATGGTCCAAAGCGGATCATCCTAAGGTGATGCCCAATCCAGGTAGCTACGCCTTGGTGGTGGATCCCACCTTCTTGGGTACTCAGAAGAATGTCAGGTTCAGCAAGGTGCTGATTGACAACGGTATCAGCATCAACATTGTGTACAGAGACACACTTGAGAAGCTCGGTATGGCCGAGAACATGCTGCTACCCAGTCGGACCACTTTCCACGGAATTGTGCCAGGAGTCTCTTGTTCTCCAATGGGCCGTGTGTGGATAGATGTTCTATTCGGCACCAGGGAGAACTGCCGCACAGAGAGCCTGCAGTTCGAGGTGGTTGATCATCAGAGCCCATACCACGCCCTACTCGGCAGGCCTGCTCTAAGCAAGTTCATGGCCTCTACTCATGTTGCCTACCTGAAGATGAAAATCCATGGTCCCAATGGCGAGATCACCATCTCTGGTGATTACAAAAGATCTATGGAGTGTGCCTCTGCTGGTTCTCAGTTGGCGGAGTCTATGGTGATTGCTGCCGAGAAGAAGAAGATACATGAGGTGGTAGCTATGGCGCAAGCAGCACAAGGTGGTGCGCCCGGGATGCCGAGTTCCTAGTACGGGACTGCGTTCCAGGCATCTCAGGAGACGAAGAAGATCCAGGTTGACCCTGTGTTCCCCGACCGTGTTGCCATCATTGGCTCAGGGTTGGAGGAGAAATAGGAAAGCGAGCTCATCCACTTCCTCCGTGAGAATCGGGACGTGTTCGCCTGGTCTAATGAAGATTTACCAGGTGTCCCGAGGGAGTTGGTTGAGCACTCGCTACATGTGCGTCCTGACGCCAAACCAGTGAAGCAGGCTATGCGCCGCTTCGGAGATGAGAGGAAGGGCAATCGGTGATCAGATCACCAAGCTGATAAGCAATTTCATCATGGAGGTGCTGCATCCGGATTGGCTAGCCAACCCGGTCATGGTTGAGAAGAAGAAGGAGGATCCCAAGGCCGCTACCGCGTGGCGCATGTGCGTCGACTACACCGACTTGAACAAGGCCTGCCCCAAGGATCCCTTTCCGCTACCTCGCATCGATCAGGCGATCGATTCCACTGCTGGTTGTGAGCTTTTGTCTTTCATAGATGCCTACTCTGGTTTTCACCAGATAGCTCTCAACCCTGCTGATCAAATAAAGACTGCTTTCATTACCCCGTACGGGGCTTATTGCTATCGTGTCATGTGCTTTGGGTTGCGGAATGCGGGTGCTACTTATCAGAGATGCATGCAGAAATGCTTGCACGATCAACTTGGCAAGAATTGTCAGGTGTACGTAGATGACATTCTCATCAAAACGAATAAAATACAAACTCTACTTAGTGACCTTGAGGAAACTTTTGCCAATTTGCACAAGTATAAGATGAAGCTGAACCCGAGTAAATGCAGCTTTGGCGTCCCGGCTGGCAAGCTGCTCGGCTTCTTGGTATCCAGTCGGGGCATTGAAGCCAATCCTTCAAAGATAAAAGCTATTGAGAGCATGTCTTTGCCGAGATCCCTGAAGGATGTGCAAAAATTCACTGGTTGCTTGGCATCTCTGAGTCTTTTCTTGGGCAGAATGGGCGAGAAGGCCCTGCCTTTGTACCAGTTGATGAAGAAAAGCAACAAGTTCTTCTGGACACCGCAAGCGGATGTGGCATTCAATGAGCTGAAGGCGATGTTGGGTAGCGCTCCCATCCTGGCTAGCCCGCTACCCAAAGAGCCAATGCTGCTATACATTTCCGCTACCAATCGGGTAGTCAGTAGTAATTGTGGTGGGGCGAGAAGAAGAAGGCAAGAGTGTGCAGCGGCCAGTATATTATCTCAGTGAGGTGTTGTCCAGCTCCAAACAGAACTACCCACACTACCAGAAGATGACCTATGGCGTGTACCTGGGCGCCAAGAAGCTGAAGCACTATTTCCAGGAGCATCCTATCACTGTGGTGAGCTCTGCTCCCATCTCGGATATCATGGGCAACAATGAAGCAAGTGGCAGAGTAGCCAAGTGGGCAATCGAGCTGGCCGCGTACGCTCCTACGTACGCGAGAAGAGAAGCCATCAAGTCACAAATTCTGGCGGAGTTTCTGCTGGATTGGGCTGAGGTGCAGTACGAGCCTCCTTCTCCCGCAACCAATTACTGGAAGATGCACTTTGATGGCTCCAAAGTGAAGGAAGGCCTTGGTGTTGGCGTAGTGCTTACGTCACCCAAGCGGGATCAACTCAAATATGTAGTGCAGATCCATTTCAAAGCATCCAACAATGTTGAAGAGTACGAGGCTGTGTTACACGGCTTGCGAGTAGCCAAGGAAGTTGGTGTGCAGCGCATTATATGCTATGGCGATTCAGATCTGGTGGTGCAGCAAGTTTCTGGCACTTGGGATGCTCTGGATGCCAACATGACATCATATCGTTCCTGGTGCAGTCTATGACTGGATTTTTCGAAGGCTGCGAGTTCCAACACATCCACCGAGCAGAGAACGAAGCAACTGATGAGCTGTCCAAGTTGGGGTCTTCTCGGCAATCCATCCCGGCGGGAATTGCCTTGGAGCATTTGAGAAAGCCATCCATCAAGCCATCCCCCAACTCAGAATCTATATTCGTTCCTTCTCTGCCAAACGAAGAAGTTGTTCCCATGGAGATTGACTGGGAGAATGCAATAGAGAACCCGAGGACTGCAGTCTCCATCCCGGGGACTGGCGCCCGCAACCCGGGGACTGCCCCTCCTTACTCGGGGACTGTCCTTCCTTACTCGGGGACTGTCCTTCCTTACTCGGGGACTGCCCCTCTCAACTCGGGGACTATCGCATTCATTGAGGAAGTTCTTGCCAATCGCTCAGGACTTCAGTGAAGCGCTCCCAACTCTGAGGAACAGACAGTAGTGGCTGTTCCAATGGAATTGGACGAACCAGTGTTTCCCACACGGGAGACACCGAGTTGGGCTATGCCCATATTATCCTTTCTAAAGGACGGCACCCTGCCAGATGATGAGGTTACCGCAAGGCAGATTCAGAGAAGATCCAGAGGCTACACCATATTCAGAGAGGTGCTGCATAAGAGAAGTCCCACTGGCGTGCTGCAACGCTGTGTAGAACCAGAAGAAGGAGAAGAAATTCTGGCGGAAATACATCAAGGAGAATGCAGACATCACGCCTCTTCTCGGGCTTTGGTCAAGAAGGCTTTCCGGCATGGTTTCTTTTGGCTCACTGCCTTGAAGCAAGCTGAGGATATTGTGAGAAAGTGCAACGGCTGCCAGAGATTCGCAAGTAAGATCCACTTGCCTGCCACCGAGTTGAAAACCATTCCCATTACTTGGCCATTTGCTGTTTGGTGCTTGGATATGGTTGGTACCTTCAAGCCGGCTAGAGGCAACATGACTCACATCTTGGTCATGGTTGAGAAGTTCACCAAGTGGATCGAAGTGAAGCCTATTCGGAAGTGTGATGAGCCACAGCTGTGAGCTTCCTGAAGGATGTGATCCTACGGCTACGCTACCCGCATAGCATCATCACGGATAATGGCACGAATTTTGCTGAGGGTGCAATGGTGAGGTTCTGCAGAGATAAGCATATCCGGCTAGATGTCGCATCTGTTGCACATCCCGCCTCCAATGGGCAAGTTGAAAGAGAAAATGGCATGGTACTAGCAGGCATAAAGCCAAGGCTGATTGAGCCACTGCTGAAAACACCTGGGTGTTGGTTAGACGAGCTGCCAGCGGTGTTGTGGAGTCTAAGGACTACCCTAACCGGTCAACCGGCTACACACCATTCTTCTTGGTTTACGGGGCTGAGGCCATGTTGCCAATAGACCTAGAGCATGACTCCCCCGAGTAACCCTCTACACTGAGGCGGAGGCGAGAGAAGCTCGAGAAGATGACGTTGACCTGCTAGAAGAAGCAAGAGAGCTTACTCTGTCACGTTCAGCTGTTTACCAGCAAAACTTGAGGCGTTATCATAGCCGGAAAGTGAACCCAAGGGTTTTCCGAGAAGGAGACATGGTCCTTAGGCTCGTGCAGCGCACAGACGGGATACACAAGCTATCCCCTCCGTGGGAAGGGCCTTTCATTGTGAGCACGGCTCTACACAATGACGCGTACTACCTTGTAGATGCGCAGCCACTGCAGAAGAACACCGGATAAAGCTGGGGAGGAATCTAAGCGCCCCTGGAATGTATCTCTACTCCGTCGCTTTCATTCATGAGCAAGAATGTGTATGTACTCTCTTATCCGAGTTAAACTCCTACTCTGCAACCTGAAATTGAACTCGGGGACTGCCCTCGTCCAAAATTGCTCTAAGTGTTTCTACTCTGCTTTACTTTTGTCTACTCGGTTGCTCTGCTTAGAATTTCATGAGTACATTTAGTACTGTGTTTAAACCTAAATGCCAACTCTTCGACTCTGCTGCTGTCCGAAACCCGGCTTCATGGCAAGCAAGAGAACAAGCTAGAGGTCAATGAGCACAAGAAAAATAACTAAGGAAAAGATGAGTGCAGAACCGAGTAGAGCGTTCTTTACTGTTTTTTGTTAACTTTTTTCGGCTAAGTGGTGGGTAGCGTTACTATGACTGTTTCTAAGTGGCTAAGTATTTGAAACTTCAACTTTGAACTCTTGTGACTCGAATACCAAAAAAGCAACAAGTTGCTGGTAAGAGCTGAGATAAAAAAGAAGAGTGGATGAAAAATGCAACTCGGGGACTTGCATGATAACGCAACCTGGCATCGAGCCAGAATTGCTCAAATACTAAGTATAAAACATCAAAGTGGAATAAAAACTGAGTAGCAACGGGAAAGATAATTGTTTGATACATATGCACACGGCATCCCGGGGATCTGATAAGAGTTTTGCAGCATAAGTGTTTCAGGAGGTAACTAGTTGGAAGTAGCAGTGTTCTCCAAGTTGGCATTGGCGGCATCCGCTTCAGTGTTGGCGGCAGCTTGTTCAGAGGTGGCAGTGGCCACCGAGATGGGGTCGGTAGCTGAAGTGGAGGCATTGGACTGAGTGTGGAGTAGTGCCGCGTCGTCGAGTGCCGCGCCAGACGACGAGCCAAGCTCGGGAGCCGCTTCTCAGATGACCGTCTCGGTGGTGATGGTGGCATCCTGGCTCTCGGCTTCCTCGTCGCTATCCGCGGCGGCCTTGCCCTTCCCCTTCTCGGATCCATCCTCGGTGCTAGTGTTCTCGAAGAAACCCAAGTCATCCCGACTCGGTGGCCTCGTCTTCGTCTTCATCTTCATCTTCACCCTCGCTTTCCGCCTCGGTGTCAGGCTCGGTGACGCCGTCGATGAAGAGGGCGGTGTCCGCGTAGGAGGCGATCTCGTACGCAACTGCCTGGCGGCGAGCCACGCAGTTGGAGTCCTTCTCCCACTTCGAGTTCTGGCGCATCTCAAGGATGGTGTCGAGGTTCAGATTCTCATACCATCTGCAGTTGAAGAGGAGAAGCAGATCGGTGCCCGCCCGAGCTGCGGATGCACGCCATTTCTTCAACTCGGCCTTGACACCATTGAGCTTCTCGGAAAGCAAGCGGATGGTTTTTGGCGCAGGGTCTTGAGGCCAAAACAGAGCGTGAAGCTTGAAGGCTGTGGACACCATATCGGTGCCCAAGCCCCTAAGATGGCGGAGCTATGACTGGATGCTCGTAAGATTGTCCTCAATTGTAGACTTGGTGTCCGTGGGCAATCCTTTCTCAGCTCGAGCTTCTTGCGCCTTAGCCAGGGCAGGTTTGCAAGTCGCGCAGAGGTCAGGGAAGATTTCTGAAAATGCTATCAGAAAGGATTAGAAATGGAGGCAGAGAAGAGATGCAAATCAAGCCAAACAGAAGAAGAAGGAAACATGCAAGTGCAGAGAAGCGTGAACTTACTGTTAAGTTCGCAGAGTAGCGCTTCCAGCTTTCTCCTCCAAGCCTCCTCATAAGCAACATGCATGTCTTCAATTTTACGGCAATTGGCCAGCTGGAGCATGAGGCCCGCATTGCTCTTCTTCAGCACCTCGATCTCTATCTCCAGCGTCCTTTCTCTGGCTGCGCTCATTGTCCTGGTCTCCAAGGCATCCTCGAGAGCGGTCTTCAGCTTCACTTGCATATCTTCGAACTCGGCACGCTCGGTGTCGCGTTCCTTCTTGATCTCTGCTGCTTGGGTGGCCAGCTGCTGCTGTACTTCGGCAGGTTTCAAGCTGTCAAGATGCTTTTCACGAAACTGCTTGTGATCTTCTGTGGAGAGAATAGCACGGTCAGCAGAGTAGCAAAGGAGAAGGAGGAAAACAAGCAGGGCAGACGGCAACTCACCTTCCAGCTTCTTGATGGTGCTCTCAGCATTAGCAACGAAGACATGGCAATGTTGGTGTTCCTCTGCCATCGCCTTAAATTTGCCTGCAGAGTAGAAGGAGTTAGAGCAAAAAGCAAAAGCGGGCGTAAACACAAAACACATTAACCGAATAGCTAGAAGCTTACTCTCGAGTTCAGAAAGTTGGAGGGCACGATCCACGGCCGCTTGCTCCGTCTCAGCATCACTCTTGCGCTCTGCTTCAAGGGCCTCAAGACGCCTTTTGGTGATGCTGTGATTCCAGAGCAGCCCCCGGAAGAGGTTTGTCCTCTTCAAGAGGCTATTCTGTGAAGAAGAAAGAAAAGGAGTTAGACAATGTTCTGAAGATTTGGCGCGAGAAGACGGCAACTCGGTTGAGTACCCGTCTACTCGGCCCGAATCTCGGGGACTGGGTAATGGATAAGGAGAAGAAGAAAAATAGAAGAGAAGAAAAATTGCAACTCGGAACAAGCAAACAAAACTTACATCGTAGGTCTGTTCGAGGTCTTCGGCAGCTTTGCGGTGAACGAACAGCTTCGAGGCCAGTGTGCTTGTGTTGGACGAAATGGTCATGGGATTGTAGCCCATGTACGCCTTGTTCCAATCAATGCGCCAATGGTCCAGCGGGCCCAAGGTCAGGCCATTCCAGGTCTTGTTGCCAAGGGCGTCGCTCTCCCACACCTGGTCGATGAAGCCTACCCGGTCGATCATCTGCTAGAGCCCCTCGGACTGCACCTCAGTCTCTTGGACCTCGTGCGAGTAGCGCAAGGCTTTCTTCTTATCCGGCAACTTGGCGTCCACCGCCGTGGCCTGCTTGCCTTCGTAAGGGCGATCCGCTGCTCGCCGCGGTCAACTTGATGATGTGCTGCTTGGCCATCTGCACCATGTAGGGCAAGAAGCTAGGCGGCTCTTGAGCGCTCGAGCCCGCTCCTGCACCAGCAGAACTGCCAGAAGCGCCAATTGTAAGATGCCCACTCTTCGCGGCAGGCTTCACGGGTAGTTTCGGCGGTGACATCTTGGCAGCATCCTGCGCAGCGTTGCGCAATGGATTCTTGCAAACTGGGGCATCAGGCTGGATGGCCTTCTTGCCGGCGGCATTCGTCTTCTTAGCGCCCTGCTTGGAAGGAGAGCTCGGTGCGGTCTTCTCGGTGTTCTGCTTGGCTGGAGGGCTCGGTGCAGTCTTGGTCTTCTTCGATGGTCGTGGAGGACTTGGTGCAGTTGGTGGAGCAGCCTGCTGGGTAGGCGGCACAAGGGGCTAGCTACCCGGCGCAGCGTCTGGCTGCGCTTGGCTCTGCGGGTTTTGCTCCACCGCAGTCGTCTCAACCCGCTGCTCGGCAGCGGGATCTGGTCGTACATCTTCTTGTTCTTCTACCCGCGGCTGGGCCGCGGGGTCATCTTGAACAGCAGCTTCAGTTTCCGGCTGCTCCAGGGTCTCGTCCTGCCGCTCAAGGGCGGCATGGTCTTGATACTCGGCATCTTGTTCGGTGTTCTCCCCAGCTGAGGCAGTAGGGGGAGAAGGGGGTCTTTCATCTTGAGAAGCATCCTGCGCATTCTGTTCTGCGCGGGCCTGCTGCTCCTGGTCCATGTCTTGAGCACCAACGCCCGTGTCCTCGGCGTTGGCGTCTTCTACTTCTTCTTTCACGGGAGAGGGCGCACACGTCCTATCCCGTGCTGTGGGCTCGTCCTCATCTTCAGAAAGATCGATGAGTTTCTCGAGGTCGATGGCGGATTTCCTCTTGGAGGTGGTGGAAGCAGCAGCAGCATCAGCGTCCAAGGGATCGCTGAAGAGAAAAAGAAGTTCAGAAAAGGAGAAGCGGAAGAAAACACCGAGAAGCAATAACAAGATGTAAATTAGAGGGAAACCACTTACCCTTGGCGGCTAGGGGGTGGCCTTCTGCCGTAAACCTTCTTCTTCTTCTCGGGCTTCTTGGCTTTTTTGGCAGTAGGCTCTTGGGCGCCGCTACCCGCCCTCTTCCGAGTGGTGGAGCAGCCACCGCAACCGGATCGACGTCGAGGACGTCCTCGTCTTCCTCGTCCGCATCAGGGTCGTCTGCCGAGTAGAGGAGAAGAAGGAGTTGAGAAGCGGAAAGGAAAATTGGATTGCGCTACTCGCAACTAGAGAGGTGAACTCAGTCACCTTCTTCGTCGTCCTCGGACCAGTCTCGAATGGACGCATCGACGTGGTGCTTACCCTGCTGTTCGGCGCGAGGGACACAGAGGGTGGCCTGGGTCTCGTAGGCGATCTCGTCGTCCTCCTTTCGGTCCTTGCTCCAATTGGCCTCGAAGCGCTCCTCGTTCTCAACAAGCTGGCGGTCGATGTGCTGGAAGACAAGCAGGCAATACAAATCAGTTGAGCAATACAAGGAATCCTACCCGATACGGAATGCAAACACAAAGCATATTTGGCTAGGGTTCTCTACTCGACATGGCGTGCAATCACAAAGCACATAAAGCCTAGCGGATACTAGTAAGTGTTCTACTCGGCATGGCGTGCAAACATAAAGCACATAAAGCCTAGCGGACACTAGTGAGTGTTCTACTCGACATGGCGTGCAAACACAAAGCATATAAAGCCTAAGAGATACTAGTAAATGTTCTACTCGGTGCAGCGTGCAAATACTAAGCATACTAAGCTGGAAAGTCACCTACTCGGTATCATGATGCAGAGATAAAGCATAAAGTGCTAACCTGTTTGATTGGCTTCTCACGGCTATACGGCACGAAGCCGTATTGCCAGTTGTCGGTGAGGCCGGTACTCATGATGGAGCGCGCCCAGACGGCCACATCCGCTGTGCTCAGCTCGAAGGTGGTGGTCCTCGTGCAGTCTCTGTTGCCTCCCATGTAGCACATGATGTGCGTACGGCGCTGTAGCGGGAGCACTCGCCGAGAGATCCAACACGCGATGGGATCATCGCGTTTGAGTCCCAACTCCCTCAGCTCGCCGAGGCGCTTGTCAATCTGGGAGATGTCGCCTTGCAACGGTGGCTTGTATCCCCAATTCTGCTGAGTGGGCGCCGTGTTCGTCCACTTGGGGAGCCCAATTCGGTCCACGAGTTGCGCTCCTTATTCAGCAGGAATGTTCTTCACGTAGAAGAAGGACCGCTGCCACTTGCGCACTGAGTCAAGCCCCTTGATGCGCGGGTGATTGGCGGAGGCGCGCTGCAGCATCATCGCGCTTCCTGTCTTGGTCATGCTGCGGGCGCTCTCCGTGCTTCTGGGCTTGGTGACGCTCTGCTTCCGGAAGAAGAAGTAGCGCGCCCAGGTGTGCACCATGGGGCGCACACCCAGGAACGCCTCGCAGACCACGGCGTGGTATGCGAGCATCACCACGGCGTTGGGAGGCAGGTGATGCGGCTGCAGCCCGAAATGGTTGAGGAAGTCCTTGAAGAAGTCCGAGACGGGCAGACCGAATCCTCGCTTGAAGTGGGCGAGGAACACGACGAACTCATCAGCCTCCGGTGTGGGGACGAGTTCGCCGTCCGGCTGCCTACAGTGCACTCCGGGAGGAACACGGCGGGTATTTACCAACCATTGGCAATCATCCGCCGTGACCTCAGATCCTGCCCATCCGGCGCGGGCATCGTCATCGCGAGCCATGGAGACGAGAGGATTTGGTGGTTTCGTGGATATTTGGCGGGAGTTGCTAGCCCTCCGGCGTCGCACGGAGCAGCGGCGCGGCGAGATGCGCGGCGGCGGAGTACTCTGTGGCGGCGGAGAGGCGAGGAGACAGGAAGTGAATGCGAGCAGGAAAGAGAAGGAGAAGTTACCGAGGGGTATTTATCCTTCCCCTCGGGTTGCCGTTACAGGTGGAGTTAGTGGGATCAGTTGTGCGCGGAGATCGTGCAACGTGGGATGCGGGCCGATTAGAAACGCACACAGCACAGGTTGCACGCGTAACGGCCGCAATTGATCCCACGTCGAGATCGTGGGCTAATAACTGCAGTTGAAGTGACCTAACGGGCCAGTGGGCCCAGGTCGCAGTGATGGGAGCGTGGCCTGTCATATCCCAGGCACCGAGGCGTCGGGGGATACGAGGGCGTGACACGTGCCCAGTTACTGCGGAAAGATGGATTTGCTCTGCCACGCCGAGATTCTGTTCAAAATTTCACAAAGTCATTTTACTCGGCGACAGAGAAGAGAAATGGCCCTACTCGGAGGAGAAGAGACTCGAGCCAGAGTTGAGGGCTACTCGGAGGTGCTACTCAGCACTCTAAGGTTCAAAGACAAGTTTGGTTTTTAAGCTGGAAGAGCCTAGTGAACAAGTTCGCATGACTCTACCAGCTTCGGGGACTAATGTCGAGGGGTTACCCCCAAGTAGGGTAAAGGCAAGTGCTAAGGGCAAGATCAGAAGAGACATTTGGCAGAGTAGCTGGCTACCCGGTACTCGCTACCCGGTCGACTGCTATTCGGCCGTTCACGTTGATGGCCAGGAGAAAGAATCAAGGAAGTTATATTCCTCCGAGTAGAGGAAGAGGTCCGTAGAGGTGGGTTCCTACTCGGGCCAAAAGTCAAAGGAGCCGTTCTGACACAGGATCCCGCGTATCCTGGGTCCGTACTGGTGCACTGTTCATCTGCAGAGCGCGTGCTTATCCGCGCCAGGGTGTCAGCAGGGCGGCGCAGGTTAGGGGGCCTACCCCGTGGTCGTGGCAGTGATAAAAGAACGTCACCTTTGTGACGCCCCGGGATCGGGCACTATGCAGATTTCAGCATTCCCGCCCCGCCAAATCCGCATAATAACCGATTCCAGGTTGCCACTTGTGATAATCATTACAACAGTTCACGAATAATCCACAACAACAACAGAAGAGATATATACAAGAGGACTCAAACGAGTCAAGGATACAACTGATACAATACAAAGATCCAAATAACAGCGGAAGAAACAACATAGTGTCCGACTACGGACAAGATACAAATTGGACTAAGAGTCCTAAAGATAACCGAGAGCGTCCAATCCCTGCCCAGGCCAAGCCGGAGGGATTCCCAAGCTAACGTCGTCAGACTTCAAACCTGTTGACTGCAATGTTGCATATGCAGCCACGAAAATGAATTCGTGGGTCAGTACGGTTAAGTACTGGCAAGTGGATAAACCATACTCACAAGATACCAGCGTATCCAATCATCACAAGCTACAAATACTTTGGGTACAACGGAAAGGAAGGGATTATTGCAAAGAAGCGGCAGCGGGCTGCACTAACCAACTACAGAGACTCGCTACAACATCCGGCTAAAAGAGGGGGATAAGATAGGTATCAGAACCAACTACAACTACTCACCAAACAATACCCATCCAATGTCACCCCCTTCTAAGGAAGCAACCCAAGGATAACTCACACTGTTGATTAGGGTGACGTCAGGTTATTGTGACAATATGCCTATTACTAGTCAAGTTATTATTAATTAGGTGTAACTTGTCTGAGTACTTGTTAGCCAGCACTTTCACCAAGTCGTCACATAACCGCGGACAACACGGCTTCTCGAGAAGATTTATCCCTGCAGGGTGTGCTCCAGTACCCGTACACACTCGAGCCACCAACTAAAACTCAGGTTGGCTCGACACGACCCAAACCATCTCTACAACCCATCCTAGGAGCCACGGAGCTATAAGGTCCCAGCCACGCAGCCGAATACTCAGCGCAGGTGTGCAAAACTCCCGCAGGACACAACACCCCGGCACTACAGGCCTCGCCCTATATGCATCATCATCATCAGTAACCATGGGTGATCAACCCATTATGCATAGGAGCAAATGGAACACCCGAACTAAGTGTGGCTCTTCGGACAAGCTGCAGATCAGATCTAAGTCGAGGGGGGTTCCATACCACCACCCGGATGCGGTGAGCACGCTCATCATGGATCAGTAGACAAGACTCTTTTCCTAGTTTCGACACCAGCCGGCTCCAAAACCCTAACCCGGGCCTCCTGCCGGTGCCTTAACATCAAATTATTATTACCCAAACATTAACATGTTGTTGATTGAATTGAAACCCAACTATCAACTAAACAGGTGATAAGACGGACAACAAGACTTGAGCGCAAACAACACTAAGCATGCAACTACGACACGGGGGCCAACAAGGTAAACAAACAACAGGTAATAGGAAGTGGAAGGAAGGCTATATCATGGCTGCAAGGTAAACAATATGATAGGATCGAGACACAAGCATCGAAACATAAGGCTAGCATAAGAACAACGGAAAGAATCGGTAACAAGTGATGAAAGGCAGCCATTTGGCAGCAAGTGAGTATACTTGCCTGGAATCCAGCAAGTAGAGGTACATCCGCAGAACTTGTCGTTGCTCACATCATCTCAGCGTCCTATCCGCGAAGAAGCAAAGAGCTAACAGAAACACCGGATGCAACAGTTACTTCTACGGCAAAGATCCAGCATGATCCTATTTTATATGCATGGCATGGCAAGATGCAACAGGGGAAACAACTTAAGCAATTTAATCGGAACCGGAGTCCGGACAAATAAGTATTGGTTCAAGTTGTTTAGCTAACCATCAAGTTAAATGTTGTTTAGCATGGCAAACAATAAAGTAGATGAGTTAGGCAATTTAAATGGAAGGGGGCAACAGTTGGAATTAATTAGCCCACACATTCCATATTTATTATTAGATGACATTACTATTACCCGCACCCACAAAATGCAATGCAAACATGATGCGATGACATTTTAAATATAGTTGATATGTTATAGAAAATAGGGCATAGGTATAGGGTTGGGGTTTGGGTTCGCACGTTGGAAAGAGGATCGCCGGGGTCAACGCCGAAAACTTCGGAACATGGAGGAGGTAGCTAAAGAAGAGGAAGTAGACGAAGTCGTCGTAGGAGGGGAAGTAGACATTCCGTTGTCGATGTAGTCGAAGTCGATGTCTTCGGGTCATAGAGGAAGTAGTCGACGTAGGCGTGGTAGTGGAAGTAGTCGACGTCGTTGTAGTAGGGGAAGTAGTCGACGTCGAGGAAGTAGTCGTAATTGCACCACCGCATCATCATCTTCGGGGCGTCGAGGAGATAATTGTTCTCGTGTCGTCGTAGTCGTGGCCGAACTGTAACAACACCGTCTTCGGGGTCGGAGGCGAGCCTGACGGTCCCGGTCTTCGGGCGCGCACGAAGGCGGCCAACGCAAAACGGACACGATGGAGATAGTAGTCGTTCACGGTTCGATGTAGCTCGATGTAGCGGTACTTGTCGTAGGAGATCTTGTCGATGAGGTACGGGTCGGGGAAGAACTTGGCGGCTTCGGTCATAGCTGCCGGGGTCGTTCTTGTCGTTGCCGTTCGGGTACCGATGGCAAGTGACGCAAGTTCAGTACCTAGACCTTGAAGTGCAAGCCATCACGCCGCACCAACTCGCTGCGCACCGGCATGCCATCATCGGCCCCAGCTCGTGCGCCGGCGGGAGGCACACGAGCTCGACGTGCAAGCGAGGGTTGTGGTGATGAGGACCTCGTGCACCTCGGCGTTCGAGCGGAGGGAGATCGAGCGGCAGGAACCGGTGGCTGCGGACGTGCTCGAGCGGCGGTCACGAAATGAGTCATCTAGAAACTTGGAAGGCAGCAGGTTGGCACCCTCACAGACCAGCCCGTGGAAGTCCTGGTGTCGCACCCTGATTTCTAGGGGATACTCACCGTACGAACTGGATAGCAGATGCTTGGATTATGGGGCATAACTGCTCCCACGTCCCAGCTTCCTGGTAGGCCTGCGCTTATGCGCGACAACACAAGCCCTGCTATTCCATCGTCGATGTAAACTATCCACTAGAGATCAAAGGCACTTCCGTCGACGTACTTCAAACCATACACACATGGTACGTCAACGGCGTTTAACAAGTGATATCACAACAGATCTCTACGACACAAAAGATTGAAATAAATTGCAAATGGCTCTCATTAGAGCAGAGATAGCAAATACAATCATTCAGAGGGCACCTGCCCCAACAATTCATCATTATATCACAGCGGAAGCATTCAACATGTCTGAGTACAGACAAGAACCAAATAGGCCTAAGAGGCCGGAAACAAACAGACAGAGCCCATCCACGAAGTCTCGGATCCTGCCCGGGTCCGCTATCTACTCGTCAGCAGTCTCGTCATACTCCACGTAGTTGCCACCATGTAGATCCTTGGAAACATCGTCTGCGTAAACCACAGCCCCAAAGGGGTCAGTACAACAACGTACTGGCAAGCAAGACTCACAGTTCACCACAGTGTAACCCGTCAACACCAAGCACAGATGCTTTGGTTCAACGGAAGGAAAGGGATATAAAAGATGCTGCAACTGACTGCGCTAACCAACTACAGAGATTCTACCACTTCCGGCTACGGAAAGGAGAAATCGAGGATTGTAACCAACTGAAAGATAACTTCAAACAAACCATCCTGGATCTCGCCCCTTATCCAAAGAAGCAACCGAGGATAACTCACACAGTTGGATTAAAGATGAATCAAGTTATTAGGTTGATAATCCTATTACTAGTCAAATTGTTAATCATTGGGTGTGAGATTGTGAATCATTAGGTTTAAGTTGTCCTGAGTACTTGTTAGCCAGTACTTTCACCAAGTAATCCATAACCGCGGAAACACGGCTTCTCGAGAAGATTATCCCTGCAGGGGTGCACCAAAGTAACCACACTCATGAATATCCCGCCAGATGGAATGCCTCCCACCAAGCGGGGCACTCAACACAACCCAACCTTCTTCGCATCAAGCCAAAGCACCTTGGGCGCACGGCTAATCGAGCCCAGAAGAAAATGGACCCTCATAGCACTCTAAGAACGTGTCCCCCTATATGCCGACTACGAAAGTTCCACCCGGGGATCCAAGGGCTCGCAAAATCATGCATGCAGCAAATGGAAAACCCGAACTAAATGAGGCGATTTGGACGAGATGCGAATCGGGTCAAACTGAGGGGGAGCCCATACTCCCCAAATGCGGGTAGTGCGCTCATCATGGATCAGTAGACAAGACCCTTTTCTATTAGGGTCGACACTAGCAGGCCTCAAAACCTCTCATGGGCCTCCTGCCGGTGCCTTATCATCAAATTTATTATTAATAGTAACATTAGCATGATTGATTGATTAACATCGAGCCCCCAGAACATATAGAGTAGTAACAGAAAAATAACGGGTAACAGACTCGAGCAAAAGCAAAAGCATGCATGCTAGTAAGACACGGGCTCAAACAATGGTTGTAGGAAGGGAGATGAGGCAATATCAGGTTTAAGGGATTCATGTGATGGGTTCGTAACAGAACAACTACTACTAAGGCTAGCAGAAAAGAACAACGGAAAGTATCGGTAACCAATGTTGAAAGGAGCACGATGGTTCATGTGAGTGATAACTTGCCTGCAAAACCCAGTAGCTGGTACTGAGCTAAATCCTTAGAAGGGATGTCGTAAGTATCGTCGGTCTCAACGTCGTCGTATATCCGGGAAGAAGCAAACAACAATGCAGAAAGATAAACAATCAATAACATGGCATAGTGCACAAACAATGGGATGATGCATGTCAGGTTAATAGATGCATCAGAATAAACTACTTGACAAGATAACACAATTTAATTGGACCCATATGCAATGTGAATTGCATATGGATGCAAGGTTAAGGTGGAAGCAATGATCTACATTTGATTAACAAGTGTAAGTGGTTAAACTGATGCTGGCATGATGATGATGACAAGATAACAACAAAATAACAATGATAGATGCAAAGGAAAAAGGAATAAAACAAGTTTGGAATGATTTGTTAATTTTGGAAAGTTTTGGTTACTTAGACATGTCACACAAGCAATTATTGTTCATCAATTTAAAGTGTTCAGAACAAATAACAAAGTTTATATTTGAAAAGGAAACAAGATTTTAGTTGGATTACATGTTTCACTTGTTGAAAAAGGATTTCAAATAAAGTATTTAGGAATTAAACAAGTTAAACAAGAATTAAATGAATTTAAATTCAAACATGAACTTATTTGAATTTTTATTTGGGCAAAACATTGAGTGAAGTTCATATTTGAAAAGTTTACACTTTTGTGGTTTGAAAAATATTTTATATGTCCCAAAAGAATTTGTTTTGACCAAGTGACAAATTTATCAATATTAAATGAATTAAACAAGGATTAAATTATTTAACCAATTTTTATTATTCAAAAGAAAACAAAGTTTATATTTGGAAAGAGGGTTTAATTTTGCATGGAAAACATATTTCATTTGTGGAAATTGGATTTAAATGAGCAAGTTATTATTTTGGCAATTTAATTGCAATAAACAAGAAACAGTTGTTTTCAGCAATTTAAATTATTCAAAACAGCAAAAAAATTTATATTTGGAAAGTACATGAAAAATTGATTGGAAAACATATTTGGTTTGTGAAATTTGGAATTTTTATGAACAAGTTATGAATTTTGCAAATTTAAGTGAATTTGACAAGTTTTCAAATTTTGCACCAATTTAAATATTCAAAACAGTAAACAAATTTTATATTGGATAGATCATTTAATTTGGTATTGAAAACATATAAAAATGTTGGAATTGGAGTTAAAATGAATTTATTATGCCATTTACAAGAAATAGTGCAAATCTGCCATTTTTTATGATCTAGGGACTTAGGGAATATTTTCCAGGGCTAGATTTTTAAGTGCCAGGGGCCTATTGGTGATTTTTGTGAAGGTTCTGTGACCAGCAAAAAGAAACAAAAAAGGTTTTGGTTCAATTGGGAGGGGGGAGTCGAACCCCTCCCCCTGTGCTGCGCGCCGGTACCTCTACCACTACGGTGGAAACTGATGTTGTGATGGAAGGGAAAACGGGGGGGATTTTGAGGGGTGCTCGCGGGATATTTCTCTGAACGAACTGAATCGAACAGGTACTGGACTGACGAACTCCTACTGGATCTCGCTTGGTTGCAGATCGGAAGGGCTGGTGCACACAGGGGCAACGACCACGCACCAGCGCTATCCCTACGCGTCCAACAGCTCGGTGTGGCACCTGCGTACGTGGAGTACAATGGTGCACGCAGGGGCAACGAACCCGCTCTGAACTCCTCTGCTGCGTTCATGGCGACAGGAAAGAAAAACGGAGAAGACGACGGGGATGAATCGGCGAGATGGAGAGGTACCTGACGATGGCGCCTTTGGTGATCTTGGAGAGGGAAGAACGCTGTTTCCATTCCCGCAGAAGGAGCCCTCGACGACGACCACCGTGGCGGCGCCGCTGCCGGCAAAACTTCACCACGCTGTTGTCTCCAACTGTTCAGAAGGTTCAGAGAAATAAAAGCAGAGGAGGAGGAAGGGAGGGCGGCGGCTATGGAGGGAGAAGAGGAAGGAGTGGTTGGGCTAGGGTTTCCAAGGGGGAAGAGGGGGATAGATAAAGGGAGGGCAGGTGAGAGCAAGGAGGGGACCATGGCGTGGTCTCCTCTGAGGAAAACGACAGGAGGGAGGCACGTTCAGGCTTGTACGGAGAGGAAGAGGGGATATCGGGCTGGGCTGGATAGAAAAATTGAGAGGAGGGGATTGGGATGGTTAGGTGGGCTGCTGTGCTCCTCTCCTCTCTCTTTACTGTTTGTTTTATTTTTTTTTTGTAAAAACCAAATTTTGGAAGAAATTGATAGATTTTGTTTAGGAAATTCCAGTAAATTTAGGTTGGTTATTTTGGTAATTAGGAATCCATTCCAGATTGGTTTACAAAAATTTGGCATTTTGAAATTGTTGGTATTTGAACCATAATTAAAAGAATTTGGATATTGATCAACATTATGAAAACAAGGCATTTTAATAGGGTAACCCCTATTGATTAAGTGATTAAAATTAGTTGGTGGTTTAAAGATTTGTTATAAACTCAAGTGGTTTTATGTTTGAAGATTTGATTTGAATTTTGAAATGATTTAATTAATTGATTGAAATAAAAGCACCAATTTATTAGTTGATCAACATGGAATAAATGGAACAATTTGGTTGTTTTCATTTGTTATTTTTATTCCATTTGTAACAGAACAAGTATGAAAACAGCATTTGAAATTGTTTGACTTTCATGGTGAAAACAAAGAAAACAGATGCAACACAACAGAAACAAATGCAACATATGATGACTGATGCAATACTTAAATAACAATAAATCAAACATTCTATGGGTAGTTTTCATACTTGGGATGTTACAAAACGCCCCCTTGAAGGAATCGCGCCCCGAGATTCCTACTGAGAAAAGAAAAGGTCCGGAAACTTCTTGGGAAGATCCAGTTGAGCTGAGACACGTGAAACACATCGTGCACAGTGGATAGACGTCAGGGAATTAGCAAACCACCGGAACATTTTCAAGTAAAGGGGAGAGATTTTGCACCAAGGTGTATAGCTGGATAGAATTTGATTCATTTGGAGAATAGACTATCTGTAATAAAGGTGGAACAGAGTTATTGACATCAATGCAACACCAGAATAACATCAATGTCAGAATCATTCAACATGAGAGTAACGAGGAATATGTGGCCTCTCATTAGAATTGGATTGTTCTTACTTATCTTGGAAGTCAACATTTGAGATTCGAGAATGAACAGATATTGATTGTTTAGTGGAACCAGAACTATGTTGTTTGTTGTGGAAAGGATCTTTGACACAAAAGAATGTGATGCTCCGGTATGAAACAACACTTTAGCTGAAACAGAGTTTAGCAGATGAACAACGGGAAACTTTGATTAGACTCCGGTAGAAGATTTGAAGTGGAAAACAACAACAAGATTTCAACGGGCGAAAAGGATGTTGAGAAGAACAGGATATCAACATCGGGGAAAACGAAAACAAAACTCCTGAGGTACTACGGAAAACCCATCCGGGCTTCTAAAGGATCAATATCTACTGCTTAAGGAATAGAGGATCTGCTTTCGGGGCTTACACGCCTCCGTTCTCAATCATGAGTAGGCAACATGATAAATCACGTCACAACCACCTCCATTCCTATGGACTAGTAGATATAACTATCCCAGAGAAACCAGGATACGTGAAATCCTAACTTGAAAGTTTAGATGAGAAGGGAAAATCAACGTTGCACTTCCTTACCAGAAAAGGGAGGGAGGGTGGGGAAAAGAAGAAAAAGAACAGAATTCCTACTCTCACGTTTCATTTTTTTCCTATATAGCTACAAAATAGTTTCTAGACTCAACTGCGACCAGTAAAAAGGGATCCTACAGGCAGACAGGCTCTGATACCATTTGTCGCACCCTGATTTCTAGGGGATACTCACCGTACGAACTGGATAGCAGATGCTTGGATTATGGGGCATAACTGCTCCCACGTCCCAGCTTCCTGGTAGGCCTGCGCTTATGCGCGACAACACAAGCCCTGCTATTCCATCGTCGATGTAAACTATCCACTAGAGATCAAAGGCACTTCCGTCGACGTACTTCAAACCATACACACATGGTACGTCAACGGCGTTTAACAAGTGATATCACAACAGATCTCTACGACACAAAAGATTGAAATAAATTGCAAATGGCTCTCATTAGAGCAGAGATAGCAAATACAATCATTCAGAGGGCACCTGCCCCAACAATTCATCATTATATCACAGCGGAAGCATTCAACATGTCTGAGTACAGACAAGAACCAAATAGGCCTAAGAGGCCGGAAACAAACAGACGGAGCCCATCCACGAAGTCTCGGATCCTGCCCGGGTCCGCTATCTACTCGTCAGCAGTCTCGTCATACTCCACGTAGTTGCCACCATGTAGATCCTTGGAAACATCGTCTGCGTAAACCACAGCCCCAAAGGGGTCAGTACAACAACGTACTGGCAAGCAAGACTCACAGTTCACCACAGTGTAACCCGTCAACACCAAGCACAGATGCTTTGGGTTCAACGGAAGGAAAGGGATATAAAAGATGCTGCAACTGACTGCGCTAACCAACTACAGAGATTCTACCACTTCCGGCTACGGAAAGGAGATAAGATCGAGGATTGTAACCAACTGAAAGATAACTTCAAACAAACCCATCCTGGATCTCGCCCTTATCCAAAGAAGCAACCCGAGGATAACTCACACAGTTGGATTAAAGATGAATCAAGTTATTAGGTTGATAATCCTTACTAGTCAATTGTTAATCATTGGGTGTGAGATTGTGATCATTAGGTTTAAGTTGTCCTGAGTACTTGTTAGCCAGTACTTTCACCAAGTAATCCATAACCGCGGAAAACACGGCTTCTCGAGAAGATTATCCCTGCAGGGGTGCACCAAAGTAACCACACTCATGAATATCCCGCCAGATGGAATGCCTCCCACCAAGCGGGGCACTCAACACAACCCAACCCTTCTTCGCATCAAGCCCAAAGCACCTTGGGCGCACGGCTAATCGAGCCCAGAAGAAAATGGACCCTCATAGCACTCTAAGAACGTGTCCCCTATATGCCGACTACGAAAGTTCCACCCGGGATCCAAGGGCTCGCAAAATCATGCATGCAGCAAATGGAAAACCCGAACTAAATGAGGCGATTTGGACGAGATGCGAATCGGGTCAAACTGAGGGGGAGCCCATACTCCCCAAATGCGGGTAGTGCGCTCATCATGGATCAGTAGACAAGACCCTTTTCCTATTAGGGTCGACACTAGCAGGCCTCAAAACCTCTCATGGGCCTCCTGCCGGTGCCTTATCATCAAATTTATTATTAATAGTAACATTAGCATGATTGATTGATTAAACATCGAGCCCCCAGAACATAATAGAGTAGTAACAGAAAAATAACGGGTAACAGACTCGAGCAAAAGCAACCTAAGCATGCTAGTAAGACACGGGCTCAAACAATGGTTTGTAGGAAGGGAGATGAGGCAATATCAGGTTTAAGGGATTCATGTGATGGGTTCGTAACAGAACAATACTACTAAGGCTAGCAGAAAAGAACAACGGAAAGTATCGGTAACCAATGTTGAAAGGAGCACGATGGTTCATGTGAGTGATAACTTGCCTGCAAAACCCAGTAGCCTGGTACTGAGCTAAATCCTTAGAAGGGATGTCGTAAGTATCGTCGGTCTCAACGTCGTCGTATATCCGGGAAGAAGCAAACAGACAATGCAGAAAGATAAACAATCAATAACATGGCATAGTGCACAAACAATGGGATGATGCATGTCAGGTTAATAGATGCATCAGAATAAACTTGACAAGATAACACAATTTAATTGGACCCATATGCAATGTGAATTGCATATGGATGCAAGTGGTTAGGTGGAAGCAATGATCTACATTTGATTAACAAGTGTAAGTGGTTTAAACATGATGCTGGCATGATGATGATGACAAGATAACAACAAAATAACAATGATAGATGCAAAGGAAAAAGGAATAAAACAAGTTTGGAAATGATTTGTTAATTTTGGAAAGTTTTGGTTACTTAGACATGTCACACAAGCAATTATTGTTTTCATCAATTTAAAGTGTTCAGAACAAATAACAAAGTTTATATTTGAAAAGGAAACAAGATTTTTTTGGATTACATGTTTCACTTGTTGAAAAAGGATTTCAAATAAAGTATTTAGGAATTAAACAAGTTAAACAAGAATTAAATGAATTTAAATTCAAACATGAACTTATTTGAATTTTATTTGGGCAAAACATTGAGTGAAGTTCATATTTGAAAGTTTACACTTTTGTGGTTTGAAAACATATTTTATGTCCCAAAAGAATTTGTTTTGACCAAGTGACAAATTTATCAATATTAAATGAATTAAACAAGGATTAAATTATTTAACCAATTTTTATTATTCAAAACAGAAAACAAGTTTATATTTGGAAAGAGGGTTTAATTTTGCATGGAAAACATATTTCATTTGTGGAAATTGGATTTAAAATGAGCAAGTTATTATTTTGGCAATTTTAATTGCAATAAACAAGAAACAGTTGTTTTCAGCAATTTAAATTATTCAAAACAGCAAACAAAATTTATATTGGAAAGTACATGAAAAATTGATTGGAAAACATATTTGGTTTGTGAAATTTGGAATTTTTATGAACAAGTTATGAATTTTGCAAATTTAAGTGAATTTGACAAGTTTTCAAATTTTGCACCAATTTAAAATATTCAAAACAGTAAACAAATTTTATATTTGGATAGATCATTTAATTTGGTATTGAAAACATATAAAAAATGTTGGAATTGGAGTTAAAATGAATTTATTATGCCATTTTACAAGAAATAGTGCAAATCTGCCATTTTTTATGATCTAGGGACTTAGGGAATATTTTCCAGGGCTAGATTTTTAAGTGCCAGGGGCCTATTGGTGATTTTGTGAAGGTTCTGTGAGCAAAGAAACAAAAAAAGGTTTGGTTCAATTGGGAGAGGGGGGAGTCGAACCCCTCCCCCTGTGCTGCGCGCACGGTACCTCTACCACTACGGTGGAAACTGATGTTGTGATGGAAGGGAAAACGGGGGGATTTTGAGGGGTGCTCGCGGGATATTTTCTCTGAACGAACTGAATCGAACAGGTACTGGACCTGACGAACTCCTACTGGATCTCGCTTGGTTGCAGATCGGAAGGGCTGGTGCACACAGGGGCAACGACCACGCACCAGCGCTATCCCTACGCGTCCAACAGCTCGGTGTGGCACCTGCGTACGTGCGGAGTACAATGGTGCACGCAGGGGCAACGAACCCGCTCTGAACTCCTGCTGCGTTCATGGCGACAGGAAAGAAAAACGGAGAAGACGACGGGGATGAATCGGCGAGATGAGAGGTACCTGACGATGGCGCCTTTGGTGATCTTGGAGAGGGAAGAACGCTGTTTCCATTCCCGCAAGAAGGAGCCCTCGACGACGACCACCGTGGCGGCGCCGCTGCCGGCAAAACTTCACCACGCTGTTGTCTCCAACTGTTCAGAAGGTTCAGAAGAAATAAAAGCAGAGGAGGAGGAAGGAGGGGGCGGCTATGGAGGGAGAAGAGGAAGGAGTGGTTGGGCTAGGGTTTCCAAGGGGGAAGAGGGGATAGATAAAGGGAGGGCAGGTGAGAGCAAGGAGGGGACCATGGCGTGGTGCTCTCCTCTGAGGAAAACGACAGGAGGGAGGCACGTTCAGGTTGTACGGAGAGGAAGAGGGGATATCGGGCTGGGCTGGATAGAAAAATTGAGAGGAGGGGATTGGGCTGGTTAGGTGGGCTGCTGTGCTCCCTCTCCTCTCTCTTTACTGTTTGTTTTATTTTTTTTTTGTAGAAAACCAAATTTTGGAAGAAATTGATAGATTTTGTTTAGGAAAATTCCAGTAATTTAGGTTAGGTTATTTTGGTAATTAGGAATCCATTTCCAAGATTGGTTTACAAAAATTTGGCATTTTGAAAATTGTTGGTATTTGAACCATAATTAAAAGAATTTGGATATTGATCAACATTATGAAAACAAGGCATTTTAATAGGGTAACCCCTATTGATTAAGTGATTAAAATTAGTTGGTTGGTTTAAAGATTTGTTATAAACTCAAGTGGTTTTATGTTTTGAAGATTTGATTTGAATTTTGAAATGATTTGGAATTAATTGATTGAAATAAAAGCACCAATTTATTAGTTGATCAACATGGAATAAAATGGAACAATTTGGTTGTTTTCATTTGTTATTTTTATTCCAAAAGTTGTAACAGAACAAGTATGAAAACAAGCATTTGAAATTGTTTGACTTTCATGGTGAAAACAAAGAATAACAGATGCAACACAACAGAAACAAATGCAACAATATGATGACATGATGCAATACTTAAATAAACAAGAAATCAAACATTCTATGGGGTAGTTTTCATACTTGGGATGTTACACCTGGTTCGGCTCCACCTCGAAGACAAGGCGAATGCTATCACGGGTGTCAACCGCCACAGGCATGCAGGAACGGAAGAGGCCGCTCTCCACGACGCGGTGCACATCCTCCTGCACTTCCCGCACCGTGAGCGTTGCGTTGGGACGGCACGCCCGCAGCGCTGCCGCGGCAGCCTCCTCAAGCTCGGGCCGCTCCAGGGGCTCCCCGTCCTTTCCGCGCACCGCCACTTCGCTGATCAGCACCCGCTCCTCGGCCCCGTCCTTCCCGTGCCTCCATGGCAAGGCGCGGACGCCGTCTCTGCCCGCGCGACTGGGACTCGGGGAAACGAAGCGGCGACATGGCGGGCGGCAGCGTCGATGGCGCGGCCGAAGAGGTTGACGGGGACCGAGGAAGGAGGACTCGGGGTGGGGAGCGACGGGAGGAGCTTGGCGAGGAGAGGACGCCGGTGACGGGGCGCGGCGGCCGGAGTCAAGGGGGAAGGAGGCGGCGCCCGCGCGCGTGGAGGCAGGGAGGAGGCGCCGGTGGCGGGGCGGGGGAGCAGCGGCGCCGGCTGCCGGCGGGAGAGGGGCGAGGGCGTCGGGGCGGAGGGAATCGAGGGAGAGGAGGCAGCGTACGAAGAGACGCAGCGAGCGGGGGGTGGAGATCGAGCGATGGGCTCGTCCTGGCGTGCGTGCGTTTCAGTTCTGAGAGGTGGAGGACCTAAGTGGAAATAGGAGAGACGGCGGGGGGGTTTTTGCGAGGAGAGAAGAAATTTAGGGTTTGGGGGAGGAATTTCGGTGGGGGGGGGGGGGCTGGCTTAGTTGGGCTGCGGGGTGGGCTGGCTGGCCTGGCTGGCTTGCCCAAACTCTTTTTTTTTTTGATTACTTCAGAAATTGTTAGTTACTATAAAGATAGCTCCATGCATTAAACAAAATTTAGAAAATAGAAGCTAATGAATTATTATTTTTTTAAAACAATTGCAAGTTTGAAATGCATGGAAATGTGTGATGCCATGATGCACAAAAAGAAAAACAACACGCATAGCAATTGGGGAAAATCCCCGGACATTACAACCTTGGTTTTGCACAACGACTTTCCACACAAGACAAATTAGGAAGCCAAAGCTGTCAGCGGGAAGCTGGAGGTGTGCAGTGTGCACACTATGTCGACATCTATTTGTACTTTTCCCTATTGGCTGTATCCGGCTGGGCACCAGTATATAAGGTGCCGTGCCCCCTCCTGCGCGAGGGATGCTAGAACCGATTCACATTCTTGACCTAGATCTTCACGTAGAGAGAAGGGTGGCTACTCGGCTGTAGGCCAAACTTGTACTGTGGCTACTCGGTGACACACAAATATAGAAAGAGAAAGGCATGAGTAGGGGTTTTACCTCCACACGAGGGCCCTGAACCTGGGTAGATCTTGTTGTTTGCAGTGCTAGATTCATCCCACACGCGGCTACTCTCTGCGTGATCCCTCCCCGAGCACCTCCAACGTCCATCGACCCCATATCTTTAGCCATCCTATGGCATCTGCCGTGACACCACCACGACACATTTTGATGCATGCGATCCTCTTTTCTTTGCAGCGATGCTTTCGATGACTCCTAGCTATGATTTTAAGAAGCATGTTATAATGAAACGTTTTTCATGTAACAACATATCTTAGCTTCGATACTCATGATATGGTAAGGTGGGCGTTACTAGGAAAATGTGTAAGCTAAAGGCGGACCTGATTATTTATTCTTACTATAAAGTATCAGTTCGACATTATTGGATAGCTGATAAACTTTGAATAGATCTTCCTTTAATCACATAGATGTCTTGCTTTCTTAAAACCGTATTACTTCATTCATTCATAGCAGGATCATGGTTGCTCGAGCGATTTAACTCAGTGGCAAACAATAGTGTCATTGTATTGAATGCTTAGTGCTACTATAGTACTGAAGTTAGTTTTCTGCTGAAAATGCATGATATCTTAGTTAGGTGGTTAATCTCTTCAAATGACAGCAGGTGGCAGTTTTCTCTTTGCTAGAAGGAAAACAAATAGTACTAGCTAATATACTATCCCGTTAAAATGTCTTACTACTTAGTTGTTTTCCAGTGTATTTTAGGTTTCTGCTTCGGTTCCTTCTGATTATGTTCCCAATCCATTTACGTGCACTAGATTTTCATGTTCAAAAATGATCTCCAGCTGCCGTCAGTTTTGATGCCATCCAAGCTAGGGAGATAGGTAAATGCGACTCACAAGACTAAACAAAATTATCGATAGTCTTTTCTGGCATTGCCTTAGCATATACTTTATGGATATAGAAGCGATTCAAGGAGGTCACCATACTGGAGACACCTGCTGTTAAAAAAACTTTGGTCTTGTTAACATGGTGGATCCTTAGTATCATGAAAATGTTAGAATATTTCCCAGTGTTTGTTCGTTTTATTGTTTCATATTGAATTGATTGGAAATTATTGCAGATAAAACTGTAAACATTTCATATGTTGTACTACCGTTTTTGTGCTATTATTGGACTGCACTATGACTTACGAATATGTTTTTTTTGCCATAAACTAAGTGTTAAACATTATCCTCATAGCACTCACAACCTTGTTATAATGAAGAGAAATAACACACTTTGTCTATCTGTCAAACTAAAGAACATGCATGTTTGCAACAGATGTCCTGATCGGCACCCAAAACAGGGTAAATACCCTTCATCGAACATCACAACAAAACATTGGCAAACTTAAGCTACAATTTTTTTTTTGGCAAAATTCAAGGAACAAACCAATTTAGTGCAAACAGCCAAGGCGGGCGCGGCAAAGCGCGCCCTCTCCTTCTAGTTAAATAACTACTGCGTGATGTTTCTCACGGCCAGAATTGTCAGCCCATGACATAGACGACAAAGCAGTGTAAACCATGATGTGGATTGTTTTTTAAGGAATTGTGAGATTAGATTAAGACCTATGTTAATCAGGTGAGTCCCACGACATCTTGACAATGAATCTTGGGGCTGTCCGTGCCACCCTGCCTGACCGATCCCCACCATCCCCTTCTTCTCCTGCGGCGGCGACGGCCAATTCGTTGTACACGGCAGCAGCCCTTCATGGGGAGTGATTCCTCAGGGTCCCATGATTCTTCAGCGGCAGCGGCGGCGTGGACCCTAGTCGCCTTGGCCGATTTTCTCGTGGACGTTTCGATTTGCTCGTGGGCAGGGTGGGCAGGTGTGTTGAACGAGGGGCAACGAGATGGTGCCACTAGAGAGTACTTCGAATAAGTAAATGCATCTCATTTTGTTTGAATTTGAATGTTCACACTGCCCACCGCCATGAAAAACATGGGAGATGGTGTGCAGATGAACTTACAATTTACTGTCAAATTATTTCTATCTAAGGAAAATATAGGTGATGGAATCGTGCGGAACATCGATAGAGATACATTTGTGAGATGAGTGGTCGAATTGGCAGAGATTGATCTCCAACATCGAGCTGCAAATCATGGAAGAGAAGGGCGTGAAGAATGTGGTGGAATTTTTTTGTAGAGTGTTCTTTGTGGTCTAGGGCAAGAAGTAGCATAGTTATAGTTTGATATTGGAAGGGAGAGTATGTGAGAATCGAGCATGGAGAAGATATTGTTGAATAAATTGATCAGCAAGATGGCTGGACAAACAAAGTGGTTACTTTTAATGCAAAGCTTGTTGATCTCAAATAAGATTCAAAGGTTGGATATGTTCCTCAAAGTTGGCTTCACAAACGTTAGGTGATGATTTGGCTACAGAAATAGTGCCCATACGCACCGATGCGTAATTTTTAGCTTCGGTGCTGGTGGGACTGTTTGTGTTGAGTGGAACACACTAGAATTAGGTCACGCTACGGATTCGGTCATTGCACCAATGGATGACACTGAGATGAACAAATGTTTGTGATTTTCAATAGATGATTTAGGTGAGGATAAGGAGACATATGATGGAAGGAAGGCTGACAATGCTGATGCTAACACACATTCTTCTGAATACGTGGATGTAGAGTTGATGCAAGAAGTTGTAGATGATGCACATGATGATGAGGTGATAACTTTGCATGACAAATAAAATTTTGTTATTGCATTAGGGAGGTTGTTTCCAAACATGAAATTTTTTAGATGTGTTTCAAGACCTACGCAATCAAGAAGGAGTTTGACAGCAAGACACGATGGACGGATAAAAAAAGTTTTAAGAGAGATGTAGAGGTTTATTTGGGAGCACCAACCTTTGCAAGTGGTACATTTCTGCTAGACGCCAAACTCATGGAAGTACCATCAGGGTTAACCAAATCCCCCATTACATACTTGCATTGCTAGTTTATAGAGAGTAACCACAATGACATCATATGTTCGGGTAGTAGAAATGATCACTCCTATTTAAGCCAAGACACCAAACTATACTGCAAAGAATCTTGAAATGGACTTGAAAAAGGACTACTCAATTGTGGTGAAGTATACCATAATGTGGAAGGTAAAAAAAAGGCAATGAAAAATTATATGGTGATTGGGAAAATAATTTAAGGATACTTTTTGACACATAAACAATACAGAAAAATCCCTACTGTGCCATTTTCTCATTTTTCTATGTAGAAATTACAGAAGTGTTACATCCAGGGGGGTTCATAAAGTGTCTGACCATTGAGACATACCCTCTTTAAGACTAGGCTTACACTATTAGGGAAAAGCCTATGTGTGGCGCACCAAAATGTGAAATACGTGGCGCACCAGGGTGCCACCATGGTCGCGCTGCGCCTATTGGAATAGTCGTGGCATACCTATCTGGTGCACCACGCCTATTTATAGCCGTGGCACATGGCCACGGTGCGCCACGCCTATATCCTGGTGCGCCACGCCTATATACCTATGGTGCGCCACGGTTAAGGTTATAGGTGCGTCACGCCTATATTTCCCTCCACATCTATTTTCTCTGGTGCGCCACACC
The DNA here is from genome assembly GCA_028641055.1 of Alopecurus myosuroides. Taxonomy (NCBI): domain Eukaryota; kingdom Viridiplantae; phylum Streptophyta; class Magnoliopsida; order Poales; family Poaceae; genus Alopecurus; species Alopecurus myosuroides. The sequence goes on from CM054057.1 coordinate 631,788,565, forward strand.
TATGGTTCTAGGTGCGCCACTGCTATATTTTTCTCTATTTTTTTAAAAAATACGCAGTATCGTATTTTTATAGGTATATATAGTCAAATATAGGTATATATAGCTCAAATACAGAAGAGTATAAATAGACAAAGTTGATAAAAACAGTGATGTGACGAACAAATAAATTTCATAGTCGATCATATTACTTAGAATGCGGAATAGCTACATCAAATAGTTCATTATCAATATAAAGTGTTCATCAAAGCCGAATAGATACATCAAACAGTTAATCATCGAGACCGAGTACATCGATCGATGATTCATCATCATTACAAATGACTTATCTAGTCGCCGATAACCTAATCAGCTAGCAACCATAGCACTGCAAGCATGGCGAGCGAGGCGACGGCGACAGCACCGGCGAGGGTCTTCATCCACTTGTTATTCTTCTTCTTCTTCTTCTTCTTCTTCTGTTCATCGAGATGGATGCACCACCTAGCTTCTGCCGCCCCTCTAGCGTTGTAGGATTTTGTAGGCATTGCCCCTGAACTTGTTCACTTGCTCGAAGCAGTCTTCCCAGTGGTCGAGACTCCTGGAACCTGCCTCTAAACACCACGTAGCACCTCGGCATATGTACTGACAAGAAAGAAAACCACACCCAATAGTTTTGAACATGCCTGCAATAATCAGTAAATGGAGAAATATGACAAATATAAGTTAAACACAAAGGAACACATTACTTCCGGCATTCTCCGAAAACAAGTTGGCCCTTCATATTATGTGCTTGTTACGGGGTAGTATACGTGATGGTGATGCGGGGAAGAATGGGGTTTCTGAACTTCGAAACTAAACAAAATCATATACGCAAGTGTTTTTTTTTCCGCTTTATTGTTTTCCTTTTTATTTTCTGTTTTGCGACCAATTCCATTTTACGATACCCATGTCACCATACACTGATAAGGAGCCTTGTTGGCCCCTCCTCGGACCTCCCAGATCCCAGGAGAAGAGAGGAGCCCGGTGGCCCTTCCCCCGGACCCCACGACAAGAGAGGAGCCTCGGTGGCCCCTCCCCGGACCTCCGGGATCCCACGAGTGAATAAGTAATACATATACATAGAAAAATAAGGAACACTTATATTACATAAGCTAAGTATATCGAGCATATTATATGACCGATGGAATTACAAAATAAAATTTAGCCCGCAATTTCCTCCTGAATTGCTCGTATGCGCTCCCTTGGTAGAAGACCGTCCCGGAGACGTTCGATCTAATATAAAGAAAAGTGGTCAATATATATTAATGAAATATATGGTAATAAGAAAAATTGACGACTGACGTACATTAAGGTGGTTCCCATCTGACGAATGAACTCACAGACGTAGTATCCAAACAAGGTGGTTTCTGTCTTTGTTCCAGTTGCTGTGTTTGTTCCAGCGCCATTACTGTAGCCATTGGCGGAGGGTGAACAAAACATAAGAGGGGTAAAATTTTATAGAAAACACAAAAAATATATTAAAAAAATGGCCAACTCATATAATCTTATATTTACTAATTGGAGACTTCCTACGAGACACCACATGAATCCACATCATCAAAATAATTAAAACAGTTAGATCTAAAATTTATGGCTAAGATTGGTCGAGAAATTAATTATTTATAATGTCACAATGGGTGTAACATACTCACATTGTCATGTTTATTTTTGTATATGTGAAACAAATACGACCAGGTCGTGCACGTGTTAATATAAAGAAATGTTAGGTACGATCCAAGCGGACCCAACTTTGTAGCGTGTTGGAGTTGGTCACGTTGCCGACCCAGCTTTGTAGCGTGTTGGAGTTGGTCACGTTGCCTGTACGTGTTATCTCCGAGGAAAAAAAAAGCTATGTACACATCCGATCCAAACTGATCCAGCTTTGTACCGTAACGGAGTTGGTCATGTCACTCTTTTCTTCTTATTTGAATTGTACGTGAAACTAATCTGGCAACGTGGTATACCTGTTATTTTCAAGAAAAAAGAAGTTCACGTGTCGGATCCAATGTGTTCTCTTAACCTGCTGTATCCAAGTTTTGTAACTGAATTAGGTGTCCCTTAGTTTGTGTAAGATACGTTTAGCAAGATTTATCCTATTATTATGGATATCTACTTGATCTTGCCTCATAGATTACCAAGTCGGCGCCGGCGCCTCCGCATAAAGCACGCAGTCTATCATGTCAACAAACGTGACATCATTATAATTAACGACCACGCTTGGATGTGTGGCCACACTCTAATTTTGCTGAGACGACATACCGATTTGTAAGCGATCCTGTCGTCGCCTGCTTTCTGCCATCGATTGATTTTTTAGGCGAGCGTCCCAGCCGGTCTACCTCCAAGGATTCTTTCTCCTTTCGGCGAAGAACGAACAACTATTCAGCGCATGCATTGATTTAATCAATGGTCAACCATTGGTAGTGAAGTGTTATAATAGTTAAAAAGGTGTGCAACATACACCGGTAGAAAATAGGGCTGTAGTCCCGGTTCGCCAGGGCCTGTAGTCCCGACCTAGCAACCGGGACTAGCAATGCGCGACTAAAGACCCCTCTCTATAGTCGCGCCGATTGCGAACCGGGACTAAAGGACCGTCCACGTGGACGGGTGGCGGAGGACATTTAGTCCCGGTTGGCCACATGAACCGGGATTAGATTTATTTCGTATTTTTTTTAATTCATTTGATTTCTAATTATTTTTTACACCTTTTTTTTCACTCCCTTTTTTTCACTCCTTTTTTTTTTCCAGAATTTGTATTATTTGCTTAGTGTCTAACTACAATTATCTCTAGTCAAATTACTTACTCATGGTCAAACTTCCCGCTCGGTCACCCATCCGTCCACTACTCTAGCACTAGCACACTTAACTTCTGAGTTCCATCCCGCCCCGCATCCAAGTGTTTCGCACGCATGTATGTGATACTAGTATCATATCAATCCTATTAACATGTTGGTCGATGCCACATTTCTTTATTGTCTGAATTTCAAATAAATCTTTTAATAAACACAAGTAATGATGTAATTAATTATTTTGAATAAATAAATAAACTTTAACTTTTAATTTGTATTATTTCTAAAAATACAAATAATATATCAAAAAATTAAGAAAAATAGAACTAATTCATTTTGAAATCTTAAAAATACAAATAATATATAAAAAATGAAGAACAATAATACTAATTCATTTTAAAATCTTAAAAATACAAATAATATATCAAAAAATTAAGAACAATAATACTAATTCATTTTAAAATCTTAAAAATACAAATAATATATCAAAAAATGAAGAACAATAATACTAATTCATTTTGAAATCTTAATAATACAAATAATATATCAAAAAATTAAGAACAATAATACTAATTCATTTTAAAATCTTAAAAATACAAATAATATATCAAAAAATTAAGAACAATAATACTAATTCATTTTAAAATCTTTAAAATACAAATAATATATCAAAAAATTAAGAACAACAATACTAATTCATTTTAAAATCTTAAAAATACAAATAATATATCAAAAAATTAAGAACAATAATAATAATTCATTTTAAAATCTTAAAAATACAAATAATATATCAAAAAATTAAGAACTATAATACTAATTCATTTTAAAATCTTAAAAATACAAATAATATATCAAAAAATTAAGAACAATAATACTAATTCATTTTAAAATCTTTAAAATACAAATAATATATCAAAAAATTAAGAACAATAATACTAATTCATTTTAAAATCTTAATAATACAAATAATATATCAAAAAATTAAGAACAATAATACTAATTCATTTTAAAATCTTAAAAATACAAATAATATATCAAAAAATTAAGAACAATATAATTCATTTTAAAATCTTTAAAATACAAATAATATATCAAAAAATTAAGAACAATAATACTAATTCATTTTAAAATCTTAAAAATACAAATAATATATCAAAAAATTAAGAACAATAATACTAATTCATTTTAAAATCTTAAAAATACAAATAATATATCAAAAAATTAAGAACTATAATACTAATTCATTTTAAAATCTTAAAAATACAAATAATAAATCAAAAAATTAAGAACAATAATACTAATTCATTTTAAAATCTTTAAAATACAAATAATATATCAAAGAATTAAGAACAATAATACTAATTCATTTTAAAATCTTAATAATACAAATAATATATCAAAAAATTGAGAACAATAATACTAATTCATTTTAAAATCTTAAAAATACAAATAATATATCAAAAAATTGAGAACAATAATACTAATTTATTTTAAAATCTTAATAATACAAATAATATATCAAAAAATTAAGAACAATAATACTAATTCATTTTAAAATCTTAATAATACTAATTTTTGGTTAACAGATATATAGAAACTGTAGTTTTTCTGTTTTGTTTTCTTAATGTATTTTTGTTTTTGCTTGTTTTGAAACGTGTGTTTATAATATAGAAATAGTATAGCTAGGAATTACAAATAATATATCAAAAAATTAAGAATAATAATACTAATTCATTTTAAAATCTTAAAAATACAAATAATATATCAAAAAATTAAGAACAATAATAGTAATTCATTTTAAAATCTTAAAAATACAAATAATATATCAAAAAATTAAGAACAATAATACTAATTCATTTTAAAATCTTAAAAATACAAATAATATATCAAAAAATTAAGAACAATAATACTAATTCATTTTAAAATCTTAAAAATACAAATAATATATCAAAAAATTAAGAACTATAATACTAATTCATTTTAAAATCTTAAAAATACAAATAATATATCAAAAAATTAAGAACAATAATACTAATTCATTTTAAAATCTTTAAAATACAAATAATATATCAAAAAATTAAGAACAATAATACTAATTCATTTTAAAATCTTAATAATACAAATAATATATCAAAAAATTAAGAACAATAATACTAATTCATTTTAAAATCTTAAAAATACAAATAATATATCAAAAAATTGAGAACAATAATACTAATTTATTTTAAAATCTTAATAATACAAATAATATATCAAAAAATTAAGAACAATAATACTAATTCATTTTAAAATCTTAATAATACAAATAATATATCAAAAAATTAAGAACAATAATACTAATTCATTTTAAAATCTTAATAATACTAATTTTTGGTTAACAGATATTTAGAAACTGTAGTTTTTCTGTTTTGTTTTCTTAATGTGTTTTTGTTTTTGCTTGTTTTGAAACGTGTGTTTATAATATAGAAATAGTATAGCTAGGAATTACAAATAATATATCAAAAAATTAAGAACAATAATACTAATTCATTTTAAAATCTTAAAAATACAAATAATATATCAAAAAATTAAGAACAATAATACTAATTCATTTTAAAATCTTAAAAATACAAATAATATATCAAAAAATTAAGAACAATAATACTAATTCATTTTAAAATCTTAAAAATACAAATAATATATCAAAAAATTTAGAACAATAATACTAATTCATTTTAAAATCTTAAAAATACAAATAATATATCAAAAAATTAATAACAATAATACTAATTCATTTTAAAATCTTAAAAATACAAATAATATATCAAAAAGTTAAGAACAATAATACTAATTCATTTTAAAATCTAAAAAATACAAATAATATATCAAATAATTAAGAACAATCTTATATTTACTAATTGGAGACTTCCTACGAGACACCACATGAATCCACATCATCAAAATAATTAAAACAGTTAGATCTAAAATTTATGGCTAAGAATTGTCGAGAAATTAATTATTTATAATGTCACAATGGGTGTAACATACTCACATTGTCACGTTTATTTTTGTATATGTGAAACAAATACGACCAGGTCGTGCACGTGTTAATATAAAGAAATGTTAGGTACGATCCAAGCGGACCCAACTTTGTAGCGTGTTGAAGTTGGTCACGTTGCCTGTACGTGTTATCTCCGAGGAAAAAAAAAGTTATGTACACATCCGATCCAAACTGATCCAGCTTTGTACCGTAACGGAGTTGGTCATGTCACTCTTTTCTTCTTATTTGAATTGTACGTGAAACTAATCTGGCAACGTGGTATACCTGTTATTTTCAAGAAAAAAGAAGTTTACGTGTCGGATCCAATGTGTTCTCTTAACCTGCTGTATCCAAGTTTTGTAACTGAATTAGGTGTCCGTAGTTTGTGTAAGATACGTTTAGCAAGATTTATCCTATTACTATGGATATCTACTTGATCTTGCCTCATAGATTACCAAGTCGGCGCCGGCGCCTCCGCATAAAGCACGCAGTCTATCATGTCAACAAACGTGACATCATTATAATTAACGACTACGCTTGGATGTGTGGCCACACTCTAATTTTGCTGAGACGACATACCGATTTGTAAGCGATCCTGTCGTCGCCTGCCTTCTGCCTTCGATTGATTTTTTAGGCGAGCGTCCCAGCCGGTCTACCTCCAAGGATTCTTTCTCCTTTCGGCGAAGAACGAACAACTATTGAGCGCATGCATTGATTTAATCAATGGTCAACCATTGGTACTGAAGTGTTATAATAGTTAAAAAGGTGTGCAACATACACTGGTAGAAAATAGGGCTGTAGTCCCGGTTCGCCAGGGCCTGTAGCCCCGACCCAGCAACCGGGACTAGCAATGCGCGACTAAAGACCCCTCTCTATAGTCGCGCCGATTGCGAACCGGGACTAAAGGACCGTCCACGTGGACGGGTGGCGGAGCCGGGGGGCGGAGGACATTTAGTCCCGGTTGGCCACATGAACCCAGACTAGATTTATTTCATAAATTTTTTTAATTCATTTGATTTCTAATTATTTTTTACACCTTTTTTTTCACTCCCTTTTTTTCACTCCTTTTTTTTTCACTCCCTTTTTTTTTCAGAATTTGTATTAAGAACAATAATACTAATTCATTTTAAAATCTTAATAATACAAATAATATATCAAAAAATTAAGAACAATAATACTAATTCATTTTAAAATCTTAAAAATACAAATAATATATCAAAAAATTAAGAACAATAATACTAATTCATTTTAAAATCTTAATAATACAAATAATATATCAAAAAATTAAGAACAATAATACTAATTCATTTTAAAATCTTAATAATACAAATAATATTTAAAAAAAATTAAGAACAATAATACTAATTCATTTTAAAATCTTAATAATACTAATTTTTGGTTAACAGATATATAGAAACTGTAGTTTTTCTGTTTTGTTTTCTTGATGTGTTTTTGTTTTTGCTTGTTTTGAAACGTGTGTTTATAATATAGAAATAGTATAGCTAGAAATTAATATAGAAATAATATCCAAGTCATTTAAAACTAGGTAACAAAAATAGTTTTATGAACAACAAAAGACAAGTGATAACTAAATCACAAGTAAAATACGAGTAGAGACATCACAGTCATGAATAGAACACAATCATATCACATTCATAACATAGAGTCTTACGATCACACATAACACAAACATAAGTCTCACAATACTAAGATATCCATTACATATATATACTAAGATACCCATTACATGCATATATATCGAACGCATACATCTATGGCTCCGTCGAGTAGATGCGGAACAACTCGTAGGAGACATATGCATCTATGACTGCATACTTGACGTTCGTCAAGTCCAGTGGGGTCTTCTCCCAATAACGGTGATTCTTCGAGGGGAAACCAGACTTCATGCTTTCGTAGCCCTGGTGGATGAAGGCAGTTGCCATGATAGCCATCCCGGTCTTTGGCCCATTCAACTGGATAAGATTCTGAAGATCAATATAGTGATCTTCAGGTATCATAATACCCAAGCGCATCAACTTTGGACGGTCTTGCGTGATGTCAACGCTGCAAAAGTCAAACCCCATGTTGACAAGAAAATCAACAAGGGCCGGACAATGCTTTGAACTACTGCAACAACAAAAATTTGATACGTGTTAGATATGTTGCAACACATGTATTCTTCACATGCAACAAAAAAATCGAAGATGCAAGATTGTACGTGTGCGTTACCTTGACCATTGGAAGATCAACACGGACTCCTTGAACGCAATCTGGATGACGGCAACATCCCTCTGATTCGCCGTATACTCCAGATCAAGCCCGAAGAACCGGTGTTCATCGGGAGAGGAGAAATAGAGATTGGTCAAATGACCAAGAGCACCGAGCAGCCTCTCGCAACTGTTGGTGTAGCACACGTCGAGAAGCTTGCCGCATGGTGTGGGACCACGGTATTCCTCCCAAACTTCAGCCATGGTGTGTGCTTGATGAAGATCGAAGAGAGGGAAGACACAGAGAAGAGAGGAAGAAACAGAGAGACTCCGACGCGCGTTGTGGAATGGAGCCCTTCTGCCTCGCTCGCGAAATAAAAACCGCCGCGCGGGAGGCGAGAAGTTTGATCTTTAGTCCCGGTTGGCCACGCCAACCGGGACTAAAGGACCAATAGTCCCGGGCGGCCAGGTCAACCGGAATTAATGCCCTCCACGCGCCTCAACGCGCTTCCCAACCCGCGACGTATGACCTTCTGTCGCGGGTCTCCTCCCGACCCGGGACTAAAGACTCATTAGTCACGGTGCGCGACGTTTGGGGACTGATGGGGGCGTATGGAAGGCCTTTTTTCTACTAGTGATAAACACCTGATTAGTTGGTACACATAATAACATTAATCTCATATTCCCCCAAAACGGATGGGACATGCTGTAATCTGGTCGCCAAGTACATCTTCTAGGTAATATATTTCATGTCTACTTGATGTATGGAGCCATGCTATTTGTTTAGTCCAAGTTTTTATAGCTTTTTCACACCTTAATACGGTAATTTACGTTGACCCAAAGACCGTTGCAAAGCAGATATAAGTGGGAAGTCCAATTTGTTGAAATTTGACTTTGTACTGTGCATTTTGCCAACTGAATTTGAATTTGTATGATATAGCACCTGTTGTTTGTGAGCGCGATAGCCAAGGTGCAATCCTAGGTAAGGCAACGGTGCCTCTAGGTCAATATAGTTCGATGAAAATGAAGACACGGAATGTCATAGGTACTATCTTTCAGAAATTCAACTTCAAAATTAGTCAAAGAAATTTAAAATGGATGTGCAAAAATAAACAATATGTTTTTCAATATACAAACATCGAGCTAACTCATGAAATCAAGTTTCTTTAGTTTTTCTATAGAATGGCGCGATTATTTGATATATTCTGCTCTCCTATCATTCAATAGTTTAAGGACTTTACATAAGAAACGACAACACACTTCTTTTTTTATTGCTTCTAAACATCTGAATATTATCTTTTTGCTATTGTACATTCAGTTTAAAAAAGTTACGCACCTTATGAATTTCTTATTTCTAGAGAATGGGTTCATAAATTTAGTATACTAAGGAGAGTTTCAAATATAGGTTACCTCGAAAACTAATTAACATAGAAAATAATCATGTTGTCTCTGGTAGAAAATTACCGCAATGTAGAATTATGACAATAAGCTGAGGCATTTTAAATGAACAACTTCAAGAGCTAGGTAAACTTTACTTATGTATTGTCTAAACCACTAGCCTGTGCAGTGGCATGGCTTCTGCCTATCTAGGTTGTAGTTGTTTATCAATAAAACTCAGGATTATGTCTACTTACACATTTTCTATACCGACTAGCAAAGAACCCGTGCGTTGCAACGGGTCTAATATAAACCTATATATTTAGGCATCTAAAAAATATTGATACAATCCATAAGTTCGTCGTTTGGAGCATCTCGACAAGTTGGTCATTTGAACACAGCTCTTATATTTTAGATTAAGGAGCATGGTTAAGTAAATATATTTTCTGTTGACCAAAAGTCAAAATAAAAGGCTTAGCAGTCATCAGAGACAACTGATCCTGAGTATGACTTTTAAGCTGATAACTTACCATTAGAAGAGACCCAATAAACAAACGCAGTAGCTTCGATCTAAAAAAAGGCAACACCAGCGAGCCAAATTCCATATGCTTGTTTGGATTGCCCCTTGCGCTCATCTGAGAAGCTGAATTGAAGCAGTGATCGATTAGCATTCAGATAATTCAAGGTAGTAACATGATTGCTTAATCGGTGTATAAATTAAACAATATACATGTTCCCATATTTACCAGCTAGCAATAAACAAGATTCCAAAAAAATAACAGAGATCAACGAAGCACATACAGCTAGCTATCATCACCAAAATACAGTAACACGGAGCTAGCAATCAGCAAGAGCAGCAAAGCACATAGAGCCGTGCCAATCTCTGTGTCTAATCTCTTCTCTTAATCTCTCACACCCAGCACGTGAGTGTCCACCGTCGTGACGATTAATCCCCTAGTACACATCGGCGAGCTTCTGGTTGTCGTATCTGTCGGGATGGCGGCAAGCATCCACCGTTGTGACCATATCCTTGATTGCTGAACTTGCTGATCTCCCTGCTCCACAAGCAGGCTGTCGATGCTCTTGGCCACCAGGACCTGCCGCCCCTTCGCCTTCCCATGGCGTTCAACTTAACCATATTGTCCTGGAGCGTCGTCGAGTTAGGCGACGTGGCGCCTTCTCGCGGAGGCGGTCGTGTGGTGCCTTCTCGCGGAGGTGGTCGTCAGGTCGTGTGGTGCCTGCTCAAAGCAGCTAGTACGTGCAGGTCACGAAACTGTACCATGACCAACAGTGCTGGGAGCAACCGTGGTACATGGACACGCTGCACGCCGCATGCCTATGCGGCTTCGCCGGCGAGATGGTGGAGCTGGACGCGGTCTTCATGGTTTCCAGGTCCAGACCTGTGCTGGGAGCAACCGTAGTACATGGACACGCTACACGCCGCATGCTTGTACGACGTCGCCGGCCAGATGGTTGAGGTGCTGGACGCGGCCTTCATTGTGTTCCAGGTCTAGACCTGTTCGATAGGTGTGATGCGATTTGTGGTGCCATGTAGATTTTATATATGGATGGGAGTTTGGGACAGATACGATAGACACACCCGTGGGATAGCATATGATAGTCAGATTCGAAATCCGGTTGCAGCTAGGAAAACGATAGGTCTTGGAGGAGACACAAACCTTGACGTGCCTACGATCGCTATGACATACCAACCATCACCACAACTTACCACGCGGACAGACGACGTACGTACCAGAACGTACCAGAACGGCAGTAAGACAAATTATAGTATAGACTAGCAAAAGGACCCGTGCGCGGCTACGGGTAAACCGGCTGTACAACTCATTTCATTTAGCAAATAACTGAATGAAAAGATCCATGAAAAACAACTTTCACTTAAATTGATCTAATCGGGAAAACATCGACGTGTTGGTTTTCTATTTCCATTAGAATGTTCAGTTCGTCTTAGAATCGGAATTTCTCACTTTCCCAAAACAAAAAAGGTATGCACTTTTTATAGCAAAAAGGGATGAACTTACCTTGTGTTTTGGTCCGGTTGTAACTTATGAATTGATTTTTTAGGTTAGGTCGGCTGGGTAAAAAAAAATCGGAGTTTATCTCATTTGAGATCTGATGAAATAAATCTTTGACGTTTTTAATTATTTCAAGACAGACATTCATTCTTATGCAAAGATCGTGTCCGGTATGACACTGCTGACTAACAACCCAAACATTTGACATGCTTTCTCTAGGAACACCTTCAAGGGGGTATTTGTCTTACATAAACTATACATTCTTTCATATTGAAGAAAACTTGGATGTTGAAATTAGCTATGTCAGACTGATCCAATGTTGAATGGATAAGTGTTTGTGCATAAGAAAAATGAGTAGACTATCTTAGACCAATATGTCAATCATAGTAAGGATGCTCAAGCCACAACTGAAATTTAGTTTTTCTTTTCTTTCAAATACTTAATTTCTAGTACACGATATTTTTTTTCCTACTTCAAAGTGTGTTATTTAACAGTTGATCATGAGCTTTCTTGCCGTTTCCAACCGATGTACTCTGAAGATCTGTAAACTTTGTTTTCTAGAATATCTATAGACCCCGCCTTTTAAATCAGTGAGCAGGCAGACAGGACGGCAGTATAATATACTTAAGTTACATCACTTGAAGAATGAAACAACCACCAAAGTTTAATTGAATGATGTAAATCCATTGCTTACTTACCATCCAAATCAAGTACATGAGTGACAAGCTTTGTTCTCACCGGTGTTTTCCGTAGACAGTTGGGTGGAGTCCGCATGCATTAAATCAGCATACCGTGTACGTAGCTTCTGATCAACATAGATCGGTTCCTCTGACACCATGACAGGCAGAAAGTAGTTTTAGTTTCTGAATCAGAAAAGCTCTCCCGGAAGTAAAAGTCCAGAACATCCCAAGTCCGCAGATGGGCACAATGAAAGGGAGGCAGGCGTGGATGGCGTTGACAGCGGCGGCGCGGAAGACCTTAAGGACGACGCCGACCGAGCAGCAGAGACGGCCGGAAAACGCCGCAGTGCGCGTTCTGGATGCTGCTGCGGAGTGTTGGACTCAAGGTCGCCAGAAACCGAATGTGTACGCCAGGTCCCGCGTCACCGTGCCTTCTTCCACGCGTGCGCAAGGAGTCACCAGAACGTGCACTGTCGTGATCTGCACTTTTCAAACGGATCGGCAACCACAGAACTCGTGCTCAAGGTGTCTCCGGTCAAACGCGGCAAGTCGAAGAAGTGTGGATAGCGTCCAGCAACCAGTGGGACGTGAGGCATGCCATTTGGCGGCTGCCGATGGACTGGGAGAAGGCCGTTCCGGAGAGCATTGGGGCGATGACGGCCGGCATCAGAGCCCTATCGCCTGCAGATCAGGCGCTAGTAAAGATCAGCGAGTGATCTAGGCCGGAAAAATGTGGCAGTGCTCGATCTCAAGGATGTCTAAAACAAGTGTTGTTTCTTTCGCGAACCGGTGTCATCATGTCGCGTCTCCTCCGAAATAGTCGGCCACAAGGTATCGACGAGATCGTTTACTCCTAGCTCTAACTTGTGTGTAGGAGTTGTACGTGCTTCTCCTCTGATCCTATATAAGGCAGGTTAAGTCGGTTCGCTAGTCTGCAATGTGTATGTGTTTGACTCAACAGATTTTCCATATATTGAATTAACATAGCGACCGGCAAGGCCAGGAACCGCATAGCTACCAGCAAGGCTAGGAACCGCCATACGAAAGAAGAGAGGAAATCGGAACCGGACAACGTACCTGACCAAACAAACAGCGCGCGACGTACGTACCAACCAAAACGCACCATCACGGCACTAAGCAAAACTATAGTATAGATAAGTATATTCCGTGGAGGGTAAATCTGTATTTTGGACATGACGGACCAACCAACCATCATCACGGTAAGACAAATTATATAGTAGAGATTATGTGTGGGATTACTATTTAAAAAAAAAAGATGGTAGCAGTATCCACCATATATTTCTCTTTCTCTCGGTGGTACTTGGTGATGTCCGTTCCTTGACTATAAAGTGATTACCACCGGAACCTACTTTGAATGTCAATATCTGAATCATATTTTAGATGACTAATGAGTCCTTGGTACCTCACATATACATGCTAAATTGTATTTCATTTTAAACTGAAATTCGTCCTTGAAAGAATAAATAATATTTGGAATGCTAACCATCTCTGCATTTCTAAAATTTCTAAATTTGTATTACAATGAAGGATATAATCTTTAAAACTATAGTCATATGATTTAGTCTGACTTTACCAGAGGAATTGTTTTTTGTGTGCAGTCTGCTTGATGTCTAGAAAATATAGTTCTACTCATAGTTAGAGGAAATACAGATTCTTGCTTTGGTGTTGATGGTTAGTACATGTACCTCAAGTCTAACCCAAGGGAGTGTTTCACGTCATTTCTCAAACCGCTCACTATAATATTTTGTTCAGTCAAATGGCAGTTACTAGGAAAGAAACCGAAAAAGTTTCCGATGTAATTTATTTAATGAACTTCTTAAATACTTACTTAAGCCAGCCCGTGCAAACGCACGCGTTGAAGACTCGTAGAAATAACGATAATTAGACGGAGATATTTGTTCTTGTCTTTGTTCCAGTTGCCGTGTTTGTTCCAGCGCCATTCCTGTAGCCATTGGCGGAGGGTGAACAAAACACAAGAGGGGTCCAATCTTATGGAACACACACAAAAAATGTAAAAAAAAAATGGCCAACTCATATAATAGAAACACAAAAAATGACCATTTTTTTTAAAGAAATAGTCGGAAAAGGGACAGGGACAGGGACAGGCAGCGACACAGCGGCTGCCTGCCTCGCAATCCCCAACCGGTCTCCCCTTCCCCAACCGCGGCCATGCGTGGTCAAAGGGGGCCACTGGCCAGGGACCGAGTGGCCGCCTCGCCTTCCCCCACGGCTCCACGTCTTTTATTAAGACCCCTAACCGCGGTCACGCGCGGTCAAAGGGCCCCACTGGCCAGCGACCCAGTGGCCGCCTCGCCTTCCGCCCCGTCCCCCACTTCCCTACCCGTGGCCACGAACGGTCAAAAAGGGCCCACCAGCCAGCGACCCAGTGGCCGCCTCGGCTTCCCCGCACATTCAACGCCACCTGCAACCGCCGCCACGTTCTCACCGTCGGTTGGCATGCCATCCCCGCCCCGGTCCTTTTTAAAGGGACCCCGCTGCCCGTACACCGGCACACCCACTCCCTCAGCACAAAACGTAACCCTAGCCATGTCGCCCCGCCGCTGGTTCAAGAGGGCCAAGAACGAGCATGAGGTCGGGTCCTCCAGCGGCGCCGGACAGAGAGGCCGCAGCGGCGGCGTTCCTCCCCCCACCGCGGGAGGCATTTGGCTTCTGTCCGGGCGGCATGCGGATCGGGGACAACCCGCGCCTCCCAACACCACCTCCGGCCGCGCGCCACCCGCTGCCTCGCGCCGCGCCAGGCAAACGGTTCCGCCGGTACGTTCAGAAGGATGAGGCCGGCCACGTGGCATTGGCAGCACGCCACGCCGGTCTTCTAGCCGGACGTCCACCTCCCGGATGGCTGGCACCTCAACCCGCAACGGATCTCGGTACCGCCGGTCCCGACCAACTAAGGCGCTCGCGAGGAGATAGCTCGCCGGCGCGCGCTCCTGCCGGCCCACCTACTCAGGGACCCCGCCTATGCGCGGAACTCGACGAACTGGGACGTGTGGTTCCAGCAGGAGCACGACCAGCGCCGCCGCTCCTACTTTGCTACGCCCTCGGAGGCCAACGCCGACACTTACCCAGCGCCGCCGCCCGACAGCGAGCCGGAGCTGTGGTTCGAGGAGGACATCGGCGACGACGAGGAGGACTCCGAGATGCAGGCCGCCTACGAGGCCTCCCGCAGCTCCCTCGTCGAGGACGAGATCAAGCGCTGGGAGCAGGTCCTCGCCTGCGAGGCGGCCGCCACGGCTGTCGACGCTGACACGGCTGCGATGCCGCCCCCTCCACCAACGGCGCCATGGTGGCAAGTGATGAACGCCGTGAGGGAGGCGGTGACGGACCAGGGCGCTCCACAGCCGCTGCCCCCTGGCCTTGAATACGGCATGAACTGGTCCTGGACCGGCGGCGAGTGGTCGCTGGAGGAGCTGCCGCCGTCGCCACAGGAGCGTTATCTACATCGTTATCTACCGAAGAAACAGAATCCCCAAAAGAAACTACCAGTCTAGATGCCCTATGAACAATAATATCATTGGGAAGATCGACAAAGGATAAATGTCATTTAACATTATTACCTGAGAGTAAGTCATCCCTCCTCTCCGCGCGAAGCGAAGCCCTCTCCTGGATAGGTACATTTGCATTCGGTTGCGCCCTAATGCAGGAACTCGATCTCAACCCGGCCGAGGTGGGCTATGGGATACCCCCAAAAGCGATGACCTGCTCACGCGAAGGCCTAGCAGGCGGAGACAAGACTCCACCTAGGCTCATCATGCATGTACCAATGTGATGAAGAGGATTGGGTATTGAAGATCCATCAATAATTGATACACCACCATAAAAAATAACAGAATGTTCAAAGAGATTACTAGATAAAGGAGTAGAAGCTGGGACCACATCAATATTATCACCCCTCAAATAAAGCGAGTCCCCGAACCCCAATGGCACAGGACTTTCGAGAATTCTCCTTTGCACTATGTTAGATCAACAAACAGAGGACAGCTGCCCAGCTTGCACCATCGGACCAACGTCACAGAAAATCACTTCTTTAGTTATAATTGCATCAGGAGGCAATGCACCCGAAACAGAAGGCAAACCAGCTGCAGTCTGATCCTCCACATCCACCACAGACCCGTGGGTTCACAACTCTCCCGAGGGAACAAACCTTGGCCCCATTACCTGGCATATACTACCACTCGGCCTATTAGAAGCATCGAGAAAAACATCATCAAGCGCACCTCCCACAACAGCACAATTATGCCCTACCAAGGTCCTCACCAGCCCCTCGTCCTCGACGACATTAAGAAGAACACTATCGACAACACACCTCTCCCTGCAAAGTTCCTCCCCAAGCCCCTCATCCTCAATGGCAGAAAAACAGCATTATCGTGTCCGGCAACACCCTAGTCAGAAGGGTTATACCAGATTTACCCACCTCCTGAGATATCAGGTTAGTTCCACCTACCACATTCTAATGCATGAACTCTGCTTTTCTGTTGGATATGAAAGTCTTATCAATAAACATATAATCTATTTTGCCCAGTGCCACCAACACCCGTCGGAATTTGAAAAGTTTGGCGCGTACCATGACTAGTTGTACAAGCAAAATATGCAGTTAAGGGGGTTTGATGTTGCCCATCATATGAACTTGATAATGGCTTGGTCCCTGGATACGGAATTGGAGGAAGTAAAACAACTTCTATTTTCATTTTCCAAGCATCTTAAGGTTTTATGTTATTTATATCATGCTCACTAGACTGCAAAAAATTATGAAAATCATCCGAGACTCGAAGCTAAGCAACTGCCAATCAGCAAGCTACGAATGCTCTGTTACAAAATGTCTCATTTCTTGGTTCGAAAGGTGATGACTGAAGGCCCTCATGACATGTGACAACGTATTTCTGCTTACAGAGTAATCATGATGTTCCAATCTGTGATTTTGTGACGACATTCAAATGTTCTACACTTTGGTTCATGCACTGTTAATTCCTGTCGTAAACTCAACGTTACCATGAATGTACTGATCTGGAATTGAGCTTAATTATAAATATATTTACAAATTTGTTGTTTAGTTTAAATATTTGGTATCATCTCAAAATAGCTGGTATATTGACATGCATTTCCTCTATCCGGAGCAGGCTACAAATTCCGAACAATAATAGTGCATCCGAACTTAACAAAGGCGGTTTAAATAACTGACTCTAGGATGGTGCCAAAAACAAATGTACAACCTCCAAATAACCATGAACTCTCAAATTAATGAAGAGCCGATACAAACTGAATCTGTCTCTGTCTAGCGCGAGGCTGCCCTTTATTCAAATCGGCTCCCCGTTCCGTGGACCATCTGCAAAACCTCAGACCATACAAACGCTGGACCGTCTAACCAAAATCGGACATTCTGATGCAGGTAGAGTCGGCCGTCATAACGGCCCGTCTCTAAGTTGCGTGTCGGGTATTTGATTCAGCCGCTTCCGGTGTAGACCTTATTAGAGGCTGCCCTTTTTAAAAACCGTCTGATGGATGTTGTTTCCTAGGAGGCCCTTGAAACCGTATCTTGTGGGCCTGATTATTAGCACCTTATGCAGCGAGCCGGTCGGGGGAACCGCCTCAGGCCTTCGTACGAGAACCGGCTGAGATTGTGGGTATCGTAGTAGTCCTGTTTTGTGTTCCTATGTTATCTCATGAGGAAGTATTGAATAATTTATTATGTTTTCATGTTTGATGACTTCAAACCTGACTAGCATGAATAATGTGCTAGTCCTTCATTTTGAAAAAAGAGCCGGTATCTGAGTGCCCAACCCAAAGTAAGCTACAACAATAACGTTAAAATCTCCTCACACTATGGATTTGAGAAATTATGAACTTAGCTTGTGAAAACAAAGGAGACAGGGGAATGTTATGATTCTCCAAAGGGAGCCGCTCTTGAAGCCATTAAACATGAAAATATGATGGATCATTTGAAAACATGTGTTGAAATAGACATACACCTCTCTCAAAAGTGTTTTCAATAATTATGATTTATTAAATAAAAAGGTGTAGCACAATTGTAATCCCTGCTTCCCTCTGCTGAGGGCATTTCTTTTACTTTTATCCCGAGTCTTCATATTCTTACTTTACGCACCAGTTAAGCAAGTATAGTTTTCATTCTGAGTATAATGTGCATAGTCCCAAAATTTATTAGGGATTGATTCATGATCACTATATTGATTGCTCTTAAATTATTTGTATCTAGTCACCATTTAATCTTTGAAGGTGTTATGCGTTTATGTTTTGCTACCACACGAAGGACAAGCGGAATAACACTTTATTATGTTTTTTCTTCATGATTGAAACAAACTTACTGATTTTAATACTTCATTATCTATTGTCAATTATTTGTATTCCTTTTTATGTGCAACATAGTTTCTAAGTTTAGATTAGTTCAAATAATATTTATCATGCCTTTGTTAAAGTAATTTGATCTCAGCTTGCAATGCTTTTACATAACATTGATCAAGATTTTTGTTACCTTGATCTCATCTCAAAAATTATTTTGTTATCACTTACCTACTCGAGGACGAGCATGAGTAAAGCTTGTGGATGCTGATACGTTGCAAACGTATCTATAATTTTTTATGCACCATGCGTGTTTTATATCCAATGCCCTTGTGTTATTTTCATGTTTTCCTTCGTTTTATGGATGATTTCATATACTAACCTATTAACAAGATGTCCCAGGTCAATTGTTGTTTTTTCCTGTTTTCTATTTTGGAATATTTATGAAGGAAATATTTTCGGAAAGGGGTGAAACCCCACGGAGATATTTTGTACCCGGAACGAACTCTGAGTTCAAAGAAAAGCCGGAGGAGGCCAGGGGCCCATGGAGGTGCCAGGCGTGGCCCCACCCTAGGCCACGCCTTGTGGGACCCTGACTGCCCCGGCCATCGCCTCACGCCGCCTCTTCGCCCATAAGATGCCCTTAACCCTAAAAACATCGGGGACAGAGGTATTTTCCATGAAACATTCAAAGATGCGTCGTCACCTCGAAAGACCAATCTAGGGATTCTGCCACGTTAGTTCGGCACCCTGCTGGAGCGGGGGATCGTCATCGAAGGCCTCTTCATCGCCATGATCGCCTCCGTACAGATGTGTGAGTACTTCATCTCGGGACTACGGGTCCATAACAGTAGTTAGATGGTTGTTCTCTCCCTTATACCTCCATGTTTAGAGTCTCGTGAGTTGCCTCACATGATCAAGACCACCGTTACGTAATTGTGCATATTGTTTTTGCCAGTATCCAATGAACCATGAGATTATGATTATTTTGTCCATGTCAATCCGAGATGTTTCACTTATATTCGTAGAGAGTTTTAATCTTGTTTTGCAATGCTCTCCAGTGTTTATGATTACCTTGGCCACATAGTTGTTTTCACCTCAAGAGAGGGTTCATATGCTAGATGGTAGGTTCATGCCTCCCTTACATCTATGCTCGAGTGACAGAAACGTAACAGATGGAGGATGTGATGTTGCTACTAGGGAGTAAACAGCGTTGCTCTTGTCTATGGAAGAGGACCACTGCTTACATCACGTATTGTTCTTAATGCATTTGTTTGTTGCAAATAAATAAATCACTTCGTTGATGCAACTTAATAATAGAGAGATTTGTTGGATAGCTTTCTTGAGTTGGATTTTTAGATATGAATACATGGTGTATAGCGTTCTATATGCCTTGATGTAAATATCTCGTCATAATAGTATTATGATACGTACATGATTTGTCAACTATCATAATTTAATTTGTTCAACCAGCATGTTTGTTTTCTTTGGAGACACAACTAGTGAATCTATGGCCCCCGGTCCAATTTTTCTCATATTTGCAACCTTCTTTAAAGAACTTTCATAATTGTTTCCTTTCTGTTATGTTTTTACTTTATTTACTTTTCAAGACTCTATATGTTTAATTCTCTAGTTTTCGGCAAGATCGAAAGATTGATAACCTTCCGGAAAGTTGGGGCAAGAGAGAATTTGTGTTTGTGTGAAGGTTCCACGCTTGTTGACGCGCCATACAACAAGCAATCTTCTCCAAGACTAAGAAGTCATACTGGTTCGATAAATCCTAGTTACTTAACTGGGGGAAATTTCCGCTATACTACATCATACCTTCCTCTTGGATCATACTGGGTCTCCCAACGAGCGTGTGATCATGTCATCATTAGAGGATAAAACCAAATGATGAAAGTTTTAACCTCTTTATAATGTAACAACCAGTAAAACCTCTGACACCGAAAACAGAACAAGTTTTTCTTACGAAATTTGTTCACAATAAACTTGAGCTTGGCATGAATATCATGACAAGCATCAAAACCCCACAAGGATAAAATCCAAACATGAACCAAGAAAGATGACATTAAGTATGCAATGGTTTGATCTATTTCCGAATGATACGATCAAGTTGCTACTATGAGATGCCCTCTTGATAATACGGTTATCTATCATATAATTCTTTCCCCCATCATAAGACCGGTGAAATAGAAAATCTATCAATATTATACCTTTACCTTGAGCATTCCACTTGAACTAGATGCTGAAGATATTTACCGCCTCAACTTGGAACCTTTATTTATTTCGCTCCGCTTGGTGAAGACCCATATATTGCTCCCCATACGCCACTATGAGAGATGCTCTCTTAATTCCATCTTCACTTGGCCATTATCTCCAAAATGGTGGCAAGCTCCAGACATGTTATCTCTTTGAAATGTTCCTCTTAGACTTGCACTTCACAGCCTTAATGACGATCGCCACAATACTCCGAGATCACTCGATTCCACTTGGTACATCTTCTAACTTTGTGTGTTGATCCACTATTTGTAACTTGATCAACCTTATATATTTTCTTCTCTCTTCATTATAATGATATCTTGAAGATAAACATGAATGTTCACACAATAATTTTCTTCAGGACATACATACAATATGCTCAACTCTCTCGTGATCAATCTTCATATCCCAGCTCGTTCCGATTTAAGCAAACAATTTCGTCGATAGGATGCCAAACTATGAGCTCCCACTCTTTATCCTCCTTGGTGATGGCAAGGGTGCTGCTTGCAGAATATAGAACTTAAGTGAAGTTTGTGCGGCGTCTCACACTCCTAGTGATATGGAAGAGCTTGGAGTTTGCGTCTCCATTTTTAAAGCAAGTGAGCCGCGAGCGTTGCCGCATCATGGATTACTGGATAGCAGGGCCGATCCCATAGTTGTGGATAACGTGCAGCCCGTACATGGACCATAGATTTTGGGGGCCCAATTTTTTTTATATAAGCCTATATACCAAGCGCTAGGAATTAGAAGGGAATAGGGCTAGTGCATGAACGTTGGGCCACATCCCCACAGCCCGCTGGGCTGCAACCGCATTTGAGACTTTGCCTGGTGGGTGTACGTTGATCGTGATTCTTTCTCAGTCAGTCAGCGCCCGCATGCACTCTACCAGTTACATTATCGTGGTTTCATTGTTGGACAGCGTTGGGCGTCCCCCAGGATCAAAATTTTCGATCTTCCACATGCAGCGTGCGACACGTGTCCCGTGGACCACTCATACACACATACCAGCGTGCACGCGTACGGAACCGCCAACACAAGGAAAAAACCCTCCGCAGAAAAATTCAAGCGCCGTCCCCATGGAGCAACACCGCATCGCTCCTCCACTGCTCGCCGGTGATGTAAGTCGCCACAGCTCCGCCGGTAGCAGCAGCGCTCCGTCGGGAGCATCACCCGCACACCGTTGTGTCCCTGAGAGCATCAGCATCCACCCCTCGCAGCAACGCCGTTGTGCTTTGGGAGAGACATGTCTCCATTCCCAACTTCGTCCATCGCCTACGCTGCTCAGTGGCGCCCCCATGGGTTGCTTGAAAAAGGTGTAGAAATTTCTGCTACGACACATACATAGATTTGCTCCAGAAGAGGAAGAAATTTTCTACTGAAACTTATAAAAGATTCGCACATGGGGCAAAATAAATTGCATCATATAAAAAAGAGTTTGCTACAATTGTTCCACGAATTTGCATTAGACGGGCGATTGTTTTGCTAAAAACATTCCAAACATTTGCACCGCATCGAAAAGAAAATATGGTGAAAAAGAATTTGCTACAATTGATTTCTAAATTTGTGCCAGAAATGAAGAACATTTGCTACAAAGTTTTCACAAATTTGCACAACATCAACAAGAATTGGGGCGAAGAAGATTTTGCTACAATTGATTTGTAGATTTGCACCAGAAAAGGAAAACAATATCTGCAAAGCTTTCACAAATTTGCACCGCATCAAATCAAAAAGGTTGTGGTTATGTCACGGTCGACTGAGATTTTGTTACGTCTCAGTCGACCACGTGACAGTCGGTTACGTCCTGATTTAAACATTCCACGCACCGATCTCCGGTTTTCCATGCGTATGGTTTCTAGCGAGCTGGTAGCTCAATCGCTAATGTTTTTTTTTTTTGAGCATCTCTCGATGGCTCCTATGGAAGGCAGCAACCCAAGTTATGCTGCAGCTGTCTTTCTATTGGGCCATCTTATATCCGCCCCAAAATAACAATTATTCGTTTTCTATTTGTTAGTCATACAAATTATATTAGTTCTACAATATTGACTTAAACGTCAATTTTAAATAATCAATTTACTATTTAAGAAGTAATCATTGAAAAAAAAATGAAAATTTGTGCACAAAAATGCTCACTAGTAAGAAAAAAAAAAGCTCACGCATTAAGAAAATAGTCGTGTTGTGCTATATGTATATTGGAAAAATGTGTTCATACTTTTAGATTTTTTTTGTGAGGATTTCATATATTTAAAAATTGCTATTTTATTTAAAAAAATTATGTCAAAAAAAGTTATTTAAGCTTGACTAAAAGGGAGCGACTGTGTCTCAGGCGACCGAGATTTGATTATTATCTCGGTCGATACTTTTTGTATGTGCTACATGCCATCTACTCATCGCTGGCCCGGTCTTTTCTTCATATACTATCACTATTGGCCGGTCTTTGCTTCATATTCGTTTTCTCTCACCGTTCTATTGCAGTCAGCGTATCACTATAGCAGCAATAGACCTGGCTGCATCTCAGGAAATAAAGCAATGCAGGTTTAAGTACAGTCTATAGGTACAGTCTATAGGCAGCGATCAATCAATATAAAAAAGTGAAATGAGGTTTTTTCTTAGCCTGTAAGTGCGTTCCTTTGTAAACTAGAAAATTTCAAAACATTCTAACTTCAAAGCCTTATGTCTAAAAATAATCCAGTTTAGTTTTTCAATAGGATAAGAAAATTTGAGACCTCTAGAACGGGACAGGGGTGTAATTTTGACATAATTGCACATTTTCAAGTGAAAATATGCAATTTTAACATAGTTGCACAAATACGAGTAGAAAGGTGCGACTAAAACCTAGTTGCATATTTCCGGATGAAAATGTGCAACTAGTACATACTTGCATATTTTCAAGTGAAAATTGCACCTCACACCTAGTTGCACATACCAAATGGGAAAGTGCAACTCAGACCTAGTTGCGCATTTCCGAGTGGAAAAGTGCAACCGGAAACTAGTGCACATATCTGAGTGAAAAAAATGCAACGCTGACCTAGTTGCACATATTTGAGTAGAAAAATGCAACACTGAACTATTTGCATATTTTCGAGTGAAAAGTGCAACTCGAATCTAGTTGCACACTTCTAAGTAAATGCAACTTGGACCCTAGTTGCATAGATCCAAGTGACAAAGTGAAATGAGACCTACTTGCACATTTCTTATTTCTAAGAGAAAAGTGCAAGTCAGACCTATTTGCACATTTTCCAGTGAAAGTATGTAACTAGGATCTAATGAAAAATATACATAGAAAACAAAGTTGCATTTTCTTAAAGATTTTTTATTAAAATTTGTAAATCTCGAAAAAAATACATAATATAGAAAAACAAGAAAAGAAGACGAAAAAGGAGAAAGAAACTATAGAACACAACCTCCATTTCCATTTTGTCTCACTTAGATTCTTAGTTAATTTAAATAAATATATAAAACAAAATGGTTCGACGCTACAAAGATATTGTAGAAAAAAAAGGTGTAACTACTCTTAATTGCGAGATAAAGACTCTTTCAAGTTACACATTTCACAAGTTAAAATTTCGAATTAGAAAAATAAAAGGTAGGTCGAAGTTGCAACTCGTAAATAGTTACACTTTTCTCATGAAAAAGGTGCAACTCGGGTCGGTGAAAAAAAGTACACAAAACTAGACAGTCGCACATCGTAAATAGAAATATGCAACTAGTCTTAGTTGTCAGAGAGGCACTTCATAGTTGCAAATTCACAAGTCGAAGATGGAAAATCTCATTTGTTCCCCTATAAAATATTTATAAATATAAAATTTAGTAGAAGTTGTAACTCGTAGGTACTTACACGTTTTACTTGGAAAAGTGGAACTCGTATCGATGAAAAATGATTGGAACCTATTATAGTTGCGCTTTTGTGAAAGGAAAATGAAAAATAGTTTTTTTTATTGTGAAAGAGATTCTATAGATTTGCGCATTTCATGACTAGTAAACTCATGTCGGGGAAAAGTGGAGAGGTAAACATAGTATAGAACACAAATATGACAAAAAGAAAAACTTAAAATGCGCATAGAACCATGGTTGCATTTTTCTTAATCAGTTACTTACACATATCTAATAAAATGCAAATTTTGTGTGGAAAAATTGCGACCTTTAAAGATAATAAACCTAGAAATGGAAACATAAAACTTCAGCTGATCTTCTCTCGATACAATAGTTACACATTTATAGAAAACACAAGTCTGATGCAGCGAAATGTGCAACATATATAAATTGCAAGACGAAATGTACACATTGAATCCTAGTTGCACTTTTCATTTTGAGGTCGTCGCATATTATTAAAAAAGTGGTGACAAGTGCAGCTAAAGAGATAACTAAATAAACAATTAGGATAATACATAGAAAATATTGGCTGCACTTTCTCGATGAGATAGTTATAGAATTCTAAAAATATCGAACTATAGAAGCTGCAAGATATAAAAAACAAAATATACCAAAATAAGAATGAAGAGAAGGACAAAAAAAAAACAAATGGAACACGGTAACTAAATAATATTTCTATTTCACTATTTTCGACAAAAATAGTTCTTCTTAGATATATAAGTAGAAAACATTTAAAAAAACATAGAACAGATAACATCTATTTATAAGCAAAATTTCACATGAGATAACTTGTGTGTAGCAAATAGCCACACGGGTGTATGAGTGGCATGGAGATGGAGGGAAGTAATAATAAAAAAGGACCGTAAGCCAATAGCCCAAATAGAAAACACATTGGCCACAGACCCATAAGCCCACATCCTACGGTCCAACAAGAGATAGTGCAGACAGAAAAGACCCAGGACATCGGATTGGCTTGACACCATCATCGCTAAACTAAGATTTGCGCTAAAATAATTTCATCGACTGAGACATAAGGAATTCTCAGTTGACTGAGACATAGCAAATCCGAATCAAAAAACAAAAAAGGCACAAAAAATATGGAGAAATTTGCTCCCACCACATGCAGCAGTCCCTCCGACCTCCGCCCAGGGGCGCGCGCCTCTCAGATCCAGCGTACCCGTAGTTGGAACGAAAGGCGAAGTGTCGGCACAACAAGCCGCAGGGGTCACCGGGCGTCCCTTCGTTAGGAGGTCGGTGGAGGAGACGGAGGGTGGAGCTCCGGCGGGACGAGCACAATGAAGGTGATGGTTGGAGGAGTGGAGACGCGAGGCCGGTTGAGGAGCCTGATGGCGGCGCTCCGACGGGACAAGCACGGCGCGGTGGTGGTTGGAGGAGTCCAGACGAGAGGTCGGGGGAGGAGTCCGACGGCGGCTCTTCTGCGGGACGAGCAGGGGATGGCATGGTGGTTGGTTGAAAAGGAGAGACAGGGAAGAAGTGGGGAGGCGAGACAGAGAACGAGTAGAGGAGACGATCGGGATGGATATAAGGTTTCGGTGGTGGACCCACCTCACCCATCGCTGTCCCTAGACACGCGTCACCTTCGCGAGGCGGAGGAAGGGAGGATGCAGATCCTAAAGAGGCTAAGAAGCATTTTCCTTTATTGTTTTAGCTGCGGTCAAAGCGCACCGTAAAAGAAAAAAACTAAGGCCAAAGCGAGGGTGTGCTGCTATGTGTACTAGGTCAGTTGTTAAGTTCGTACTTGAGGCCAAGCAGGCCAATGCATGCTTCACCATGCACCCATTGCTCGATAGCTCCTTCTTCTGTTGAGCATCCTTGGTGAAACATTTATTTCAGTGAACATTAAGTTCACAAATTTTCAAATACCCCCCATCATAAAATTAATCTTGAGAATCGATCGATTAGGGTATCGACTGGAGAACTTCCATGACCGGAGCTCCAGGCTGCCAATCCGTCTTATGTTCTTGACCTCCTCTATGCGGCGTGATTGGCTGATAGAGGTCAGCAATTTGGTGGAGATGGGTCGTGAGGTCTCTTCTCGACAGGAGCAACACTATAGCAGTTTGACCTGGAATAATCATCGGGAAATTAGCAGTTCTTTCAATACTTCAATAAAACAATAATGCACATCCCTTTAATTTTGTTTTATTTCTTCCATATATAGTGTTTCAAAAATCCGGAAGAGTCACGAATCATGTCTTTTGCAAGCATATGTATTTTTTTCTGTAATTCTATTCTTATAACGATATAGGGCTTGAATTTCGAGTTGGGCACATGGCGTCGGGTTTTACCGGCCCCGCTGAATTGCATTGAGACCGAGGAGCTAGGATTTTGTATGGGTTCTAAGCGTGCGCTCATGTGTAGACAGGGTGCGGCTCTCCGGAGCGACGTCGAGGTGCCAAATGATCTCACAGTTGGTGATGATGGTGTGACTGTCGTCTTCGATCGATTTATATCTAACAGATAAGAAGCAATCTATGACAATTTATAAAAAGACACCTATATTTTCGCTACATATTTGTAGATATGCCATTGTCATTTACATCTCATACGGCCACCAAATTGTTTCAACAAAACAAATGAATCACTCAACAAGTTAATATCCTTACAAAAAAATGCAGTGTCTTGATCGTGTGTTTGATGTTTGATTCACTTAGTTACATTTCTTTACGTCAAACGGTGACGAAGCATGGATATTATTGTGCTAGTTTTAGAATCAAAGGAATCACTATAAGCTCAGGCGGCAAAGCGACTTTTCGAGCTAGCATGGCCAAAAGTCGTGCACTGTGATAAGGGAGGAACAATATATAACAAGGACCCAGGAGCAAGAAACAAGCAAAGCAATGCCGAGAGAGGTCCAGCTAGTCTAGTTGCGGCCTGTCTGGTCCAAATGTCCACGTGCATCTGGGCAAAACAGTATAAACGTGCATTGCCTTGCGTGCCTCTCGCCTTCGAGATGAGCAGGAAAAGTGACCCGGCGGCTACCCATCAGGTGCAGATCAATGACATGATAGCCTTTTTTTTTTCTGTCGTCTCGATCTCGGAGGCACCACTACTTTCTTTCGCGCGTTGTACTTCAGTGCAGCTGCGTGAGTAGGTTTCTTCTTCTTTTTAAGATCCGTACAGGCATAGCTCATTAGCTTGATTCAGTTGCCGAAGATGCCAACATCATGTGACTGCGTGGTGCTTTGCGTGACGTGTGTTCCTTACCCAAGTTCTTCCCACCAAAAGGCATAATCCAAGCCAAAAGATATGTGTTCCTTATCCATGGTAATCGTACCGAAGTTTCTTTTCACCGGAACGCATAATCCAAGCCAAAAGATGTCTTCCTTACCCACAAGCAAAGCATAATAGACTTTGCATGTGGAATAAGGAAAGAGTTGCAGATGGTCACATGTATAAAGGAATTATTGTGGTCCTTACCTATACAAAGGGGCAAATGATTCTATTATATACCCACCAAGTAATATGGTACCAAAAGTTATCCTACTTTATAGAAATAGAAAAAATTATAAAAGTCCTTATTAATTGTTTTTTCTCCGTCAGCAGAATGGATGTGGGACCCGTGCAATTCAAAAAAGGCTATGAGCCAGGGTCTTATCAGCTAGTAGATAGCACTATAGTGACCGTTTAGAGCATATGAAATAAAACAACTTGACAGATCCGCGTGTTCAGTGCTGTCGTTAACCCTCGGATGCGCGGTATAGGTAGCGTGTTCAGTGTTAGCACTATGCTGACATGCAGTATGTGTCTACTTCGAAAAAAATGTTGTTTTATTATTTTCGATTTCTACACTAGTTGTCTAGTGCCAGATATATGTCGACAATCCCTAACTTTAATTGTTTCGCTACTGCCAGATGCGACTGCTATACTGATTTGTTCAAGTTAATTAACGGTTTGTACGAGCTTGATAGTCAGAGCAAAGTACTATATGTGTATGTAAAAAGATCAAAGTTTACACGTTC
Source organism: Alopecurus myosuroides (assembly GCA_028641055.1). Classification (NCBI taxonomy): domain Eukaryota; kingdom Viridiplantae; phylum Streptophyta; class Magnoliopsida; order Poales; family Poaceae; genus Alopecurus; species Alopecurus myosuroides. Next base: position 631,817,130 of record CM054057.1, read on the forward strand.
TTTTCGTTTAAGATGTAGTTCCATCTAAAGTGATCTAAAGGTAATTGTGTGCATATGAATTACGCAATGAGCAACATTGACACAACATTTTAGCTTATGTCTGATATACAAGTGGTATGCACAACATAATCCATCAAATATGCTTGGAAGAATAGTTTTTAGAAGTTTTCCTCGTATTGAAGTTTCTCCCCATCAAAAGACATAAAGCCAAAAGATGTTTGTCCCTTACCCACAAGCAAGGAGAACTGTACTCTTTGCATGCGGAGTAAGGAAAGAGTTAGGTATGGCCCTACTTACCTATACAAAGAGAAAAATGATTCATTACCAACCAAAGTATTCTCTATCCACTTTTATAAGACACACTTCTTAGCAAAAGTTATTTATTCATAGAAAAGGTAAAATATTCTAAAGATAGCTAACCCAACAAACTGACCATTCAGTCCCGAGATACCACCAGCTAACCTTATTGATTGGTTTTGCTCCGTCGGCAGAATGGATGTAGGGCCCGTGCAGTGGTAGGAAAAAAAGGCCATGAGCCTGGGTCTATCACCCAACACAATGGACATTTCTCAAAAATAAAAACCCAGCACAATAGACCCACCCGGATCGTTGACACATATCCGTTACAATCTCAAGGCACCCGGTCCCACTTATTTCTTGGTTCCAGTCCAGCGAGGCTATTCCTGATTTCCAGCCTTTGTTTCGGTTTCTTGCTAATGCTGATTACATATGTATACTAGAATTTGATTAATCTCTTGCTCAATATCACTGAGGTTTATCTCCCTGCTCTCGTCCATGGAGGTCCTCATCAGAAGCAGCGATGCGACAAGAAATGCATTCTCGTCGACAGCGCGACTCGGCAAAGACGGATCGAGCTGCTCCTTCAAGCCGCTGCCGGACCTCGTCAGCCGCGGCGAGACAGTACGAGGCACTCTTGTCCACGACGACGGCACGTCTCCTTCAGGCCGCTGGCGGTCATGGCGGCAAGCGCCAGGCTGAATGTGCAAGTGCCGATCTCAGGGCCATGCCCGTTAAGATCTCAAGGAGTACTTCACTTATGGTCAGAGTGAAACAAAAATACAACATACGTATCCGTCGTCTGCATAGCTGTTGCTACGTTGGTGATTGATTTTAGTAGTCATTTGCTATGACAAACTCTCCTACCATTAGTTCTGTGATGAAATAAATCCTTTTGCTAATATTTTAGACTATGCAGTTCCAAAGCCAGGAAGAACGGACGCTGAATCGCATAGCTACCGAAGGGTTAGAGGGGACCAGATATGCTGACGTGGTGAATTCTGAATCGACAGACGCGGTGCTTAGCAGGTGCATCCGTTAGCCTGTGATGTCGAGGAAAGACAACGCAACTAGTAGCATGTTGACTCATGAGCCATAGGCCTGACTTATCACAGGTCGTCGATGGTTCTACGGGAGAAGCAAATTGTCCAACTGAGCTAATGTGTATAGTTTTGAGTTATAACAAAAAAATGTACTGAATGTTGTGAAGTAATTGTACTACTTGGCTGATGACATATTGACATTGGTATATTCCATGTGTTAAGCAGGATAATCCAAATGCATCTTCAAATAAAACGTACCAACAGACGAAATGTGTTTTCAATCTCAACAAGAGGCATACAAGTTCCATAATTAATACATATGCTAAAACAAAAGGATTCAGTAATGGATTATTCTTCTTCTAGAGATGTTAGTTCCTTGATACCACATTTTCAACAAGTAAATTTGAAATGCCATTTTCTCCTGTTCTTGGTGTTAACTATCACAAGCTGACAATTATTTTTGGTGCATCACGATTATTCAACGAAGCCCATGGGTCATTTGTCTGGCTTTTTAGCACTTTCATGCAAGCAATGTATTTTAAACAACCAAAAAAAAATACTGATCAGTGTACTGCAATTATAAATACAATTGGAATGGTATTTTTAAACACAATCCATCAACTTTGTTTATGGCATTTGTACCAAAATGCAGCAAAGCATCTCAGTCATTTTTTTTCCGAGAGGAGGAGCCAACGGCTACCAGTTTTCATTTTCACGAAAGCTGATAATACAAGGTTCAGTTTAACTTTACATGGCCATCAATACTCAAAGAAACAAGCCCACAGCCTCACAATGCCGCCATTACAGAGAAAGAAACGGGTATTTCAACCTCGCAGCAGAGGGATACAAAAAACCTAAAGACATCACTCTTTTCATATGAAACTCCTACACACACTCCCTGAGGCACATACTTACGAAGTATAGACAAAGAAAACAACTTAAACCAGTACTAAAGACATTTCCTTAACACTATCTCTAACTTTTCAGGCCTCAGTTAGCCGCAGCACCATCGGCCCCCAACCTTGCTTCCTATGAAAAAATCCAGTTGCCACAAGCAGTAGCAGTTTTGCTCCCCTGTGTTGTGTTTTTCACAAGTTTATTCTCTGCAAACCGGACCAATAGGAAATAAAGCGAGACATAAGGAATACTTTAGTCGTAGGGTCCCACAGAATAACTAAATTAAAGTAGGCATTGTCCGGGTCTTTCAGGTTACCCAAAATAACGCAGCTAGTCCCGAAGAAATCAAGAGCCTATCCTTTACAGCTAGGAAGTACAGACTGAAGACTGAGAGCACAACTAACCACGCCCCAAATGTACTTAGCAACTGAACATGTATTAAAAAGAGATGATCTATAGTCTCTACATTGCCACAAAACATGCATCTATCCGAACCTTTTCAACCTCTAGACAACAGCACACTTTTAGTTAAAATACATTTTTTGAAAGCTAACCAACAGGAAAACTTTTACTTTTAACGGAGCTCTTACGAACCATAGTTTCCTATAAGGCACCTTTACCTGAGACGATTTAAGAGCTGTTTACAAATACTTTATCGTAAATTCTCCTGATTTGTTTAGAATCCAACTACATCTATCCTCTACATCTACCATTCGCACGCCAACACACAGGTTTTGTAAATTGTTCGACATCTCAGCCAGCTCCACATACAGATTCCTTCTAATATTAAGGGCACTCCAACCCTAAGACAAAACGTTGGCAACATTCCCTTTTTTCATGAGATAAATTGTACAATCTCATACTTTGTTAGGTCTTTCCTCAGTAATGAAAAGCATAGAAAGTCTACTCAACATCATATTTGTGTTTAATTAAATAGATCCAAGTAAAACGACTATAAATCATCCAAAGAGAAAACATATAATATTTGTAAGCTCCAACAGACGTACGAGCTGGTCCCCACACGCCCCACACATCCATGTCCACAAGTTCATGAGTGGAATTATTATAGGGTAGCCGATGAGTTTTTGCACGTTGGCAAGCATCACGCACTAAGGAATTACTAGACGGTGCACAAGCGAGTTTATTGGACCTGATAGAATCGCAATGCTAGATGAAGGGTGGCCGAGCCTCTTGTGTCAATATGCCCAGTGGTCTCAAGTGTGCTTGATAGTAGAGAGGCTTTGCTGACGGGACGCTGAAGACAGACATGAGCTTGGCACCGGGTAGAGACGACCTGGCTTCTACCGTGAAGAAGAAGCCTCTTCGTGGCTTGGTCCTTCACATTTGAAAAGGTTGAGAATTTGGGATAGAACTCGGTAAAGGCGTCATTACCATTTTTTAAATGGGTAACCCAGCCTCTGCATCAGGATGATGCATATGACTAATTTCAAATATAATAAGCGTTAACCAGAACAACGTACATAAAGCATCTATGTCGATACAAATCAAGGGTCAGACAACGTGGCAACATGAATGAGCCAAAGGAAGACAAAACATTATCATCCATAGCCTAATCTCCTAGTGCGCAACCAGCCACCCTGGTTGAAGATAGCCCGAACGTCCGCCATCAGCCGAGTGCAGCCAGAGTTCAAACGATCGCGCTGCTCCGGAGGAACCAGGTTGGACCACAAGTTGATCTAGTAAACAACTCGATTTCCCACCATCTCATTGTTAAACACCACCCTATTACTGCTATTCCATATAACTCGAAGAAAAGCAAATACTCCTATGTGTATAGCTACTTTAGCTTGCTTGTCCAACCCATTTAACCAATTGCCGTATATGTGGAATAGAAGTAGGCCATGCAATACTAAAAGTAAAATGAATGAGACGCCAAATCTTTTTAACAAAATCACAATCTAAAAAAGATGTTGAACCGTCTCCTATGAGCCACAAAAGACACAGTGCAACCACTCCACTTTCTCCTAGCCAGATTATCTTTGGTCAAGAGTTCCTTTCTAGATAAGAACTACATAAAAAAATTATTTTAAGAGGCACTTTCAATTTCCAAAGATAAGAATGCAAAATACGAGTGGAACCATTCAAAAAAAAATCAGAATATAAAGATTTGACGGAGAAAATACCCGTAGGTGTTTATTTCCATCTATCTTTTTCAGGATTATTTGTAAGAGTCACTCCCATGAGATTTTCTACCAAATTCATCCAAGCTGACCAGGTATTACCAACCAAGTTTCGTCTAAACTGAATATTCAGATGTTTATGATTAAGTACCTCAGCAACCAAGGTATTCTTATGTCTAACAATCTTATACAGAGCTAGAAATTGGGCTGCAAGAGAAGTGTTTCCATGCCGCACGTCCTCCCATGCACTACTAGGGAATTGCCATTCTATGGAATTGATTCTGTGGCGCACCTGTATCTGGTGCGCCACAGAAATATTATTTTGTGGCGCACGGACAAGGGTGCGCCACAGAAATACATATTTCTGTGGCGCACCAGATAGGGGTGCGCCACAGAAATCGTGTGGGCCCCACACCAATCAGTGGGCTGGGTGTCAGAGGCCATATTTCTATGGCGCACCCTGATTCGTGCGCCACAGAAAGGGCCACTTCTGTGGCGCACTTCGCAGGTGCGCCACAGAAACACCATATTCTGTGGCGCATCCTGCCAAATGCGCCACAGAATATGTTGTTTCTGTGGCGCACCTGTGCCGTGCGCCACAGAATAGCATACAGGTGCGCCACAGAAATATGCGCACTGTGCACATAAAGGTGGCTGCCCCCTCTCTCCCCCCACTCACTTCATTGCAAGTGGATGTTGCTCATTCGCCCTCCTTCTCTCCACTCTATTTTTGCACATTTAGTTCTCCTTTTTAGGTAGGTGAACCTATTTATTCGATGTATAATTGTTGGTGAAGTTTGTTGTTGTTGGGGGGGCCTAATTACCTTGCATCTATACTCCGGTGCCTCCCTCTCCCTCGCTCTTTTCGCGTGTCGGTATCGAATCTACTCGGTGAGTATAGTGTTGGAAGTTCATATGTCTTGTGTGGCCATCGATCGATGTGTATGGGTGTTTGTCATGCATGTGCAGGTGGACCGATCGATTGTCGCGCGTGCGGGCGCGGGTGGTGTATGGATGTTTGCCGAAATGTTGATTCACTTCCATTTCGGCAAACTTTTGCACCCCATATGTCCTACTTATAGGAGAGGTCATGCCGAATTTTTCCGGCGACTATGCATGCATGTTGTGGTTCTAATTTTCTGCTCTCTATGTGTCTGTGCAGGCAACCATGGTACTAGAAATGAGCTCTGCTCGAATCGCTAGATACAAAAAAGACGCGAAGGCGGACATGATTCGGTGCAACAGGCGGCAGATAAGATGCCCGTGTCGATCATGCAAACTCGTGCGCTGGATTGACCCTGATTCCGGACAATTGGAGGAGCACCTTCTCAGACGCGGTTTCTTTGACGACCGCAACCACGTGGCACCGCCGGCAGCAAAAGTTGTGCACGAAGAGGAGGGCGAGCGAGGATATGACGGCGAACAAGATCATCATGAAGAAGGATATGTCGGTGGAGAAGATCGACATGACGATGAAGGCGAGAACACGGAGACCCCGCTAATTTCGGCCTTGCGGGACTCTCATGTTCAGGATCTGCTGCTTAAGGAGACGAGCAACGACATAGCTGCAGCTAGGGAGAAAGCCAAACTGGCGCAAATGGAGATAGACGGGGTGACTCCGTTGTTTCCTGGGTGCCGCCCCGAGGATACGCGGTTGCATGTAACGCTTGCTGCTCTGAAGATGAAGACGCAAAACAAATGGACCGACTCGAGCTTCAACAAGAACTTGAAATTCTGGCACGATCGCCTTCCCGAGGGGAACACATTGCCAAGCAGTATCAACGAGGCTAAGAAAGTCGTATGCCCTCTTGACCTACCTCACGAAAAATTTCACGCCTGCATCAATGATTGTGTAATTTATCGGGGGGAGTACAAGGACACAATCGCATGTCCGAAGTGCGGCCACGGACGATACAAGTGTGGAACCAACAACAAGAAAATTCCTCGAAAAGTGGTATGGTACTTTCCTATCACTCCCCGTCTTCAACGGTACTACGTGGACCCTAAGGAAGCAAAGCTCATGCAATGGCACGCAAAAAGGGAGAAGCCGGAAGAAGATCCGGAGAAGGGCTATATCATGACACATCCTGCAGACGCTGCCCAGTGGGAAGCATTGGACATAGCTTTCCCGAGTTTTGGGGGCGACGCGAGGAACGTCAGGCTGGGTATGAGCACCGATGGACTCAATCCGTTCGGCAACCAGAGTAGCACACATAGCAGCTGGCCCGTGTTTGTATGGCCTTACAACCTACCCCCGTGGCTGTGCACCAAGGAAAGTACATACACTTGAGTATTCTCATCCAGGGGCCAAAACAACCAGGTGTCGACATGCATTTGTATCTCGGGCTGCTGAAAGACGAGTTAGACACGTTGTGGAAGACGCCACCCGTACGTGGGACGCGTACACTAGAGATTATTTCCATATGAGAGCCGCGTTGCTGACGACGGTCACAGACTATCCTGGTTACGCGTATGTATCTGCCCAGGTCGGCCACGGATTCTGCGGCTGCGTGAAGTGCATGGACGGGACCCGCATCTCCAGCTACCAAGGGATCCCGGGTCTTCGAAAACCGTGTACCCAGGGGCTCGAAGGTGGCTTCGCCTGGATCACCCATGGAGAAAACGCGGTGAGTTGTTCAATGGTAAAGACGAGCCCGATGGAGCCCCGCGCACGAGGAGCGGCGAAGAAATCGACGAGCTTCTGAAAAATTGGGACGAGTGCCCTTCGCCGGGAAAGAAACGACCCAAGCCAGAGCCGCTGCTGGGTGTATGGAAAGCGAGGTCTGTTTTCCACGACTTGGAGTACTGGCCGGTCCTCCACGCGCCTCATAGCCTTGATGTGATGCACATTACGAAGAACGTTACGGAGAGTCTGCTTGGCACTATTTGCAATTCGGAGAAGTCCAAGGATGGGCCGAAAGCAAGATACGATCTAAACATTTGGCATTAGGAAAAATCTACAGGTCCCGCCGATAGTGATGATGATGATGACGATGAGGATAAGACGGAAGGTCCTCCCCGCAAAAAGGCTAAGAAGAACACCGTGGTGCTTCCCGCTGCCTGCTTCACATTGAGTCCGCCGGAGCTTGAGCAGTTTTTCAGGTGCCTCGTAGAAGTCAAAGTTCCTCACGGATACTCAGGGAGTATAAGCAGATATCTGGACTTAGCGAAGAAGAGGTTCACCGGGATGAAGTCTCACGATTGTCATGTGCTCATGACGCAGATACTTCCTGTTGCGATCCGAGGGATAATGGACGAGCATGTCCGTGATACGTTGTTTGGCCTTTGCAACTTTTTCGACGTTATCACCCGGAAATCGATCGGCGTGAGGCAGCTCAAGATGCTACAGGATGAGATCGTGGTGATACTATGCGAGCTCGAGATTTACTTCCCGCCGGCATTCTGTGATATATGTGTACATCTCCTTCTCCATGTCGTTGATGACATCAGGCATCTCGGCCCGACGTTTCTGCACTACATGATGCCGATGGAAAGGCAGAATGGTGTCCTGAAAGGATACGTTCGCAATAGGGCCCGTCCAGACGCAAGCATGGCCAAAGGATTTCTAACCAACGAGTGCATCTCTTTCTGCGACAATTACCTAAGCACCGAAGACGATCAGGATGTCGGTTTGTCCACCAGGACGCACCGTGGCAGACTCAACGGAGTCGGTCACCGCGAGGGCTGCCGCGACGTCCATGTCGGCATTCAAAAACGACGCGACGACTTTGATAGGGCTCACGGGTCGCGCTACAACACTTAAAGTTGATCGAGCCTTTCGTGGAAGAGCACAAAAGCTTAATCAATCAGAATTATATTGAAATGGGCGGGCCGAGGAAGATGGGAGACGTAACCAAAGAGCACAACTCCGGCTTCACGCGTTGGTTCAAGCAAAGTCAACTGACTGAAGCACGGGAGAAAAATGCCTTCTACGGAAGATGAAAAACTCATATACATCTTATCACAGGGCCCCGGGCAGAACGTAAGGACCTATCAGGGGTACGACATCTCCGGTTACAGATTCTCCACCGAGGACAAGGACATGAGTAGCGAAAATCAAAACTCAGGAGTAACTATGCTATCATATGGCGATGCCGAGACTAATGTGGAAGAAAGATACTTTGGAAAGATCGAGGAGATATGGGAGCTCAACTACTGCGGAGAGACGGTGGTGCCAATGTTCCGTGTGAGATGGGCCAAGAATGTCAAGAAAGAAGGACGGTATTTCACCACAATGGTTATACCCGATGCCAAATCGAAGAACCCATCCGCGAAAAATGAGCCATGGGTACTCGCTAGCCAAGTTGACCAATGCTTCTTCTCATCACCGACCCGTCAAGGCCTAGCCGTGTTGTCGTGAGGGGGGCAAGAGGAGCATCATCGGAATGGAAGGAGACGCCAACGAGGAAGACTTCAACAAGAACGGTGATCCGAAGATCGAGGAGGAGTTCGACAAGCACTTCGACATGCCTACTACCGGTAAAGTAAGAAGGAAGACATCCCTACCTACACACGGTTGTCCGTTCACGCGAAGAAATCTCAAGGTGGCCGGTATAAAGTATCCAGTCGCCAACAAAAAGGGAAAGAGACGCTAATTAAGCTAGATCGGAACCGAGACGAAAAAGACTTTATTATGTAATATGCTCATGTGTATGTTACACAACCATATGTGTGTCATAAAAGATTGCGAAGAGACGTTATGTTAAAATATATTCTAATATAAAATGTGTGTTTTATTTTTTTAATTGTAATTTACTGTTTTCTTTTTTTAATTATAATTAAATAAAATATTAAAAAAACTGGGGCAATATCAAGATTCGAACCTGGGTGTTAATCATTCACTCATAGCAAACCACTAGACTAGTAACACACATTTGTCACAGTACAACCGTTCGAATTTTTTATTATCTATCCACACATTCTGTGGCGCATCTCCAAAGTGATGCGCCATAGAATCGCTTTCCTAGTCAATGACATGTGGCCCCGCCAATCTGCCCACACAGCATGCCCACATATTTCTGTGGCGCACCACGGTGCACGGTGCGCCACAGAATTCGCACAATTCTATGGCGCATCTCTGCCTGGATGCGCCACAGAATTCTCTTACAGCCAATGACATGTGGCCCCGCTCCCTCGTCCCCAATCGATTCTCTCTCGCGAGTACTTAGCGAAAAAATCCCCTCGTTCTCTCTCGCGCACGACGAACCCTAGCTAGCAGCCGGCCGTGGAGGAGCACCAGGCGTGGAGGAGCACCAGGCCGTGGAGGAGCAGGCGTGGATCGAGGAGCAGGCGTGAACCAGCCCGTGTGGAGGAGCAGGCGTGAACCAGCGCCCGTGGAGGAGGAGCGCCCGTGGAGGAGGAGCAGGCGTGGATCGAGGAGCAGGTCTTCGTCTTCATCACCTCGATCGCCATCGCCACTGCATCTCGACTCGAGGAGCAGGAGAAGGTACACTGCCCTCGATCTCTCTCCGTAGCAAAGAATTGCCCTGTGCTTGCCTCTGTTCTGTGGATATGAATTGGGATATCTGAAATTCAGTTAGATATCTGGAATTGAAAGGACAACTATGTGATGAAATTTGGTGGAACTGTGGTTTGCAGGTTAAAGAATTTTTGTGCTCTCCTTTGCTGGGCTTGATAGAATTTAGCTGTGTTTTGTGCTCTCCATTTTCTTTTCTGTAACCCCTAGTATGTGCCAATGTGGAACCATCTGTTCTTGGTTTGGGACAGGTAGTAGAAAACATGGGTGAAGTAACCTGTGAACCCTGGAATGCAATGTGAATAAGGCACTAGATTGAGGGGATTGGATGGTTTTTGTGCAGGTACACATTGAGAGTTGCCAATGTTTCGCCGGAACGTCGATTCATTTCCGTTCCGGCGAATTTCTGGCACTCCGGCATGGCCTTTTTTAGCAAAGGTCATGCCGAAATTTTTCGTCCAACTGTTAGCATTTTTTAGCAAAGGATAGAAAAGACCAAGCAACAAATTCATCAAAATCATGGCCCGAGCTCAAACCTAAAATATGATGCAAGATAATTGCTTTGACAATGCATAGTATCTCACCTTCAAATAAAGGCTTAATGCTATTAACTCTAGCTTGCCACATGTTATTATCTATTGCCCATCGAAATCCCTGTAGAGAATTGCTTTACATGGAACAATCACAAACTATGTGCATCCATATCAATAAATTGTTCAAGAGGAGACCACCAGGCTTGCACTGGTCGTCTGGTCCCTAAAATGAAATATCCCTGTATAAACTATGTAGATTTAGGTTGTTTTCTTAAGCCCCTAAATGAAAATATGCACACTCATAGTCTGCTGCCACATACTCATATATGGTTTTAAGTTTGAGCCAACATTCTGGACACTATTAGGATCTGAAAGTCACCAGACATAGATACCTTACCCAGTGGATACCATGTGCTATGTATAGGTTCAGTAACATGAGAGGGCGAAAGATCCACTCACCACTATATTACTTGTCTAGTGCACTGTGCCATTTTCCATGTTCTATGCCATATGGTCCTTGATTATTATGCTCAAAGTGTACTTTTGGGAAGCACACAGCAGATGCTAACCCACATATGGGATCGTGTTCTTTTTCGTGGTGTAGCTTATCTTCTTCTTCAGTCTATTCATTCTTCGGAAATTGAAATAAATAAAAAATATTTTGAATTGTGCTCTCACTCTATTATGAATCAAATGATACTGGCATACTGCTCCGAAGCATTTACAACTTATTCGAAAGGACCAACTGAAAATAGTGTAATTATAGCCCATGGTGATCATTCTCCATCTGTTCCAAACTATAAGGCACATAATTATACGTACGCTCAATATTAGTAGTAATTAGTATGCAGTTTAAACTTTCACTGTATCATATTTATAGGTTGAGAACTGAGAGATGGATAAATTATCCAGTAGCTTGAAAGGGTGAGAATTTGTACTTACAACGAAGGTATAAATTGATCCCACATTCAGAATGGCCAGCTCTCTCAGCTGCTGCTTCTTGTAGTAGTCCATCGACTCGTCCTGATGTATGATGATAGCGCTAGTTAGCAACAACACAGTGAAACTGTGAAGAATGGGCCAAAAAAATAAGAGGAGATAGATGCGCTCACAATTGGTTTGAGAAGATCTTCCAGGATGGTCACGGCCTGGTTTAGACGCGTATCAATCATATCTGCTGGAAACTCTGCTTCCACAAGAACATGCAGTGCCTCATTGAGGTGCTCATACCCAGGCTTATCTCTCAGCTTGTCCTCCTATATTACAATAGTTAACAATATATTCATTATGTTGGCCATGCCACGCTAGGGGGTGCCAAGAACAGAAATTGAGCTAGAGATTACATGTACGTAACAAGAGTGCAATAGTCTTGTATTACGCAGATACATTAAAGTGAAGCTCATCGTCAAAGCCTATAACTAAAGAGCAAGGCTGAAATCTTTTAGTGTCCGAGGGTACCACGGTACCACTGCAACGATTTCAAAAGCTTATGTTTGCATCAGAGCAGTAAGATATCGGATTTAGAAAGCTTATATTTGCATCTAAAACGACTTCTGTTTTCGGCAGACTAGCATCAGAGTAATATGCTAAGCAAAAAAGCTCATGACTGTAATGTGAGGTACAAAGAGGACTCGTAAGATGCAACGACATTGCTAAATTCTCTTACATCTCACAATCTTAAAGGCTTAAATTATAGGGATATATCTTTGAATCAATACCATTGATATATCAAGAATAGATGTCATCAGTAATCAGTGAATAGCAAGATCCAAATAATGAAGGCTAAGCAGCAACAGAAAGCTAGAGTGCTTATGAGATAGCCACCGATAGAAGATATTTTGATTCAGCCTATACTAAGGGCAGTTAAACTGTATGTTCAAAAGGTAGCCTGCACTAACCAACAGAGCCACTAACCTAGAGGTCCTACATCAACAACCAGGATGAACAAGTAACAGAATATTCAAACTTAACAGCATTAGCACTTGCAGTCTGGTGATAACTAGATGAGCTCCAGATAGTTCGCTTAGTTTGAAGTAACTTGGTAATCATGGGTATCAATCAGACCAGCCCAAGCTTCCGTTGTTTATGGTATTAGTGACATACTATTAATAAATTAGCCAATTTAACCATGAGGGGACATATTTCTTAATTTTATTCCACATTAGAATTGTAATAGTAACACATGGGACATCAGTACATCCTGAAAGTGTCCAACTGTTTTTAACCAAACATAGTTACGAAAATCAGGAACTGGGGAACAATACATGATAGTGTGCTTAGTTACCTTTACAGAATCTTTAACTGAACCACGCCCACGGATATAAACTCTGCACTGGGTCGTAGCTTCAACTCTTTTCAGTGGACAATACACTCACGGCTGTACTTTGTGTTTCAATCAGGCATAAGGACTGCTACCCATATAAGGACCAAAATCTCTTGTAACCAGGTCCAACTTTCGTAGCTTAGTTTCCATCCTGCAATAATTGCAGCAGAGAAGAAAGAGTCTAGCTGTCTCTACCAACTCCAGAAAATATTCATGTAATACCACTGGATGGTTGAGATGGACTGGGGCTCATTTTCGATGTATTGACTACCAAGGCATGGTTCCTCTAGACCTCTACCTATATCAAGGGGTGATGTCTTGTGTGATTGCATTGCTCACCGAATCACCACCACTAGCTGCCCATGGCTTCACCTTCATGTTTTTGCCTTCTCCCTCCTGGCCATCTTTGCCATGTGTCGTGCCCGCCTACTAACTGAAGATATCGATAGCTACTCTAATAAGTAAAAGTTGGAAGAATGTACAAATATATTTCTGTTATCCTAGCCAATTAAAATTGACCTCTAGTAAGTCAGGTTGTGTCAGTGTAGGATATATGCTATCTTATGGTTTGTAGACCATATGATGTTTGATTTATCTGTTTGAGTACTAGTATATTCAATCACATATAAGGCTGAAGGTTATTGTTTAAGCAAGTTCTAATGTTTGACCTACAGGGTATGTTCTAATGTAAGAAAAAAAAATGCATCAAAACAACAGAAGTACAGAACATGACTTTAAGCGCTATAATTCACATAAACTTTTGCTTGGTTTGCAGCCCGAGTGGACTTGATTCAACACCACTTAGCTAATATTCAACAAGGAACTCAACAGTTGACATTTTAGACAGAGAGTCCCACGAGATATAATTACTTAAAGAGCCTAAACTACCACAAAATGCATTGAACTAGGTGTGTCTAGTATCAGAGTGGTCTAAATTATCACAATTATGCAAGCCCACATTACTAACCCAAGTTCACAAGATGGTTTTACCACAAAATGATTTTGTGTGTGTATTATCCAAGCACGTCTATATTGAATAATTTGAAATCCAACTCAAAAACTCAAATTTGAATGTTATTACAGAAACATGTCTGGCTCTTCCAAGCACGTGTCCGTGCCCGAAGCCGGTGCCGAGGAAGAGGGCTGGGAGGCCCACGCTGCAACCAGAAGTGAGGAAGAGGACGTTGATTGGGGGTACTTGGAGGAAGAGGACCAGGATAAGAGCACCGATGGTGGTGGCACTGACCGCACGGGCGGCTGGTGGTAGCGGCGACGCCGCCCCGACGACCGATAAGAAGAATAAGAAGCCCCGGGCCCCAAGGAAGGATCGTAAGCCGCAAGTGCTCGCGAACGTCACCGATACAATCACCAAGGTCTCGCCGAGTGGCCTACCATTGGCGCCTCGATCTGTTACCTCAGGGTACGGCATGCAGCTAGGGTGCATCGTGCGGGAAAGCATGTCGATCAAACACGTTTGACCTTAGAAGCGACGACAACAAGGCTTTGGTCGAAATCCTTCTGAAGAAGCTTCACCAGCGATACACGTTCCCGGAGCCGTTCAACAAACAGGTGGACTCTTTAGCCATCACGAAGATGAGCACCGCGTTGAGCAGCTGGAAATCCCGGGTGAAGAAGAAGATTGAAAAAGGTAAAAGCTGGGAGGAGATCAGTCGAAAAGACCCGACGCTTCTGAAGAAGATTTCGAGATATTTAAGCAGTACTTGAACACCGAGGAGTGTAAAAAAATGGACAAAATGGGGCAGGATATGCGGGACCAAAACATAGGGCACCAACATCTCGGAAGCGGTGGTTACCAAGGAAAACAGGCTACTTGGGAGAAGGAGGACCGCGAGATGGAACGTCTCGGAAGAGATAACCCCTGGCACAAAATCACGGACTTACAAGTTAGGAACTTTGTCCGATCCCGGTACTTCTTAGACTGGAAGACGGGGGAATTCGTGACGAAAGACGAGGACGTGAAGGAATTTGAGAACATTTGGTAAGGACACATATATCTCAAGTACATGTATATTGCATTGATCTAATTAGATAATGGGCTCACCTTAATTTCCTTTTGTCCGAAGGAGAGAGTTGCGGAAATCTGACTCGTCCGAAGGGTCGACGAGTCGGTGGGACACGCCTTTCAACAGAGCGACGAACGCATACAAGCAAAGGCCGTTGGATGCCCCGCCGACGTCAGCTGGCCGCATCTCCGGCTTTGGGCTAAACATGAAGGTAGCCGAGTACTACTCAGATGCCAAGTCAGAAAAGAAGAGGAAGACGAAATCGACTAAGGATGATGAGGAGGTCGCGGAGCTGAAGAAGAAGATGGCGGCTCTAGAGAAGAAACTGGAGAGCAGAGAGGTGGACCCCGACAGGCTCAACCGATTAGTGGATGAGAGGCTCAAGGAAGTCATCCCGCTGGGCTGATGGAGGGGCTAGCTTCCTGGAATGCGGGGGGTCAAATTGGACCGATCCATCTGCCCAGCTTCATCGGCAGCAACTCAAGCATGAACCAGCAAGTGCCGCCGCAACAGCTGACCCCCAGACGCCGGCGCCACTCCTTCTGGTCACATCGCCGCCCCCTTCGGCAGCAATGCCGAAGAATGATGGGCAGGGCACCGTCCCCTTGTCTCGACACCCGCCGAGCTAGACGCCATCACCAAGGTAACTAATTAGTTAATCGTGATCTAACTACGCATTCTCAAGATGACTGTCATCTCATGATGCCTGGTATGTTGCACAACAGGACGAACCTTGCGTACTACTGCATCGTGTGGTGCCGGGCGGAGAGTTGGTGGATGTTGCTACGGCACTATTATACAACCCATGCAACGCACTATGCACCACTCTCGAATGGACCAGAACGTGATGAAGGTGAAGTTGGCCAATGTAGTGCCGGAGTATCGCGACGTCCTCCCCCCCTTTCAACCTCCAGGCTGCGACGAGGAAAACTTGGTACTTGGAGAGTGCACGACTTGGGTGATGCAATGGCCGAAGAGCCAGATTCGTCTTGGGGGGGGGTCTTGTGATCAAGCGCAACACCGGCGCCACATCCCCTATGGCCCCGCAGAATAAGATCGTCCGGCCCATGAAGAAAAGAGCCCTTCAGACTGCACCCAAGGCCGCCGCCCCTCAGAAGGAAACAGTACTCGTCGCCACCACCACCACCAGAAGGAACCGGCGGTTGTTGCCACCACCACCCAGAAGGAACCGGCGGTTGTTGCCACCACAACAAGGCACAAAGTGTTGTTGGGAAATATGCCGCAACGACCGCCCAAAAGATCATCAAAAGCAGTTGTGCCTCAACCGCCGGCATCACAGCCGCCGGCATCACAGCCGCCGTCACCACCAAAGGACGTGGACAACCAGTTTGCTGGAGCCGCCGGTGTCGAAGACTATCATTACGATGACAATGTCGACATCAATGCCTACCTCAACACGGGCTACAGCCAAGATAGGTACATGCCTGATAGAATCGTGACGACGAAGCCTTCCGCAGTCACGACGATCAACCTAGACGTACTGAAGTCACGCAGCGTCGACCTACCCGGAGGGTACAGTATTCAGCCCTGGCACACTGCATAAGACAATCGAAGGGTCGTCCCGAGCACCCGCACCCCCAGCTCCCTCACCCCCCAGCTCCCGCAGCAGATCAAGCCACCGCCAGCAAGAAGATTAGGAAGAGACCTGCTAAAAAGGTCCAGCATACTAAGATCTTGGCCGCCGTGATACGACCCCCTAAGGATGGCTTGACCGCTTGCAGAAGCTGGGAAACCGATACTGGGTCCGGACGAGTACATGGGGCAACTGGACCAATGCTCACATTGCAGAACATTATCGTGATGCTAGAGGTCTCCTTCTTCAAGACAAGTGTCCAAATTACCCTGTGTTCACGGTCAAGGTGCCAGAGGGCCCGGACTTCGTCAACGAAGACCCCGCGGGACTGTTCTTCATAGCGTATGAGGATATCTTCAGTCTGTTTCACTCGAGACGGCTGGACTATAACTTGGTCCGCCTATACGCGCTCAATGCTCAGCTGCAGATCCAGCGAGAGTTACCCCCTAACGTTATGGTAGCGGATCCCTACTACATGCGTGATAGCCAGCTGGAGGAAGGATCAAGTACACGGACCAAGGCAGTGAAGTACCTCGAGAGCTTCATGTTGAGAAACGGTCAGAACAAGACGGACATTCTTTTGCCTGTCTTCCCCGAGTAAGTCTCGCGATCGTCTTAGCTAATGTTTTTTTCTAGGTTTCATCCATTGCTTATCCTGGATTCAATTGCATGTGTTGAGCAGGGACACATACTGCACACTCATCGTGCTTTGCCCACAATATTCACTTGCCCAATACTTCGACTCGTCGAATGTGACGAAGAGGAAAGACTACACCAGAATAAGGGGTTCTCGATGAGGCTATCAATGGCTACGCCCAAAATGGAGGCACATTCGAAAAGAAACAAGAATGTATCAGGCCGGCAACTGGCAAATACGGGTTCAGGCACGTGACCGATTTCCCCTGCATCAAGCAGCCGGCTTGGAGCACGAAAGAGGCCTTCTATGCCCTCCATCACCTCAAAGGGATTGTCCGCGATGCAAACAATTTGAATCATCCTTCTAGACTCCGAGACTGGTCCAACAAAATGGCGGGGGAAATCTCACAGGAAGATCTTATACAAGATTTTCATCGCATCAAAGTCAAGTTGTCGGAGATAATCATTGAAGATGTCAACAAAAAGGGAGGGCCCTTGCACCAACCCATAGGGTTATGCCAGAGGGATATCCAGGAACGCCTAGAGCGGCAGGCTGATCGTAGGTCGTGGATGACGAAGGAGCTATATAAGCCCTTTCCGGCGCCGCTCCAGTTGAGGTATCGTTGATCGAGGTGTGCGTAGCTAGCTACTATTAGTTTGTTTAACAAAATTTGCTTAACTTATATAAGCCTAGCTACTATATTAGTTTAGCTCTAAACTTAGGCATAGCTAGCTACTATTAGTTTGCTCTAAACTTAGGCCTAGCTAGCTACTATTAGTTAGCTCTAAACTCCTAGCTAGCTACTATTAGTTTGCTCTAAATTAACTTAGGCCTAGCTAGCTTTATGTTTGTATATCTTTGATGTTTATTTTTTGTTTCCTTAGTTGTTTTTTGCATTATACTTACTAATATGCTTGGTGTCTATCTATATAGATGACGTACTACGTGGTGTTCGAGGGTCGGGTTCCAGGAGTCTATGACGAGTGGAAGGACTGCAAAGCACAGGTCGACAAGTTCAGCGGCAACTGCTATAAAGGATACAAGACTAGACACGAGGCGGTTGCGAAGTGGAGGGACCACCAGTCGAAACAGATGAACAAGATGAACAAGATGAACAAGATGGAGGCCTCCTACAAGCTACCGTTCTTGCTCACCATCGTCGCCGTGCTTGTAGTCTATTTCATCTTAGCTTAGGCATTTGTAACTTGACAACTCGATCGAGTAACTATGTGGTGACAATTATTGTTCGATGATGTGTTTGACAACTCGAGTAACTATGTGATCACTTTGAGCCAAATTCGATACTTTGCACTATGTATCACTATTGTGATTAAGTAACTTTGTAAAATATCAGTAATATGTTATATGTTGTCAAATATCACTGCTGTGAATAATTCCTGTATAATTCCTGTATATTCAAACTGTATACAGCAGAAACAATTTAAATTTCGAAATATAGCAGATGATTCTGTGGCGCACCGTTGGAGAATTCTGTGGCGCACCCAATTCTGTGGCGCACCGTTAAGTGATGCGCCACAGAATCCTCCATTTCTGTGGCGCACGGTCCAGGTGCGCCACAGAATCCACTATTTCTGTGGCGCACGGGCCTGGTGCGCCACAGAAATTATTTTTGTGGCGTGTGTTCTGTGGCGCACCCCTGTGGCCCCAGGGTGCGCCACAGAATAGGATTTTGGTGCGCCAAAACCTAGTGTCAACTCCATTACCAACAGAAAATTCAAAAATATGAAAAAACTCTTGTTTCCCCCACACTAATTCCTTTCCAGAAAGGAGAACAATAGTCTTAGCTTCAACCTGCGCTAAGGTTCTTGCACCCAAATACTTATTATGCAATAATTCAGACCACACCCCATCCTCAGATAGCGTTTAAACAACCACTTAGCCAAAAGACACTTATTCTTAACATCTAATAATTCAATACCCAAACCACCTTTCCTTATGCTTACAAATGATATTACATTTAGATAACCGATATTTTCTTTTTAGTTGATGACTTTGCCAGAAAAAATGAGATCTAAAGAAATCAAGTCTCTTACGAACCCCAATGGGAATCTCATTGAAAGAAAGCATAAACATCGGTAGACTAGTCAATACGAATTAACAAGAATCGTGCGATCACCATACGACAATAGTTTACCCACCCTAGAACTTAGTTTATGTTCAAAGCGTTCCTCAACCGGCTTCCACTCGTTGTTGAGTAGTTTACGATAATGAGCTGGAATTCCCAAATAACGAAATGGGAGGCTCCCAATGTCGCACCCAAAGATGTGCCGATACTCAGGTAAATGCTCCATAGCCTTACCAAAACGAAAGGTCTCACTTTTATGGAAATTAATCTTTAAACCCGAAAGTTACTCAAAAATAGACAAAATCAACTTCATATTAACAGCTTTGTCTAAATCATGCTCGAGAAACAAAATAGTTTCATCGGTGTACTGAAGGATAGATAGGCCACCCTCAACTAGATGAGGTGTAAGTCCACCCACCTAGCCATCCTCTTTCGCACGAGCAATTAAAACAGACAGCATGTCAGCCACTAAGTTAAAAAGAATGGGTGACAAATGATCTCCCTGCCTTAAACCTCTTAGAGTCTGAAAAATGACCAATATCATCGTTACCTCTAATGCCAACACTCCCTCCCTGGACAAAGGGAGCAACCCATTCACACCGGTTAGAGGAAAAACCTTTCATTCGTAGAGTTTTTGTAAGAACGACCAATTCATCTTGTCATTAGCCTTTTCAAAATAAATCTTAAAAAGTACCCCATCCAAGTTTTTCCTATGTAATTCATGAATAGTTTCATGAATGACAACAACTTGTTCTAAAATATTTCGACCCGACAAGAAGGCAGATTGGGAAGGTCAAAAAACGTTTTGAGAAATTCCAGTAACTCTATTAGTTCCAACTTTCGAGAAAATCTTGAAACTTACATTTAAAAGGCAAATAGGCCTATATTGCTCAATCCTGCTAGCATCTTCCTTCTTTGGTAGGAGGGTTAGAATTCCAAAGTTAAGTCTTGACAAGAATAGACCTCCGGAATGTAAATGCTCAAAGAGACGCATCAAATCAATTTTGATAACGTCCCAAAAGCACTGATAAAACTCAGCACGAAAACAGTCAGGTCTCGATGCCTTATTAGCCTCAAAGACTTCTTCCTCAGAGAAAGGCGAAGTTAAAAAATGATCCTCCTCAACAGAAACCTGATTTAAATCCTCTGTTCTACTCTAAATAGAGAAACAAAAGAAGTAACCGACGGCCCAAATAATTTTTTGTAGTACTCAGAGATGAACACTTTAAGATATTCTTGTTCAATTATCGTACCCTCATCTTGTTCCAATTGGAAAATATTTTTGTTCCCGTTCTTACCATTAGCAATAAGGTGAAAATACCAAGTATTATCCCCCCTTCCAGAATATGCCTAACTTTAACCCGTTCAGCCCATTTAGCCTCCTTATTGCGCCGTAATTTTTCCAAAAAATCATCGGCCTCCTTCTTATCACGTCTCTCATCCTCACTAAGAGGATCTACCTCCGCTTTTAAATCAAGCTCATTTATAAGAAGAAAGAGATGATCTCTTTGAATCTTATATTCACCACTAATATGCTTAGCCCAACCATGCAAAAAACTTCTAAGATGCCTAATTTTATTCTGCCAAATCTCAATCGGTGACAACCCATTCGAAATGTCCTTCCATTCTGTCTTTACCAAATAAAAAAAATTCTTCTTTAACCAAGAAGTCTCAAAGGAAAACAGTGATGTGTTCCCAATGTGAGCTGGAGAACCAGAATCATGCAGTAAAGGGACATGATCTAAACCTGTCCTAGTGAGAGCATGAATTGTCACCAACGGAAAATTTTGCTCCCACTCCACACTCGCTAATACTCTATCTAACTTCTCAAAAGTCGGAGTATCACGCCTACTAACCCACGTGTATTGCCTACCTGACATCTCCAACTCTTTTAGATCTAAACTTTGAATAATCACATTAAAAATGTTAGGCCATCTAGAATGGAACTTATCGTTTCTTTTTTCACATTGCTTCTTGATAATGTTGAAATCTCCACCTAACAAAATAGGTAGCGACTCCCCTTTACGCAATTCTTACTAATTCAACCAAGAAATCTGGTTTTTTATCATCTTGTGTTGCACCATACACAACCACTAAAGCCCAAAGAAAATTATCTTCCTTTGACTTCAATTGAAACTTAACACAAAAATCCCCCGTATTGACACCTTGCACGGTCAAAACTATGTTGTTAAAACCAACTAAAATCCCCCCCCCGCCGTTCTACCATGAGGGGTTAAACAATACCAACTGAAATCACGGCCACCAATAGATATACATGTTTCCAACAAAACAATAAAATCCAAATTGTGCTCACGAACTACCTCATTAACATCCAAGTGTTTTTCTATTTCACCAAACCCGTCTGAGTTCCAAAAAAGTCCTTTCATATTTATTTGATAGACAATTTTTTTTAATTCTAACACTCCTACGAGTCGCCCGATTAGTATTACTAACCTTTTTTATGGGACTTAGTGATTTTCGAGACCATCAAAGACTCAACCTGATTATCAAGACCGAGATCATCCTTAGTCTCACAATCCTCAGAAAGGTTAGATGCTCGATGTATAACAAGACTTTCTGATTCCCCTCCCTCATCCGATCCTAAATCATTAGCCAAGATGACCAAATAACGTGTAGTTTCGATAGACTTAAGATTATTTACAGCGTTATCTACCGAAGAAACAGAATCCCCAAAAGAAACTACCAGTCTAGATGCCCTATGAACAACAATATCATTGGGAAGATCTACAAAGGATAAATGACGTTTAACATTATTACCTGAGAGTAAGTCATCCCTCCTCTCCGCGCGAAGCGAAGCCCTCTCTTGGATAGGTACATTTGCATTCGGTTGCGCCCTAATGGAGGAACTTGATCTCAACCCGGCCGAGGTGGGCTCTTGGATACCCCCAAAAGCGATGACCTGCTCACGCGAAGGCCTAGCAGGTGGAGACAAGACTCCACCTAGGCTCATCATGCATGTACCAATGTGATGAAGAGGATTGGGTATTGAAGATCCATTAATAATTGATACACCACCATAAAAAATAACAGAATGTTAGAAGAGATTACTAGACAAAGGAGTAGAAGCAGGGACCACATCAATATTATCACCCCTCAAATAAAGCGAGTACCGGGACCCCAATGGCACAGGACTGTCGAGAATTCTCCTTGCACTACGTTAGCTCAACAAACAGAGGACAGCTGCCCAGCTTGCACCATCGGACTAACGTCACACAAAATCAGTTCTTTAGTTATAGTTGCATCAGGATGCAACGCACCCGAAACAGAAGGCAAACCAGCTGCAGTCTGATCCTCCACATCCACCACCCGTGGCTGCACAACTCTCCCGAGGGAACAAACCTTGGCCCCATTACCTGTCATATACTACCACTCGGCCTAGTAGAAGCATCGAGAAAAACATCATCAAGCGCACCTCCCACAACAGCACAATTATGCCCTACCAAGGTCCTCACCGGCCCCTCGCCCTCGACGGCAGTAAGGAGAACACTATCGGCAGCACACCTTTGCCCTGCAAAGTTCCTCCCCAATCCCCTCATCCTCAATGGCATAAAAAACAACATTATCGTGTCCGGCAGCACCCTAGTCAGAAGGGTTATACCAGATTTACCCACCTCCTGAGATATCGGGTTAGTTCCACCTACCACATTCTATAGCATGAACTCTGCTTTTCTGTTGGATATGAAAGTCTTATCAATAAACATATAATCTATTTTGCCCAGTGCCACCAACACCCGTCGGAATTCAAAAAGTTTGGCGCGTACCATGACTAGTTGTACCAGCAAAATATGCAGTTAAGGGGGTTCGATGTTGCCCATCATATGAACTTGATAATGTCTTGGTCCCTGGATACGGAAATGGAGGAAGTAAAACAACTTCTATTTTCATTTTCCAAACATCTTAAGGTTTTATGTTATTTATATCTTGCTCACCAGACTGCAAAATATTATGAAAATCATCCGGGACTCGAAGCTAAGCAACTGCCAATCAGCAAGCTACGAATGCTCCGTGACGACATGTCTCATTTCTTGGTTCGAAAGGTGATGACTGAAGGCCCTGATGACATGTGACAACGTATTTCTGCTAACAGAGTAATCATGATGTTCAACTCTGTGATTTTGTGACGACATTCAAATGTTCTACACTTTGGTTCTTGCACTGTTAATTCATGTCGTAAACTCAACGTTACCGTGAATGTACTGATCTGGAATTGATCTTAATTATAATTATATTTACAAATTTGTTGTTTAGTTTAAATATTTGGTATAATCTCAAAATAGCTGGTATATTGACATGCATTTCCTCTATCCGGAGCAGGCTACGAATTCCGAACAATAATGGTGCATCCGAACTTAACAAAGGTGGTTTAAATAACTGACACTAGGATGGTGCCAAAAACAAATGTACAACCTCCAAATAACTATGAACTCTCCAATTAATGAAGAGCTGGCTGTCTCTATCTAGCGCGAGGCTGCCCTTTATTCGAATCGGCTCCCCGTTCCGTGGACCATCTGCAAAACCTCAGACCATACAAACGCTGGACCGTCTAACCAAAATTGGACATTTTGACGTAGGTGGAGTCGGCCGTCAAAACGCCCCGTCTCTAAGTTGCGTGTCGGGCATTTGATTCAGCCGCTTCCGATGTAGACCTTATTAGAGGCTACCCTTTTAAAAAACCGTCTGAGGGATGTTGTTTCCTAGGAGTCCCTTGAAACCAGCTCTTGTGGGCCTGATTATTAGCACCTTATGCAGCGAGCCGGTCGGGGGAACCGCCTCAGGCCTTCGTACGAGAACCGGCTGAGATTGTGGGTATCGTAGTAGTCCTGTTTTGTGTTCCTATGTTATCTCATGAGGAAGTATTGAATAATTTAATATGGTTTCGTGTTTGATGACTTCAAACCTGACTAGCATGAATAATGTGCTAGTCCTTCATTTTTTAAAAAGAGCCGGTATCTGGGTGCCCAGCCCAAAGTAAGCTACACCAATAACATTAAAATCTCCTAACACTATGGATTTGAGAAATTATGAACTTAGCTTGTGAAAACAAAGGAGACAGGGGAATGTTATGATTCTCCTATATATGGGAGCCGCTCTTGAAGCCATTAAACATGAAAAGATGATGGATCATTTGAAAACATGTGTTCACAGAGACATACACCTCTCTCAAAAGTGTTTTCAATATCTCTTATTTATTAAATAAAAAGGTGTAGCACAATAGTAATCCCTGCTTCCCTCTACTAAGGACATTTCTTTTACTTTTATCCTGAGCTTCATATTCTTACTTTACGCACCAGTTAAGTAAGCATAGTTGTCATTCTGAGTATAATGTGCATAGTCCCAAAATTTATTATTGATTGATTCATGATCACTGTATTGATTGCTCTTAAATTATTTGTATCTAGTCACCATTTAGTCTTTGAAGGTGTCATGCGTTTATGTTTTGCTACCACACGAAGGACAAGCGGAATAACACTTTATTATGTTTTTTCTTTATGATTGAAACAAACTTACTGATTTAAATACTTCATTATCTATTGTCAATTATTTGTATTACTTTTTATGTGCAACATAGTTTCTAAGTATAGATTAGTTCAAATCATATTTATCATGCCTTTGTTAAAGTACTTTGATCTCAACTTGCAATTTTTTTACATAACATTGATCAAGATTTTTGTTGCCTTGATCTCATCTCAAAAATTATTTTGGTATCACTTACCTATTTGAGGACGAGCATGAGTAAAGCTTGGGGGTGCTGATACGTTGCAAACGTATGTATAATTTTTGATGCTCCATGCGTGTTTTCTATCCAATGCCCTTATGTTATTTTCATGTTTTCCTTTGTTTTACGGATGATTTCATGTACTAACCTATTAACAAGATGTCCCAGGTCAATTGTTTTTTTTTTCCTAATTTTCTATTTTAGAATAGTTATGAAGGAAATATTTTCGGAAAGGGCCGAAACCTGATGGCTAGGTTGAGACTCCAAATGCAGAGTGTGTAGCTAGTGGCAAGCCTTCTTCCCCACGAGGGTGACTCGAGGGTTTATATCGAACTCTTGGGGAGCCAGTATTTCAGCAGTTGTCTTCCAAGCTTCCTCCAGGATCCTGCAAACACGTAGAGAATTTTGTGCCCTCAACCTCACCAAGTGGTTGTCAAGCACAAGGTGTGAGACTTCTAAATTGAAATGCAAAACTGAAAGTAAATGTGCAGTAATTAAATCTACTACTAAATGCAAATGAGAAAATAAATATGCAATGGATTGTTTTTGTATTTTTGAGATGCACGTGGTGATGGAGATAATGTAAATTCGAATTGGAGATGCAAGGAAAGTAAAGTGCAAGTAAAGTAAATAGAGTGTTTTCTTATAATTAAAATAGGACCGAGGTTCCTGGTTTCACACTTGCATTCTCTCAAATAAAGTGGTAGACGGTGGACATAAAGAATTACATGTGAGATTACAATAACATGTTTAACATTGAGTACTTTCATATGGGCATCACGTCCTAGCATAGAGATCTCTACGGTCATATTGATCCCTCTTATACTCCACCAAGATGCGAAATAAATCATAACACCTCGATAATTAAGGAAAAACCAGAGTATAGCTTTAAGCAATGTGACATGAACTTGAAGTAAGAACTTGCTAGATCTAGTCATGGAGATTGATTAGTGTCACTTCAAATCCCCGGTAACAAGTTACTCCTTTTTATCCCTAGTGAGGTAACTAAGAAAGGTTTAACAAAACCTAAGTGGATCGCTGAACTTCTGTCACTTTCACAGCACTAGCCACCCCCCGTTACTCCAACTAATGCACCCATCACCCCACACACGCTCTCAAGAACTAGATTGATCAAAGCTAGCAAATAAGAACGGGGTACATAAGATACATCTACTCAAATAACTCAAGAGAAACAATTGCAATATCAGATTCAATAACTCATAGAAAAGATCCACCACATAGGAATTACAACGTTGCCCGTAATCATGTGAGGTAGCTCATACGGATCTAATTAGTGAAGCACATAGAGAGAGAGATACAAGTGCTACTTCCACAAACCCATAGCCCTGGGGTGGACTACTCCCTCTTCATGGAGATGTCGATGGAGATGACGTTGGAGGGGTAGGAGATCACACCGGCGGTGCCCCGCCGGAGTTTTCCCCCTCCAATCTGGAACTCCAGGTCTCTGTTTCGGTGTTTCAGCGGCGCTCCTATCCGTAAGGGTACGAGGGACCCTTTTTATAGTCGGTTTTAGGTCAAGACGGAGTCGGTAAGTCGAAGATGGAAGGAATTGGGGCCACAGGGGCTAAAAGGGGGCCTCTCATGCGGCGAAGGAATCTGGCCGCGTGGAGGGTCCTCTTTTGGGCCTCCTTGCCCGATTCTCGTGGATCCTTCGCCCGCAAGTCTTCTCCTTTCAAGAAAATGACCCCCGCAGATTTTCAGGTGATTTCGCGGAAGTTTGCCCCCTGAAACGTCAAAAATATAGAAAACGGAGTTTCTAACAGGCAGGGTTAATTCCATAAAAGTTGGGGGACTTTGTAATTTAACCCCAAAATACTATAAAACGTTGAATTATACCCTTATATGATGCAATATGTAATAGAAAACCATGTGAAAATATGCAAAATTCATCTATGCATTTTACATGCATCAACATCCCCAAGCTTAACCCATGCTCGTCCTCGAGTATGAAGGTGATAAAACTAAGATGGGTTTTGCATATTGAAACAATCATGGGATATCAAGGAGGATTATTCATGCTACATATAATCAAATGATTAATACTAGAAATGAGTAGCAATATACAATTCATGTTGTAAGAAATATCAAATATGGAAGGAAAGATGCTTCATGAAAGTTCACAAAGTGTATAATGAAATAAAAGCACTATGGACCAAATGCATACACAAAATGAAAAATAAAATCCTATATTGGTCAAAGAATAGCATAATGGAGAATAGAAAATATAGTGGACACTTTGGAGAAAATTGAGTAGAGGTAAAACATGATCAAGTCTTATTTATCCTCTAAATTATTCAACTAAAATTACTAATTGAAATGTGGTATCCATTGATCTAGGACTCTCGTTACCCCTTTATCACTAGCATCTTAAAATTGTTAGTATTGAAGTAATGAGAATGACAAGGTGGTTGAAAGCCTCATGCCCCGTGAGTGTGAAAACCTACTCCATGATTACTCAACTAAAGATTCCTAATAAGCTTTGTACAATCATAATAAGTATTAATGACATCATAGAAAACCGCCAAGAGGTACCTCTTGCCCGATGACATGGAAACAAGCCCATGTTACAATGACAAGATGAACAAACGGAGTAGACTCATCATCCTTTTTATTTTCATTCACTATTATGCATAGCTTCTTATTTTATTATAGGATGTGTTGTAGAGTCACTCAAGCTATAAGTAAATTTCCACCATGATAAAGCATGGTTTGGGTTAGCGGCCCAATGCGTTTCTCTAGTCATATAGATACTTACTCATCAAAACTTACTATTCCTCTATTTCATTTCGGCATGGCAGGAGTCCAAAAACAAAAGTACATGATATCAACCAAATGTAATTACTTTTGTGCAATGTTGAAAGATTTCCTGTGATACACGTTTATAGCTAGCTCCCAACCACACACTTGTCAAACGCAAAACTTGTGGCACCCATTATTGGGTCATGTTTATTAGATGCATAAAAAGTAAAGTGTGCCTTCAAAAGTTCGTGAGAGTCCTATCCCAAGTTCAACCCATGACAATTAATAAAGTGAATATCTTAATTTAGAACATAAATAACACAATAACA
The DNA here is from genome assembly GCA_028641055.1 of Alopecurus myosuroides. Lineage (NCBI taxonomy): Eukaryota > Viridiplantae > Streptophyta > Magnoliopsida > Poales > Poaceae > Alopecurus > Alopecurus myosuroides. Next base: position 631,845,007 of record CM054057.1, read on the forward strand.
TGGTGAACATACTCGGAATAGCAATGAAGCTAATGGGAAGATATGGTGGACTCACTAGAAATACTTGGCTAAGGAGTGTTGGAAACAAGTTTTTACTTGTTGGAATTTTTAAAATTTTGGGCTAGCAAGAGGGAGATAGTTGACCAGCTACTATGCATGCATATTTCCATAGAACTACTCATTTAATGACAAACTAAATAAACCAGCAATTAACATCAAGGACATGAATAAGAGATAGCTCAAGACAACATTATTGCAAATTTCTACACATAAAAAGCCTATAAATCATGCAAACATATGTAGCTCTTCAAATCAACCATGGCATCCCTATTCCAAGTCATAATAATAGCATCCAATACATTCCAACCCCAAACTCCAGTATCTCAATCTCATATAAAATGATGGTGGTGGTCTTATCAAAACAAAAATAAAAACTAAAACTAGACGCTTCAAGTCTCTACGATAAATGCTTTGCTTAGAAAAATAGAAAGTAGACGTGTGCTAACCAAAAGAGTGTAGCTCCAGTGGGGTGTTCATCACATCCCCAAGATTATGGCTTTCACCATTTTTGGATGTCTTGAGGCGCAGCTCCTCTATTCCCTGTGAAAAAAACTTCACAAAACATGTTTCTCCCATTCTTTTTCTTTGGGGTGAGATTAGCAAGGACAAACAAATCACATGCTTGCTGTGCAAAATTCCAAATCAAATGCTCTAGTATATAGAAAATAAGGTTCATTATGTTGTATTTTCACTCTCTTCCTTGAAAGAATCATGGAAATTCGATTCCCAAGCCCAAAGAGTGCAGAAAACAAAAAAAAAGGCAGAATTTGTCCAGAAAAGAAGCAGCAGCAAAACGAACGCTTTTCCCTAAGCTACACTCGTCAAAGAATAAAGAAAATTTTTGTGCTTACAGAGGAAGAAAAGTGGCAGAACATACTAAAAAATTAGCTCAATCCGACAGATAAATAAAAAACGTAAAATCATACGGTGAGCAGACTCGTGCTGAAACAGAAATTTCATGCACTAGGATAGCAACTTATAAGTCCAAATGAGTTTGACTTGACTCTTTATTGAAAACTCCAGAATTAAAACCAAAAACTAATCTCTTGAGACAGCAATAGGACACTAGGAAAATCCAAACAAAAACAACCGGGTTGCCTCCCGTAAAGCGCTTTCTTTATAGCCATATAGCTAGGCTTTACTTACTTGATAATCAAGAGGGATAAAGCTCATGAGGGAGCTTGTTCTTCAGCGTGCCCCTCTTCCTTGGGAAGTGATCCATGCTTTTCTTGTGAGGGAATTTAAACTTTACATTCCCTTCCTTGGAGTTTATGATTGCACCTATAGTACGAAGAAAAGGTCTACCCAAAATAATAGGACTAGGGGAGTTATCCCCCATATCCATAATAATGAAATCAACGGGTACGAAAGTCATGTGCAATTAAATCATAACATATTTTACTTGTCCTACAACATGTTTAGTAGAGTTATTAGCAAGGACAAATTCACTTCAACAGTTTTCTAAATTTTCTAGTTCTAGCAATTCATATAATTCTTTAGAGAGTACCGATACACTAGAACCTAGATCTAACATAGCATGGTGAATTTCTTTTCCAATTGAAACTAGCACCTTTGGGATCCATGCATCCCCAAGCTTAGGAGGTATCATGGCCTCATTCTTGTACCTAGCAATTTTTTCTTGCAAGACATGATTATCAATATAAGATCCAAAGCCAGGTTGATTAACATTTATAGTGGGATCACTAGAAATTTTTTGTAGAGTAGCAATAAGTTCTTGCAAGCTACTTTTTTCTAAATCAAGCAATGGATCCTTAATTTCAGTAAGAATCATAATTTCCTCTACTTTTCCTTTTCTATTATGCATATTAAAAATCTCATACGGTCATCAAAAATATCCTCGGGTACTTCAGCCTTTTTTAAGCTCTCTTTAATTATAACCTCTAAGAGCAAACTTTCAAGAAAAACATGGGTATTTGAAACATTAGTACTAGTAAAAGATCCCCCACATTCATTATCTAAAAAGGCTCTAGAAGTTTCAGAAAGTCCCTTATAAAACATATTCATGAGTATCCAATCTCTAAAGCCATGCCCTATTCCATATGCTCTACTTCTAAATCTCTCCCATGATTGTATCATTGATTCATCTTTTTCTTGTTTAAAGGTAATGAGAAATTGTTTAACATTGTAATTCTTTTCACCATGACAAAACCTTTCAATAAATGCGGCCCTTAAGTTGAACCAAGTAGTAAAATTGCTAGGAGGCCATATTAATATCCAATCTAATACTTTGCCTCCTAGTGAGTAGGGAAAGAGTTTAACTTTAGTAGTGTTGATGTTTGCATGATTCAAGTTCAAAGTTTTACATCTTTCATCAAATTTCTTAAGATGGAACAAAGGGTCTTCTTTAGGACTTCCATAGAAACGAGATTCATAAATCATTTTAATAACACTAGGATCTACCTCTAATTTTTCAACGGGAATATTTAGCTCTTGAGGGAAATTCCTAACACTGAATGGCCAATAAATTCTCTGCTCCATTTTCCAAGTTTTTATGTAGTTTTTAATTTTTTAAGCAAAACAAAAGTAAAGTAACTAAGCAAATTCGAAATACTAAAATAATCTAGATAAATAAATGCAAAGCTAAAATGCAAACTAAAATAAAATATGCAAGACAAAACAAAAACAAGAATAAAAACAAAACAAAAACAAAAACAAAAACAAGACAAGAAACAAAACAATCTACTTGAAAGAAGGTGGAGATAGAAAGGCCGGTACTCACATAGATGCAACCTCCCCAAGCTTAGGTGTTTGCACACCTTGTTGATGATGAAGACTTCTTGTGAGCTCCCTTGGACAACTCCTTCACCTATGGCTCCCCGGCAACGGCGCCAGAAAAACACTTGATGGCTAGGTTGAGACTCCAAGTGCAGAGTGTGTAGCTAGTGGCAAGCATTCTTCCCCACGAGGGTGACTCGAGGGTTTATATCGAACTCTTGGGGAGCCAGTATTTCAGCAGTTGTCTTCCAAGCTTCCTCTAGGATCCTGCAAACAAGTAGATGTGCCCTCAACCTCACCAAGTGGTTGTCAAGCACAAGGTGTGAGACTTCTAAATTGCAATGCAAAACTGAAAGTAAATGTGCAATAATTAAATCTACTACTAAATGCAAATGACAAAATAAATATGCAATGGATTGTTTTTGTATTTTTGTGATGCAAGTGGTGATGGAGATAATGTAAATTCGAATTGGAGATGCAAGTAAAGTAAAGTGCAAGTAAAGTAAATAGAGTGTTTTCTTATAATTAAAATAGGACCAGGATTCATGGTTTCACACTTGCATTCTCTCAAATAAAGTGGTAGACGGTGGACATAAAGAATTACATGTGAGATTACAATAACATGTTTAACATTGAGTACTTTCATATGGGCATCACGTCCTAGCATAGAGATCTCTACGGTCATATTGATCCCTCTTATACTCCACCAAGATGCGAAATAAATCATAACACCTCGATAATTAAGGAAAACCCAGAGTATAGCTTTAAGCAATGTGACATGAAGTTGAAGTAAGAACACGCTAGATCTAATCATGGAGATTTATTAGTGTAACTTCAAATCCCCGGTAACAAGGTACTCCTTTTTATCCCTAATGAGGTAACTAAGAAAGGTTTAACAAAACCTAAGTGGATCGCTGAACTTATGTCACTTTCACAGCACTAGCCACCCCCCGTTACTCCAACTAATGCACCCATCACCCCACACACGCTCTCAAGAACTAGATTGATCAAAGCTAGCAAATAAGAACGGGGTACATAAGATACATCCACACAAATAACTTAAGAGAAACAATTGCAATCTCAGATTCAATAACTCATAGAAAAGATCCATTACATAGGAATTACAACGGTGCCCGTAATCATGTGAGGCAGCTCATACGGATCTAATTAGTGAAGCACATAGAGAGAGAGATACAAGTGCTACTTCCACAAACCCATAGACCTGGGGTGGACTGCTTCCTCTTCATGGAGATGTCGATGGAGATGACATTGGAGGGGTAGGAGATCATACCGGCGGCGCCCCGCCGGAGTTTTCCCCCTCCAATCTGGAACTCCTTGTCTCTGATTCGGTGTTTCGGTGTTTCGGCGGCGCTCCTATCCGTAAGGGTACGGGGGACCCTTTTTATAGTCGGTTTTAGGTCAACACGGAGTCGGTAAGTCGAAGATGGAAGGAATTGGGGCCACAGGGGCTAAAAGGGGGCCTCTCGCGCGGCCAAGGAATCTGGCCGCGTGGAGGGTCCTCTTTTGGGCCTCCTTGCCCAATTCTCGTTGATGCTTCGCCCGAAAGTCTTCTCCTTCCATGAAAATGACCCCCGCAGATTTTCAGGTGATTTCGCGGAAGTTTGCCCCCTGAAACGTAAAAAATATAGAAAATGGGGTTTCTGACAGGCAGGGTTAATTCCATAAAAGTTGGGGGACTTTGTAATTTAACCCCAAAATACTATAAAACAATTAATTATACCCTTATATGATGAAATATGTAATAGAAAACCATGTGAAAATATGCAAAATTCATCTATGCATTTTACATGCATCAAAACCCCACGGAGATATTTTTTACCCGAACGAACTCTGAGTTCAAAGAAAAGCCGGAGGGGGCCAGGGGCCCATGGAGGTGCCAGGCGTGGCCCCACCCTAGACCATGCCTTGTGGGACCCTGACTGCCCTGGCCACCGCCTCATGCCGCCTCTTCGCCCATAAGATGCCCTTAACCCTAAAAACATCGGGGACAGAGGTATTTTCCATGAAACATTCAAAGATGCGTCGTCACCTCGAAATACCAATTTAGGGATTCTGCAGCGTTGTTTCGGCACCCTGCTGGAGCGGGGGATCGTCATCGAAGGCCTCTTCATGGCCATGATCGCCTCCGGACAGATGTGTGAGTACTTCATCTCGGGACTACGGGTCCATAACAGTAGTTAGATGGTTGTTGTCTCCCTTATACCTCCATGTTTAGAGTCTCGTGAGTTGCCTCACGTGACCAAGACCACCGTTACGTAATTGTGCATGTTGTTTTTGCCGGTATCCAATGAACCATGAGATTATGATTATTTTGTCCATGTCAATCTGAGATGCTTCACTTATATTCGTATAGAGTTTTAATCTTGTTTTTCAATGCTCTCCAGTGTTTATGATTACCTTGGCCACGTAGTTGTTTTCACCTCAAGAGAGGGTTCATATGCTAGATGGTAGGTTCATGCCTCCCTTACATCTATGCTCGAGTGACAGAAACGTAACAGATGGGGGATGTGATGTTGCTACTAGGGAGTAAACAACGTTTGTCTTGTCTACGGAAGAGGACCACTGCTTACATTACGTATTGTTCTTAATTTATTTGTTTGTTGCAAACAAATAAATCACTTCGTTGTTGCAACTTAATAACGGAGAGATTTGCTGGATAGCTTTCTTGAATTGGATTTTTAGATATGAATGCATGGTGTATAGCGTTCCATATGCCTTGATGTAAATATCTCGTCATAATAGTATTGTGATACGTACATGATTTGTCAACTATCAAAATTTAATTTGTTCACCCATCATGTTTTTTTCTTTGGAGACACAACTAGTTAAATTTCTCATATTTGCAACCTTGTTTAAAGAAATTTCATAATTGTTTCCTTTCTGTTATGTTTTTACTTTATTTACTTTTCAAGACTCTATATGTTTAACTCTAGTTTTCGGCAAGATCGAAAGATTGATAACCTTCCGGAAAGTTGGGGCAAGAGAGAATTTGTGTTTGTGTGCAGGTTCCACACTTGTTGACGCGCCAGGGAACAAGCAATCTTCTCCAAGACTAAGAAGTCATACTGGTTCAATAAATCCTAGTTACTTAACTGGGGGAAATTTCCTCTATACTACATCATACCTTCCGCTTGGATCATACTGGGTCTCCCAACGAGCGTGTGATCATGTCAGCATCAGAGGATAAAATCAAATGATGAAAGTTTTGACCTCTCTATAATGTAACAACCATTAAAACCTCCGACACCGAAAACAGAACAAGTTTTTCTTACGAAATTTGTTCACAATAAACTTGAGCTTGTCATGAAGATCATGACAAGCATCAAAACCCCACAAGGATAAAATCCAAACATGAACCAAGAAAGATGACATTAAGTATGCAAAGGTTTGATCTATTTCCGAATGATACGATCAAGTTGCTACTATGAGATGCCCTCTTGATAATACGGTTATCTATCATATAATTCTTTCCCCCATCATAATACCGGTAAAATAGAAAATCTATCAATATTATACCTTTACCTTGAGCATTCCACTTGAACTAGATGATGAAGATATTCACAGCCTTAATGACGATCACCACGATACTTCGAGATCACTCGATCGCACTTGGTACATCTTCTAACTTTGTGTGTTGATCCACTATTTGTAACTTGATCAACCTTATATATTTTCTTCTCTCTTCATTATAATGATATATTGAAGATAAACATGAATGTTCACACAATAATTTTCTTTAGGACATACTTACAATATGCTCAACTCTCTCGTGATCAATCTTCATATCCCAGCTCGTTCCGATTTAAGCAAACAATTTCGTCGATAGGATGCCAAATTATGAGCTCCCGCTCTTTATCCTCCTTGGTGATGGCAAGGGTGCTGCTTGCAGAATATAGAACTTGAGTGACTTTTTTGTGGCGTCTCACACTCCTAGTGATATGTAAGAGCTTGGAGTTTGCATCTCCATTTTTAAAGCAAGTGAGCCGCGAGCATTGCCGCATCATGGATTACTGGATAGCAGGGACGATCCCATAGTTGTGGATAACGTGTGGCCCGTACAGGGACCATAGATTTTGGGGGCCCAATTTTTTTATATAAGCCTATATACCAAGCGCTAGGAATTAGAAGGGAATAGGGCTAGTGCATGAACGTTGGGCCACATCCCCACAGCCCGCTGGGCTGCAATCGCATTTGAGACTTTGCCTGGTGGATGTGCGTTGATCGTGATTCTTTCTCAGTCAGTCAGCGCTCGCATGCACTCTACCAGTTACATTATCCTGGTTTCATTGTTGGACAGCGTTGGGCGTCCCCCGGGATCAAAATTTTCGATCTTCCACATGCAGCGTGCAACATGTGTCCCGTGGAGCACTCATACACACATACCAGCGTGCAAGCGTACGGAACCTCCAACACAAGGAAAAAACCCTCCGCAGAAAAAGTCAAGCGCCGTCCCCATGGCGCAACACCGCATCGCTCCTCCACTGCTCGCCGGAGATGGAAATCGCCACAGCTCCGCCGGCAGCAGCAGCGCTCTGTCGGGAGCATCACCCGCACACCGTTGTGTCCCTGAGAGCATCAACATCCACCCCTCGCAGAAACGCCGTTGTGCTTTGGGAGAGACATGTCTCCATTCCCAACTTTGGCCATCGCCTGCGCTACTCAGTGGCGCCCCCATGGGTTGCTTGAAAAAGGTGTAGAAATTTCTGCTACCACACATACATAGATTTGCTCCAGAAGAGGAAGAAATTTTCTACTGAAACTTCTAAAAGATTCGCACATGCTGAAAATAAATTGCATCATATAAAAAAGAGTTTGCTACAATTGTTCCACGAATTTGCATCCGACGGGCGATTGTTTTGCTACAAACATTCCAAACATTTGCACCACATCGAAAATAAAATATGGTGAACAAGAATTTGCTACATTTGATTTGTAAATTTGCGCCAGAAATGAAGAACAGTTGCTACAAACCTTTCACAAATTTGCACAACATCAACAAGAATTGTGGCGAAGAAGAATTTGCTACAATTGATTTGTAGATTTGCACCAGAAAAGGAAAACAATTTCTACAAAGCTTTCACAAATGTGCACTCTATCAAATCAAAAAGCGAAAAAAGGCAGAAAAAATATGGAGAAATTTGCTCCCACCACATGCAGCAGTCCCTCTGACCTCCGCCCAGGGGCGTGCGCCTGTCAGATCCCGCGTACCCGTGGTTGGAACGAAAGGCGAAGTGTCGGCACAACAAGCCGCAGGGGTCACTGGGCGTCCCTTCTTTAGGAGGCCGGTGGAGGAGCCGGAGGGCGGAGCTCCGGCGGGACGAGCACAATGCGGTGTTGGTTGGAGGAGTGGAGACGCGAGGCCGGTTGAGGATCCTGATGGCGGCGCTCCGACGGGAGAAGCACGGCGCGGTGGTGGTTGGAGGAGTCTAGACGAGAGGTCGGGGGAGGAGTCCGACGGCGGCTCTTCTGCGGGACGAGCAGGGGATGGCACGGTGGTTGGTTGAAAAGGAGAGACAGGGAAGAAGTGGGGAGGCGAGACAGAGAACGAGTAGAGGAGACGATCGGGATGGAGATAAGGTTTCGGTGGTGGACCCACCTCACCCATCGCTGTCCCTAGACACGCGTCACCTTCGCGAGGCGGAGGAAGGGAGGATGCAGATCCTAAAGAGGCTAAGAAGCATTTTCCTTCATTGTTTTAGCTGCGGTCAAAGCGCACCGTAAAAGAAAAAAACTAAGGCCAAAGCGGGGTGTGCTGCTATGTGTACTAGGTAAGTTCGTACTTGAGGCCAAGCAGGCCAATGCATGCTTCACCATGCACCCATTGCTCGATAGCTCCTTTTTCCGTTGAGCATCCTTGGTGAAACATTTATTTCAGTGAACATTAAGTTCACAAATTTTCAAATACCCCCCATCATAAAATTAATCTTGAGAATCGATCGATTAGGGTATCGACCGGAGAACTTCCATGACCGGAGAACCAGGCTGCCAATCCGTCTTATGTTCTTGACCTCCTCTATGCGGCGCGATTGGATGATAGAGGTCGGTAATTCGGTGGAGATGGGTCGTGAGGTCTCTTCTCGACAGGAGCAGCACTATAGCAGTTTGACCTGGAATAATCATCGGGAAATTAGCAATTCTTTCAATACTTCAATAAAACAATAATGCACATCCCTTTAATTTTGTTTTATTTCTTCCATATATAGTGTTTCAAAAATCTGGAAGAGTCACGAATCATGTCTTTTGCAAGCATATGTATTTTTCGAGTTTGGCACATGGCGCCGGGTTTTACCGGCCCCGCTGAATTGCATTGAGACCGAGGAGCTAGGATTTTGTATGGGTTCTAAGCGTGCGCTCATGCGTAGACAGGGTGCGGCTCTCCTGGGCGACGTCGAGGCGCCAAATGATCTCTCAGTTGGTGACGATGGTGTGACTGTCGTCTTCGATCGATTTATACCTAACGGATAAGAAGAAATCTATGACAACTTACAAAAAGACACCCACATTTTCGCTACGTATTTTTAGATATGCCATTTTCATTTACATCTCATAGGGCCACCAAATTGTTTCAACAAAACAAAGTAATCACTCAACAAGTTAATATCCTTACAAAAATATGTAGTGTCTTAATCGTTTGTTTGATGTTTGATTCACTTAGTTACATTTCTTCATGTCAAACGGTGACGAAGCACGGATATTGTTGTGCTAGTTTTAGAATCAAAGGAATCACTATAAGCTCAGGAGGCAAGGCGACTTTTCGAGCTAGCATGGCCAAAAGTTGTGCACTGTGATAAGGGACGAACAATATTTAACAAGGACCCAGGAGCAAGAAAAGTTGTGCACATGCATTGGTCCCGGTTTGTGTGCCCGGGACAACAGGAATTGCCTGGGGGCATTGGTCCCGGTTCGTGGGGGAGATATTGGTCCCGGCTCGTGTCACGGACCGGGACCAATGCCTAGCCACATGCCACGTGGCACACGCATGAGAATTTATCCCGGTTCAGGCCACGAATCGGGACCAATGTCCCCCTTCCCCTATATATACTACCACAGTCCCCCCCTCCATCTTTTTTTTTGCTTGGAGGTGTGAGAGAGGTGGGTGTTAGTGTGTTTTATTTTACTATGCACACGAGGTGTTCGACGAAATTCCCGAGCCACACATAAGCTCACTAAAAATGGTATCTTCGACCGAGGTTAACAAACTTATCTTTTTCATCTGTAACTGATACATAAAAAAGTAGTATTTGTCGATGTATGTACTGTGGTCATCTCTGTATTAATATGTTATTGTAATGTATTTTGATAAACTTAATTATACGATGGAGATGGATGCACGACAGCGATGGAATTACGGTGACCGACGCACTTCCGAGTATATGGCAGGCCTGAATGCATTTCTTGCTGTAGCTCAGGCGAACAAAGATAATGGCTTCATGTGTTGCCCATGTGTTTATTGTCGGAACGTCAGAGAGCACTCTTCCGAAAGAATCCTTCACGGCCATCTACTTCGGAGAGGTTTCATGCCCAGCTATAATTGCTGAACCAAGCATGGAGAAAAAGGGGTTGTGATGGCAGACGATGATGAAGAAGAAGAAGATCCTTTGTTCCCTGAATACGACGATACTGCAATGGAAGAGAATGCAGAAGAAGGAGGTGATCAAGAACAGGCATCAGAAGAGCCCGATGATGATCTTGGCCGATTTATTGCTGATGCAAGGGAAGACTGTGAAAATAAATTGGAGAGGTTGAAGCTGGATAACATGTTACAGGATCACAAAAAATTATTGTACCCAAATTGCGAAGATGGTAGCACAAAGCTCGGTACCACACTGGAGTTGCTGAAATGGAAGGCACAGAACGGTGTGACTGACAAGGCATTTGAGAGTTTACTTCAACTAATGAAGCCAAAACTTTCAAAGGATAACGAATTGCCTGAGAGTACGTACGAAGCAAAGAAAGCTCTCTGCAATATAGGATTAGATGCGCGGAAGAGCCTGAGAGTACGTACGAAGCAAAGAAAGCTCTCTGCAATCTAGGATTAGATGTGCAGAAGATACATGCATGCATTAATGACTGCATCCTCTTCCGCGGTGAGAAGTACGAGAATTTGGATGAATGTCCGATATGCACTGCACTGCGGCATAAGATCAGAGCAGATGACCCTGGTGATGTTGAAGGCGAGCCCCCCGTAAGGGGGTTCCTGCTAAGGTGATGTGGTATGCTCCTGTAATACCACGGCTGAAACGTCTTTTTAGAAACAAAGAGCATGCTAGGTTGTTGCGATGGCACAAGGAAGACCGTAAGAAAGAAACAAAGTTGAGGCACCCCACCGATAAATCGCAGTGGAGAAAGATCGAGAGAGACTTCCCAGACTTTGCAGGAGAGGCAAGAAACTTATGGTTTGGTCTAAGTACATATGGCTTTAATCCTTTTGGGGAGCAGAGCTCCAGTCATAGCACTTGGCCTGTAACTCTATGTATGTACAACCTTCCTCCTTGGTTGTGCATGAAGCGCAAGTTCATTATGATGCCAGTTCTCATCCAAGGCTCGAGGCAACCTGGCAACGACATTGATGTGTATCTAAGGCCATTAGTGGAAGAACTCTTACAATTGTGGGGCAAACCAGGTGCACGTGTGTGGGATGAGAACGAACAAAAGCCATTTGACCTACGGGCATTGCTTTTCGTAACCATCAATGATTGGCCTGCTCTTAGTAACATTTCCGGACATACAAACAAGGGGTTCAATGCATGCACACACTGTTTAGATAAGACTGGCATTGTTTTTTTGGATAACTGTAAAAAGGTTGTATACCTGGGGCATCGTAGATTTCTTCCGATCAAGCATCCCGTAAGAAAGAAAGGAGGGAAGCATTTCAGAGGTGAGGCAGAACCGGAAGAAGCCTGAGCTCCGTAGTGGTAATGATATTCGATATGGTCAAGGACCTAGAAGTAATCTTTGGTAGGCTGCTGGCAGCCAACCAGTTCCGTACGGCCCTGATAAGCGCGCACCCATGTGGAAGAAGAAATCTATATTTTGGGAGCTACCCTATTGGAAAGTTTTAGAGGTCCGGTCTTCGATCGACGTGATGTACGTGCCAAAGAATCTCTGTGTCAATCTGCTATGCTTCCTGGGCGTGTATGGGAAGTCAAAAGATACGCCAGAAGCACGGGAGGACCAGCAACGTATGAAATACCCAAGCAACAAGCACACAGATAAAGGGCGCCATTACTTAAGCAGCTACGCTCTTACTAAAGCAGAGAAGGATATATTCTTTGAATTCCTTTACAGTATCAAGGTTCTGTCTGGCTTCTCGTCGAATATAAAGGGGATAATAAACATGGCAGAGAAAAAATTCCAAAACCTGAAGTCTCATGAATGCCACGTGATTATGACGCAGTTGCTTCCGATTGCATTGAGGGGGCTTCTACCGGAAAATGTTCGAGTACCCATTGTGAAGCTATGTGCATTCATGAACGCAATATCTCAGAAGGTATTCGATCCAGAAATTGTGACAAGATTACAGAGGGATGTGGTCCAGTGTCTTGTTAGTTTTGAGTTGGTGTTCCCACCATCCTTCTTCAACATTATGACTCATCTCCTGGTTCACCTATGTGAAGAGATCCATATTCTCGGTCCGGTATTTCTACACAATATGTTCCCCTTTGAGAGGTTCATGGGAGTCTTGAAGAAATATGTTCATAACCGTGCTAGGCCAGAAGGAAGCATCTCGAAGGGCTATGGAACAGAGGAGGTCATTGGGTTCTGTGTTGAGTTTATTCCTGACCTTAAGACGATTGGTGTTCCTGAATCGCGACATGAGGCGAGACTGAGGGGAAAAGGAACGCTGAGAAAGAAAACAATGATAGCCAGGGACGGGCATTCTTTCACCAAAGCATACTACACAGTTCTGCAAAATTCTATGTTCATGGCTACGTATCTCGAGGAACACAAGAATATTGTACGCTACGCAAACCCGGGGAAGGATGACTCATGGATTAAATGCAAACACATGGAGACTTTCGGAAGTTGGTTGCAAACACATCTTATAAATGACACCACTGTTGAAGATCAGCTATACATGTTGGCAGGGTCACCATCTTCGACTATTGGGAGTTTTCAAGGGTACGAGATAAATGGGAATACATTTTACACGAGCTCCCAAGACAAGAAGAGCAGCAACCAAAACAATGGTGTCCGCTTTGATACAACAAACGAGAATGGAAAAAATGACACATATTATGCTTACATAGAGGAGATATGGGAACTTGACTATGGACCTTCTTTTAAGGTCCCTTTGTTCAAGTGCAAATGGGTCAACATGAATGGAGAAGAGGTAAAGGTAGACCCGCTTTATGGAATGACAGCAGTGGATCTCAACAATATTGGTTACAATGACGAACCATTCTTCCTAGCCAATGATGTGGCTCAGGTCTTCTATGTGAAGGACATGTCCTCCAGACCGAAAAAAGAAAAAATAAGCAAACAAATTCATCATACGATGAGCCGAAGCGTCACATAGTTCTCTCAGGGAAAAGAAACATCGTGGGAATCGAGGACACGACAGAGATGTCAGAAGATTATAATAAGTTTGTTGAAATTCCACCCTTCACAGTGAAAGCTGACCCCACCATCCCGTTAAATAATGAAGATACTCCATGGTTACGGCCGAAGCGATCATAAGCAAGGGAGAATTCAGAAGACTATATAGGGATGTTGGTGATGTTACAGTGAAAGCTGACCCCACCACCCACTTTGCTGTTTCTCTCTCCTCCGTCTGTTGGTGATGTGTAATAATAAGCGTGGAATACATGATCATATAGTTCTGTTTGACCAGTAATTTGTATTGACCGGTAAAAAGCTGACAACTATGACCAGCCTGATTTCATTATTATCCCAACCAACGGCACACCCACCCACTTTGTTGTTTCTCTCTCCTCCGTCTGTTGGTGATGTGTAATAATAAGCGTGGAATACATGATCCTATAGTTCTGTTTGACCAGTAATTTGTATTGACCGGTAAAAAGCTGACAACTATGACTCATATCCGAGTATGAGATAACTGTAGGCAGATATTGCAGGCACACTTCGAAGTGATAGTACGGATACCATCCTGACAGATATCCTTAAAACAGAAATAGATCTTCGGTACTTCTTTAACATATATGATAAATTTTTGGAGGAGAAACGTCTAGCTGAACAACAAGCTGACTACCTTGGAGTTCAAATGACGCAAAGGGTTGCACTGTTTGAGATTTTCAGATTAGAATTTGAACCGATCTTCGATTGCGTGGTCTATAACTGTGGCAAAATTGGACCCATATCCGAGTATGAGATAACTGTCAAAAACAGGCGTCGGGGTCATTTTGTTAGATTCGACTCATCAGAATACATTTTTAGCTGCAAAAAGTTTGAAAATGTAGGTCTTCCGTGTTGCCAGGCACTGAAGGTTCTTGAGATCAGAAATATCAAAGAAATTCCACCACACTATGTTTTGAAAAGATGGCGAAATGATGCTCATGCATTCATGGAGAGCCAATATGATCAGCTCCTACACTACTAGGAAAAAGGGCATCAGTGGCGCACCACTTTGGGAATCAGTGGCGCACCATGGTGCGCCACTACTATTGCGCCACTGATTCCCTGGAGAATCAGTGGCGCACCAAAGTGATGCGCCACTGATTCCCCAATGGTGCGCCACTGATTTCCCAGAGAATCAGTGGCGCATGACTTTGGTGCGCCACTGATTCTCTCGAGTATGCATGCATTTTAGGGAATCAGTGGCGCACCACACGGATGCGCCACTGATGCTCTGCGCCACTGATTCCTTTTGATGCGCCACTGATTCCTTTGGGGATGCGCCACTGATTCTTATATACGTTTACGCAGTTCTGTTTGTACACGTATTTATACGGTATGAATACATGTATTTATACAGGTTATATACAATTCAAATAACAGATTGCAAAATAGTATAAATAGACAGATCTTATCATTATCGCAATCTGGTTCATCATCACATTCATAGCTAAAATCCGAAATAATAATAAGTTTTAAATACTACAAGTTCATCAACACATACTAGTCTACCTAGTAGCAAGTCTTCGATCACATAAGTTCATCAATCTCATCACATTACAACTTAAGGAGGGGACAATCACGTACACTACCAACAGAAATATATCAGAATCGCAATCATCGTGGCAAGAAAGACGGCAAAGGTCTTCATTTGGTTCCTGTTCCTCTGATCCCATTCCTCTAGCAAGTGGTTCATCCACCGAGCTTCCACCTCCGGAAAAGGTCTTCATCGGCATGGAAAATTCTTTGACAGGCTCGTCTATGGAGTAAAAAACCGAAGCAGTAACCCCATTATCTAAAATAGTAAACCATCCTTCTACAAAAAGTTAAAAAAAAACTCAATTAATTCCGAATGAACACCAAACAGACCCCTTTTGTAATTTGGAGACCAAGATGATACAGAAACTATACATTAAAATGTGAGTCGATACCTTCTAGTGAAAATGCATATTTCTTTCCTAGTACTAAAGATCAAAGGAGATCACAGACAACACACCCTAGTTTTCAAGTACACTCCTTTGTTATTCTGCATTGACATGCTCGACCAATCGTCGATGTTCAGAAATGTCAATTTAAATAGGCCATGAAGTAGCAACGATGTGCTTCTTAATTAGCATCTACTTTGATAAGACTAGATTTTGTGCAGGTTATTTCATAATCTTCAGTACTTTATATTATATATATTACATTTCTGCTACAGTCTATGCATCCAAAATCCTTTTCTAACTAAACCACAATCTACAAATAGATTTGTAGATCTCAATTACCAATCGTCCAGCACTAAAAGCTGAGAAAGATCGTATTTTTCTACAGTTAGTCAGCACCTTGCAACCCCGTTCAGACTAAGGGTAGAGTGAGAACGAGATGTCTCACCGTCTGTGTGGCCTTGTTGCCGGCAAGGACTGAGTTAAGAAGTTACGGCCGCCTGCTGCAGCGGAGGAAAACGCAGGGAAGGAGGCCCCGAGCTGTGTGCGGCGAAGAAGATGATTAACTCAGCAGCAAAATAATAAATGGCACCATTAATCCAGTACCATAAAAATGTTGCAGAATTTACTAATAGCGTTCAGGGTTTATAGTGGAGCGCAATAATCAAGCATCAATTTGTTTTATCTCAAGAGACTAATCATGCATATTACTTGCTGGAGTAGCAATTGTGAAACCACAGATGCATCCAATCCAATAGCTACCTATGTGGAACAGTTAATCTCAATTGAATCGAATTACTCACGCAAATATGGGAGAAATCCAGTATTCAATTTTACTGACTTTGAGACAGAGGCCTTTGTTACCTGAGAACGGCCAACACAGTGCATGTTTTGTAAAACACAAGGGAACGAAATGAAGGTTACATACAGCAGCTAGTCGTTCATAACTTATCTAGTATATAAAAACATGATTATTGATTTTTCGGGTCGCCCTTTTCAGTTTGCACACGAGTCTTGCATTGTTTGGTTGCAAGTAATATATGACAGAACGTTTTAAAAGGACTGCAATTTCTCCCTATACTGCAGCTCGTTGCTCATAACCTATCTAGACTAGTATATAAATACATGATTATTAATTTGCCAGCTCGCCCTTTACGGTAATTTGCACACTAATCTCTCGTTATTTGGCTGCACATTTTCAGGTAACCCACTTCAAAGTATATGTATATTTACACTACAAAATGGTGTGTGAAGAAACATGATGTAAAACTGCATAGATACTATCTGGTCCATAATGTAATCAGAGCCATGACGCAACATAGTTCTAAGATGAGGTCCAGAGTGTGACTTGTACACTACCACGGAAGCACACGCCTAATAAGAGTATACTACTTGTGTTGTACGCAAGCACACACAATATACAGTTTGCACTTTGCACAGCGGCAATTTTACAAATTCAAGCATAGAACAGAAGTAAAACGCGACATGAAATCCATCACCTTGAGACGCCCATGGTTCGTCAGCTAGGCGGGGGCAGGGGCGCGAGCAGGAGGGCACGTGGAGTGGCAGCGGCGCTATTTGTCAATGCCGGAAAAGAGCGCCGCTATATGCCGCTCGACCTCCCTGTCGAGGACAACAAACCGGCCACACAGCTGCTGCGACCGGACGCGAGGGTGGCGGTGGAGGACGACCTGGAGATGGGGAAGGAGCAGGAGGAGAGCCGGGCAAAGCTGCAGCCATCGGCGGCTGCCGGACGCGCTTGCAGGAGGTCCAGGCCGCTGGCGTCGGTGAGGTTTCCCATAGCCGTAGCTTCCTTTCCGGCCACATTGGCTCCGCGCGGTCCATATGGTCGCCCTGCAGCGCCACCACCACCCGCTTCCGCATGGCCGCCGCCATGGACACCGGATGCCCCAAGATCTCCTCCGTGACGCCGGGATCTTGCGTCTCTAGGGTTTGTTGTGGGGGATGCAGTTTGGTATTCGCTCCATGGAATCAGTAGAGGAGGACCTTCTGGAGCCGGGGCGGTGGTCGGCGGCGCGGGGCCTCACCGAGCCGGCCGGGATCTTGCGGCGACGGGAGGGGATCGGGAGAGGATGAAGGCCATGTCGCTGGGAGAGGTTCTGTTGATTTTTTTGAGTGTTAGAGGTTCTGTTGATGGGGTGTGGTTGGAGCGTTTGGGCTCACGAATAGGCCGCGCGGCCTGAAACAAAATATTCGGCTCAAATTTCCTTTAAATTTGGTTTCGCGCCTGATTTTTTTACTCACGTGCAATCACTTGGATGGCTTTATACATAGCTAACTAGATGCACGACACTGCTAGGAAGAATCAGTGGCGCACCACTAGACGGTGCGCCACTGATGCTCCATAGAATCAGTGTCGCATGGTTGGTGGTGCGCCACTGATGCTTCCGGGCATACGTGGCACATAGAATCAGTGGCGCACCACTAGGAGGTGCGCCACTGATGCTATGGATCATCAGTGGCGCACCTCCTAGTGGTGCGCCACTGATTCTTTTAGGTACACATGGGTGCTGAGTATCAGTGGCGCACCATTGATCGTGCGCCACTGATGCTTGGAGCATCAGCGGCGCACTGCTTCATTGGTCGGGGGCGGCGGCACGGGGATGCGCTGCGGGTTCAGGTGCCAGCCGTCCGGAAGGTGGATGTCCGGCCAGAAAACCGGCATGCCGTGGTCCCAGTGCCACTCGGCGCAGCGCTGAGCGGCGGGCGCGCTGCCCGAGGTGGAGCGGGGACGCGCGGCTGCCCCCCAATGCGGACGCCTCCCGGACCGAAGCCGAAGGCCTCCGCCGGGGCGCGGGGGACGCGGCGCCTCTCTGGCCGGCGCTGCTCGAGGACCCGGCCTCGTGCTCGTTCTTCGGGCGCTTGAACCAACGGCGGGCCGACATGACGGCTAGGGTTGGGTGGGCTGGGGCACGGCCGGGGTAAATAGGGTGTACGGGCGGCGGGGGCCCTTTAAAAAGGACCCGGGCGGGGCTGGCATGCCAACCGGCAGCCGGAACGCGGCGGCGGTTGCAGGCAGCCATGAATGCGCGGGGAATCCGAGACGTGCCGTTCGTGGCCACGCGCGCGCGGGGAAGTGGAGGCGCGGGAAGACGCGGCGGCCAGTGGGCACTTTGACCGCGCGTGACTGTGGTCTTACTTTAAGGGACCGGGCGAGCCAGCCACTAGGTCGCTGGCCAGTGGCCTCTTTGACCCCCATGTGGCCAGTGGCCCCTTTTGACCGAATGTAGCCAGTGGGCTTAATAAAAGACGCGGGCCAGTCGGCCCTTTGACCAAAATGTGGCCACGGGCTTAATTAAATACGTGGGCCAGTGGACGCGGTTGGGGAATGGGAGGCAGGTTGGGGATTGCGAGACAGGAGCGAAAAAATTGAAAAAAAAAAAACGAAAAAAACCCTGCCGCGACAGAAAAAGTGGTCGCAATATAGTTTTTTCAGAGAAGATATCCATCCCGGTTCCTAACACTAACCGGGACGAACTCCCTATCCAGGTTCGCCACGTATAGGCCATCCCTACCATCCCGGGTACTGGCACAACCGGGACCAGGGGATGGCCATTTGTCCCGACTGGCCCATCCCGGTTGCACAACCGGGACAAATGGACCTTACCCTGTTTCCACTAGCGTGTGTGATGTGTGTTTCACAGAAACACGAAACGTGAATCGCGTTGCGTGCCAACCATACGGCTCGTTTCCTCCCGCCTTGGAGATGAGCACGAAAAGTGACCCGACGGCTACCCATCAGGTGTAGATCGATGACATGATAGCCTTTTTTCTGTCGTCTCGAACTCGAGAAGAAACCGGCCACTACTTTCTTTCGCGCGTTGTACTTCAGTGCAGCTGCCTGATAGGTTATCCTTTTAAGCTCCGTACGGGCATAGCTCATTAGCTCGATTCAGTTTTCGAAGATGCCAACATCATGTGATTGCATGACTTGAGACTTAAACAAAAGAAAGAAAACAATTGCGACCAGAGTCAATCCCGTTCGGTTGGGTTTCGGCAATTGCAAGGGAAATGCTATTAATCACCCGGGGGATCGCGCGCTCGCGTCCCTCGGCTCCCTGGTCGTAGGATGGGGCGCGTATCGGTGGTCCTCGTTACACGCGCACAGCAACAGGGTCCCACCACCACTTGCTCTTATCTGGTTACCTTTTCTCTCCGCCGCTCGTTGACTCGCGAAAATAGCCATTCGAGCTGCCCCGGGAGGCGCCGCCGCCTTCTCCCATCATGCGCCTGCGCGCGGCGCCGCCCCTTTCTCTGCGCCACGGCCATGCACCGCCTCCTCTCCCCATCACACGCCGGCGCGGCCTCCTGTCGCCTTCTCCATCATTCGAGGTCGCCGCTGCTCCCGAGGGAGGCAGCGCCGCCTGCTCCCATGGAAGTCGCCGGGGAGGCCATGCCGCTGCTCTCTACTGCCTCCGCGGGGTACGTCGACTACCTCCGCCTCTTCTGCCGCCGCAGTCCACCTCGGCTTCCTCTTCCTCCGCGGCCGCCACCGGGTCCGCGTCCACGGATCGGAAGGTCACCGGCTTCGACCACGAGGAGGCGGCGGCGGCTGCTGCTGGCTTCCGGCCCTTCGTCGCGGCGTCGTCTGTGGGGGTTCGGGGCCGTCGTGCAGCCGGGATTCGGCTTCGACACCGCGCAGGTCGTCATCTACGAGGTCGTATGAACAACCACCACGACGTACGGACGGACAGTTAGCTCCTCGGGAGAGATCGATCTCTTGGATGAGATTTTTTTTCTGTACAAATAGTTGCTATAATACGTATTTATTTTTGCTTTTTTATTACAAATTTTTTGCTACCACAATTCCGGCGAGATCTGGTTATTTGCTCTAAAAGAATAATTTTTTTGCTACAATAACGTTATGTTTTTGCTTTTTTAGAATTTTTTTTTTGCTCCGGCCATTGCTCCAGCGAGCAAAAGTCTCCGACCATTGCTCCGGCGAAATTTGACTTTTTGCTACTGTAGAAATTTTTTTTGCTACAGCTCCGGCGACATCTCCGACGAGATCTGTCTTTTTTTAGTTTTTTGAAACGAACCTTTTTTTGCTACACGAAGCAAAAGCGGGTATTATTTTTGCTCCCAGAGCAAAAGTACGTTTGGGGTGAAAGAATGGACACGTGTCATGCAGGGGATCCGGGGGATGGAAAACTTTTATCCCCCGAGGGATGGAAAACTTTTATCCCCCGAGGAACGCCCGGCCCCAATTGCAAGCTACTGCTAGTAGCAGTAATGCCAAATTGCCTGCTGGGAGACACGACAACACGTGCCCGCCTCGGACTGCGTACATGTACTGTAGTTGGTCTCCGTCTGGGATTTGAGATGTTTTAGCGCACATGCTATAATCAACTCGCTACCATGACATTTGTGCTATGTTAGCAATGGACGGTAGGATGTTTCGTCACGAAGAATATCGGTACGAATGGTTTGAGTGGCATCATTCTGCCATTTTTTAATTGCAGCCTGGGGTACTGTATAACAGGCTATAGGACCGTTGCTGCAATCCATCAGCTCGCAGAACGCGCCACTTGAGCAACCGTTGCCCGAGTATTGTACTCGTAGCTGGACCTTGACGCACTATAGGTATTGGGTGGTTCACGGGTCGAACAGTGGCACATCACTACATCAGAGCTGTTACATGGCAAACCTGTATGGGTCCCAATGTCTGAAATACAACTTAAATAGAGAAATACCCTTGATAATTCTATAGTGGTTGTTTAGAGGATACGACCCACGTGCTTTGCGTGATGTGTGTTCCTTACCTAAGTTCTTCCCACCAAAAGGCATAATCCAAGCCAAAAGATGTGTGTTCCTTACCCATGGTAATCGTACCGAAGTTTCTTCCCACTGGCACGCATAATCCAAGCCAAAAGATGTGTGTTCCTTACCCACAAGCAAAGCACAATAGGCTTTGCATGTGGAATAAGGAAATAGTTGCAGATGGTCCCATGTATAAAGGAAGTATTGTGGTCCTTACCTATACAAAGAGGAAAATGATTCTATTATATACCCACCAAGTAATATGGTACCAAAATATATCCTACTTTATAGAAATAGAAAAAGATTATAAAAGTTCTTATTAATTTTTTTTCTCCGCCAGCAGAATGGATATGGGACCCGTGCAATTCAAAAAAAAGGCTATGAGCCTAGGTCTTATCAGCTAGTAGATAGCACTATAGTGACCGTTTAGAGGATATGAAATAAAACAACTTGACAGATCCGCGTGTTCGGTGCTGTCGTTAACCCTCGGATGCGCGGTATAGGTAGCGTGTTCAGTGTTACCACTATGCTGACATGCAGTATATGTCTATTTCGAAAAAAATGTTTTTTTTTATTTTGGATTTGTACACTAGTTATCTAGTGCCAGATATATGTCGACAGTCCCTAACTTTAATTATTTCGCTACTGCCAGATGCGACTGCTATACTGATTTGTTCATGTTAATTAACAGTTTGTACGAGCTTGATAGTGAGAGCAAAGTACTATATGTGTATGTAAAAAGATCAAAGTTTACACGTTCTTTTCGTTTAAGATGTAGTTCCATCTAGAGGTGATCTAAAGGTAATTGTGTGCATATGAATTACACACTGAGCAACATTGACACATCATTTTAGCTTATGTTTGATATACAAGTGGTATGCACAGCATAATCTATCAAATATGCTTGGAAGAATAGTTTTAGAAGTTTTCCTCGTATCGAAGTTTCTCCCCATCAAAAGACATAAAGCCAAAAGATGTTTGTCCCTTACCCATAAAGAAGGAGAACTGTACTCTTTGCATGCGGAGTAAGGAAAGAGTTAGGTATGGCCCTACTTACCTATACAAAGAGAAAAATGATTCATTACCAACCAAAGTATTCTCTATCCACTTTTGTAAGACACATTTTTTTTAGCAAAAGTTATTTATTCATAGAAAAAGTAAAACGCTAACCCAAGAGCGCTTTTAGGGTGGTTGGCATGTAGTACTTCTCGGTACTTCCTAATACTACCACTCGGTATTATTTCAGCCATTGATCTCACAAAATTAATTATCATAATTAAGTTAATTGGGGTTATTTTAGTAACCGCATAGCGCAGTACATTTGACCCAGCCCTCACGGCCAACCCACATGTCCCTCTTGGCAGCGGAAGCAAAGCTAGCACACCTTTTTGCGCACGAGCTCGTCGTCGTAGAGGTCGGCATAGTTGGTGCGGTCGCGAAATTTTCCTCTAGCGCGGCGCCGAGGTGGCACGGTGAGCCGGGCCAAAGAGCCGACGAAGATCACGTCCAGGCATCAAGCCCATTGATTCGGCTATCTCCACATTCGGGGATGGTACTGCTGATCCCATGGAAACATAGAGTGGGCGGAGGCGCGGAGCTCATCAGCCGTGTGCGCAAAGAAGCAGACGCGACGAGCCGGCTCCATCCTTGCAGACGAGCCGGATGGCCTCCTCGAACTCCTACATCGTCTCGGCGAGTCGCGCGAGCCCAGCGAGTGCCATGGACGGAACAACCTAGAACAAGCCGACACGCCGATGATGCTCCACACCACCCACGTCCCCTGATGCGGCCTACCCATTGGCCGGTCATGACTTTTGAGAGGTCAGTCAGTCGCTCTTGTCGGAGGTGGAAGCTCTGGTGGTAGTCCTGGTCGATGTACGCGTACCCCGGCGTGCCCTGCAGCGCGGTGGTGAGAGATCGAGGCTTCCTCGGGGGCCGATGCCGCCGTGGGAAAATCGGAAGTCGGAGATCTAGGAGGTCGGCGAAGTGCGGGCACGGGGTGTGCAGCTAGGCGATGACCGCGACGCCGAGCCGTGCGCGCCACAGCATTGTTAAACCGCCGTCGCCGGTCGCCGCCCATGTGGAGGTGTTGGGCGACCTCACCGTTGGGGACGAGATCACGGGCGCGTCGGTAATGACCACGGAAAAGGAGATTTTTTTAGGGAGAGAGTCCGGCATGCTGTCTGAGAGAGAGAGAGAGAGAGTGACAGGTGGGGCATCATTAATCAAAATTACCTATATGCTCGTTTAGTAAATAAATAGACCAATATTTTTTGCATCGGTAGATCAATATTTTTATAGTGTTTCCCAGTACTTACAAGTACTTCCTTTTGAGTACTTACGAGTACTTCCTATTTGTCCACCGTTAGATTGGCCTCGTTGGACGGTCCCTAAAATACCCAATCATGGTAAAACGCTAACCCAACAAACTGACCATTCAGTCCTGAGATACCACCAGCTAAACTTATTGATTGGTTTTGCTCCGTCAGAATGGATGTGGGGCCGTGCAGTGGTAGAAAAAAAAAAGGCCATGAGCCTTGGTCTATCACCCACCACAATGGACAGATCTCAAAAATAAAAACCCAGCACAATAGACCCACCCGGATCGTTGACACCTATCTGTCACAATCTCAAGGCACCCGGTCCCACTTATTTCTTGGTTCAGGCTATTCCCGATTTCCAGCCTTTGTTTCGGTTTCTTGCTGATGCTGATTAATCGCTTGCTCAGTATCAGATATTAACTACTAATACTAACTACCCACTTAAGGTTTATCTCCCTGCTCTCGTCCATGGAGGTCCTCATCAGAAGCAGCGATGCGACAAGAAATGCATTCCCATGGCGCGACTCGGCAAAGACGGATCGAGCTGCTCCTTCAAGCCGTTGCCGGACCTCGTCGGCCGCGGCGAGACAGTACGAGGCATTCTTGTCCACGACGGCGGCACGTCTCCTTCAGGCCGCTGCCGGTCATGGCGGCAAGCGCCAGGCTGAATGTGCAAGTGCCGATCTCAGGGCCATGTCCGTCAAGATCTCAAGGAGTACTTCACTTATGGTCAGAGTGAAACAAAAATACAACATACGTATCCGTCGTCTGCATAGCTGTTGCTACGTTGGTGATTGATTTTAGTAGTCATTTGCTATGACAAAATCTCCTACCATTAGTGATGAAATAAATCCTTTTGATACTATTTTAGACTATGCAGTTCCAAAGCCAGGAAGAACGACGCTATCTGTTGAGACAATGCCCATGAATCGCACAGCTACAGAAGGGTTAGAGGGGACGAGACATGCCGACGTGGTGAATTCTGAATCGACAGACGCGGTGCTTAGCAGGTGCATCCGTGAGCCTGTGATGTTGAGGAAAGACAACACCACTAGCAGCATGTTGACTCATGAGCCATGGCCCTGACTTATCACAGGTCGTCGATGGTTCTGCGGGAGAAGCAAATTGTCCAACCGAGCTAATGTGTATAGTTTTGAGTTATATCAAAAAAATGTACTGAATGTTGTGAAGTAATTGTACTATTTGGCTGATGACATATTGACATTGGTATATTCCATGTGTTAAGCAGGATAATCCAAATGCATCTTCCAATAAAAATGTACCAACAGACGAAATGTGTTTTCAATGTCAACAAGAGGCATACAAGTTCTATAATTAATGCATATGCTAAAACGAAAGGATTCAGTAAAGGATTATTCTTCTTCTCGAGATGTTAGTTCTTTGATACCACATTTTCAACAAATATGTTTGAAATGCCATTCGCTCCTATTCTTGGTGTTAACTATCACAAGCAGACAATTATTTTTGGTGCAGCACGATTATTCAACGAAGCCCATGGGCCATTTGTCTGGCTTTTTAGCACTTTCATGCAAGCAATGTATTGTAAACAGCCAAAAAAAATACTGATCAGTGTACTTCAATTATAAATACAATTGGAATGGTATTTTTAATCACAATCCATCAACTTTGTTTATGGAATTTGTACCAAAATGCCGCAAAGCATCTCAGTCATTTTTTTTCCGAGAGGAGGAGCCAACGGCTACCAGTTTTCATTTTCACGAAAGCTGATGATACAAGGTTCAGTTTAACTTTACAGGGCCATCAACACTCAAAGTGACAATACCACAGCCTCACAATGCCGGCATTACGGAGAAAGAAACAGGTATTTCAACCTCGCAGCAGAGGGATACAAAAAACCTAAAGACATCACTCTTTTCATATGAAACTCCTACACACACTCCTAGAGGCACACACTTACTAAGTATAGACAAAGAAAACAACTTAAACCAGTACTAAAGACATTTCCTTAACACTATCTCTAACTTCCTGTGAAAAAATTCACTTGCTACAAGCAGTAGCAGTTTTGCACCCCTGTGTTGTGTTTTTCGCAAGTTTATTCTCTGCAAACCGACCCAATAGGAAATAAAGTGGGACATAAGGAATACTTTAGTCGTAGGGTCCTGCAGAATAACTAAATTAAAGCAGGCATTGTCCGGGTCTTTCAGGTTACCCCAAGTAACGCAGCTATTCCCGAAGAAATGAGGAGCCTATCCTTTACAGCAAGGTAAAGCATCAAAACTAGCAAGTACAGACTGAAGACTAAGAGCACAACTAACCACGCCCCAAATGTACTTAGCAACTGAACATGTATTAAAAAGAGATGATCTATAGTCTCTCCATTGCCACAAAACATGCATCTATCCGAACCTTTTCAACCTCTTGACAGCAGCACACTTTTAGTTGAAATACATTTTTTGAAAGCTAAGCAACAGGAAAACTTTTACTTTTAACGGAGCTCTTACGAACCATAGTTTCCTATAAGGTACCTTCACCTGAGAAGATTTAAGAGCTGTTTACAAAGACTTTATCGTAAATTCTCCTGATTTGTTTGGAATCCAACTACATCTATTCTCTACATCTACCATTCGCACGCCAACACACAGGTTTTGTAAATTGTTCGACATCTCAGCCAGCTCCACATACAGATTCCTTCTAATATTAAGGCACTCCAACCCTGAGAGAAAGCCTTGGCAACATTCCCTTTTTTCATGAGATAAATTGTAAAATCTCACACTTTGTTAGGTCTTGCCTCACTAATGAAAAGCATAGAAAGTCTACTCAACATCATTTTTGTGTCTAATTAAGTAGATCCAAGTAAAACGACTATAAATCATCCAAAGAAAAAACACATAATATTTGTAACCTCCAAAAGACGTACGAGCTGGTCCCCACACATCCATGTCCACAAGTTCAAGGGGAGATTTCGTTTCATGAGTGGAATTATTATAGGGTAGCCGATGAGTTTTTGCACGTTGGCAAGCGTCACGCACTAAAGAATTACTAGACGGTGCACAAGCGAGTTTATTGGACCTAATGATAGAATCGCGATGCTAGATTAAGGGTGGCTGAGCCTCCCGTGTCAATATGCCCAGTGGTCTCAAGTGAGCTGGATAGTAGAGATGCTTTGCTGACGGGACGCTGAAGACAGACATGATCTTGGCACCGGGTAGAGACCACCTGGCTTCTACCGTGAAGAAGAAGCCTCTTCGTGGCTTGGTCCTTCACATTTGAAAAAGTTGAAAATTTGGGATAGAACTCGGTAAAGGCATCATTATCATTTTCTTTTGAAATGGGTAACCTAGGCTCTGCATCAGGATGATGCATACGACTTATTTTAAATATAATAAGCGTTAACCATAACAACATACATAAAGCAAGTCTGTCGATACAAATCAAGGGTCAGACAACGTGGCAACATGAATGAGCCAAAGGAAGAAGGACAAAACATTATCATCAATAGCCTAATCTCCTAGTGCGCAACCAGCCACCCTGGTTGAAGATAGCCCGAACGTCCGCCATCAGTCGAGTGCAGCCAGAGTTCAAATGATCGCGCTGCTCCGGAGGAACCAGGTTGGACCACAAGTTGATCTAGTAAACAGCTTGATTTCCCACCATCTCATTGTCAAACACCACCCTATTACGGCTATTCCATATAACTCAAATAAAAGCAGATACTCCTATGTGTATAGCTGGTTTAGTTTGGTTGTCCAACCCATTTAACCAATTGCCGTATATGTGGAATAGAAGTAGGCGATGCAATACAAAAGTAAAGTGAATGAGACGCCAAATATTTTTAAGAAAATCACAATCTAAAAAAGATGTTGAACCGTCTCCTGTGAGCCACAAAAGACACAGTGCAACCACTCCACTTTCTCCTAGCCATATTATCTTTGGTCAAGAGTTCCTTTCTAGATAATAACCACATTAAAAAATTAATTTAAGAGGCTCTTTCAATTTCCAAAGATAAGAACGCAAAATACCGGTGGAACCATTCAAAAAAAAAAACAGAATATAAAGATTTGACGGAGAAAATACCCGTAGGTGTTTATTTCCATCTAACTTTATCTGGACTATTTGTAAGAGTCACCCCCATGAGCTTTTCTACCAAATTCATCCAAGCTGACCAGGTATTACCAATCAAGTTTCGTGTAAACTGAATATTCAGATGTTCATGATTAAGTACCTCAGCAACCAAGGTATTCTTATGTCTAACAATCTTATACAGAGCTAGAAATTGGGCTGTAAGAGAAGTGTTTCCAAGCCACAAGTCCTCCCAAAACCTAGTGTCAACTCCATTACTACCAGAAAAATCAAAAAATATGAAAAAACTCTTGTTTCACCCCCATAATTCCTTTCCAGAAAGGAGAATCAGTAGGCTTAGCTTCAACCTGCGCTAAGGTTCTTGCACCCAAATACTTATTATGCAATAATTTAGACCACACCCCATCCTCAGATAGCATTTAAACAACCACTTAGCAAAAGACACTTATTCTTAACATCTAATAATTCAATACCCAAACCACCTTGATCCTTATGCTTACAAATGATATTCCATTTAGATAACCGATATTTTCTCTTTAGTTGATCACTTTGCCAGAAAAAACGAGATCTAAAGAAATCCAGTCTCTTACGAACCCCAACGGGAATCTCATAGAAAGAAAGCATAAACATCGGTAGACTAGTCAATACGAATTAACAAGAATCGTGTGGTCACCATACGACAATAGTTTACCCACCCAAGAACTTAGTTTATGTCAAAGCGTTCCTCAACCGGCTTCCACTCGTTGTTGAGTAGTTTACGATAATGAACTGGAATTCCGAAATAACGAAATGGGAGGCTCCAATGTCGCACCCAAAGATGCGCCGATACTCAGGTAAATGCTCCATAACCTTACCAAAAAAAAAGGTCTCACTTTTATGGAAATTAATCTTTAAACCCGAAAGTTGCTCAAAAATAGAAAAAATCAACTTCACATTAACAGCTTTGTCTAAATCATGCTCGAGAAACAAAATAGTTTCATCGGCGTACTGAAGGATAGATAGGCCAGCCTCAACTAGATGAGGTATAAGTCCACCCACCCGGCCATCCTCTTTCGCACGAGCAATTAAAACAGCCATCATGTCAACCACGAAGTTAAAAAGAATGGGTGACAAAGGATCTTCCTGCCTTAAACCTTTTAGAGTCTGAAAAAACTGACCAATATTATCGTTACCTCTAATGCCAACACTCCCTCCCTGGACAAAGCGAGCAACCCATTCACACCGGTTAGAGGAAAAACCTTTCATCCGTAGAGTTTGTTGTAAGAACGACAATTGACCTTGTCATAGGTCTTTTCAAAATCAATCTTAAAAAGTACCCCATCCAATTTTTTTCTATGTAATTCATGAATAGTTTCATGAAGGACAACAACTCCTTCTAAAATATTTCTACCCGACAAAAGGAAGATTGGGAAGGTCAAATAACGTTCTGAGCGATTCCAGTAACTCTATTAGTTCCAACTTTCGTGAAAATCTTGAAATTTACGTTTAAAAGGAAAATAGGCCTATATTGCTCAATCCTGCTAGCATCTTCCTTCTTGGGTAGGAGGGTTATAATTCCAAAGTTAAGTCTTGACATGAATAGACCTCCGGAATATAAATGCTCAAAGATACGCATCAAATCAATTTTGATAACTTCCCAAAAGCACTGATAAAACTCAGCACGAAAACTGTCAGATCTGGACACCTTACTATGCTCCATCTCACAGATAGCCTCAAAGACTTCTTCCTCAGAGAAAGGCGAAATTAAAAAATGATCCTCCTTAACAGAAACCTGATTTAAATCCTCTGTTCTACTCTCAATAGAGAAACAAAAGAAGTAACCAACGGCCCAAATAAGTTTTTGTAGTACTGAGAGATGAACACTTTAAGATTTTCTTGTTCAATTATCGTAGCCTCATATTGTTCCAATTGGAAAATATTTTTCTTCCGGTTCTTACCATTAGCAATAAGGTGAAAATACCTAGTATTATCCCCCCTTACTGAATATGCCTAACTTTAACTCGTTCAGGCCATTTAGCCTCCTTATTGCGCCATAATTTTTCCAAAAAATCATCGACCTCCTTCTTAACACGTCTCTCATCCTCACTAAGAGGGTCTACCTCCTCTTTTAAATCAAGCTCATTTATAAGAAGCAAGACAAGATCTCTTTGATTCTTCTATTCACCACTAATATTCTTAGCCCAACCATGCAAAAAACTTCCAAGATGCCTAATTTTATTCTGCCAAATCTCAATCGATGACAACCCATTCGAAATGGCCTGCCATTCTGTTTTTACCAAATAAAAAACCCTTCTTCTTTAACCAAGAAGTCTCAAAGGAAAACACTGATGTGTTCCCAATCTGAGCTGGAGAACTAGAATCAAGCAATAAAGGGACATGATCTAAACCTGTCCTAGTGAGAGCATGAATTGTCACCAACGAAATTTTTTTCTCCCACTCCACACTCGCTAATACTCTATCTAACTTCTCAAAAGTCGGAGTATCACGCCTACTAACCCACGTGTATTGCCTACCTGACATCTCCAGCTCTTTTAGATCTAAACATTGAATAATCGCATTAAAAATGTTAGGCCATCTAGGATGGAAGTTATCGGTACTTTTTTCACATTGCTTCCTGATAATGTTGAAATCTCCACCTAACAAAATAGGCAGCGACTCCCCTTTCCGAATTCTTACTAATTCAGCCAAGAAATCTGGTTTTTATCATCTTGTGTTGCACCATACACAGCCACTAAAGCCCAAAGAAAAGTATCTTCCTTTTTACTTCAATTGAAACTTGACACAAAAATCCCTCGCATTAACACCTTGCACGGTCAAAACTATGTTGTTAAAACCAAATAAAAATCCCCATGAGGGGTTAAACAATACCAACTGAAATCACGACCACCAACAAGATGGGACAAAAAAGAAGCATAAAAAATAGATCTACATGTTTCCAACAAAACAATAAAATCGAAATTGTGCTCACGAACTGCCTCATTAACATCCAAGTGTTTTTCTATGTCACCAAACCCGTCTGAGTTCCAAAAAAGTCCTTTCATATTCACTTGGTAGACAATTTTTTAATTCTAACACTCCTACGAGTCGCCCGATTAGTATTACTAACCTTTTTACGGGACTTAGTGATTTTCGATACCATCAAAGACTCAACCTGATTATCAAGACCGAGACCATCCTTAGTCTAGCAATCCTCAGAAAGGTTAGATGCTCGATGCATAACAAGAATTTATGATTCCCCTCCCTCATCCGATCCTAAATCATTATCGAAGATGACTAAATTACGTGTAGTTTAGATAGACTTAAGATTATTTACCGTGTTATCTACCGAAGAAACAGAATCCCCAAAAGAAACTATCAGTCTAGATACCCTATGAACAATAATATCATTGGGAAGATCTATAAAGGATAAATGACGTTTAACATTATTACCTAAGAGTAAGTCATCCCTCCTCTCCGCGCGAAGCGAAGCCCTCTCCTGGATAGGTACATTTGCATTCGGTTGCGCCCTAATGCAGGAACTCGATCTCAATCCGGCCGAGGTGGGCTCTGGGATCCCCCCAAAAGCGATGACCTGCTCATGTGAAGGCCTAGCAGGTGGAGACAAGACTCCACCTTGGCTCATCATGCATGTACCATTGTGATGAAGAGGATTGGGTATTGAAGATTCATTAATAATTGATACACCACCATAAAAAATAACAGAATGTTCGAAGAGATTACTAGACAAAGAAGTAGAAGCAGGGACCACAGCAATATTATCACCCCTCAAATAAAGCGAGTCCCCAGACCCCAATGGCACAGGACTCTCGAGAATTCTCGTTTGCACTATGTTAGCTCAACAAATAGAGGACAGCTGCCCGGCTTGCACCATCGGACCAACGTCACACAAAATCACTTCTTTAGTTATAATTGCATCAGGAGGCAACACACCCGAAACAGAAGGCAAACTGTAACGTCCCAGGGTTTGGGAGGTTATAAGGATCTAAATTTAATATGTGCATTTGCAAAGCATGCATCTGAAAATACGGGAAATTTTGGCGCGAAAGTTTAAATGAAGCAAAGTGACCAATATTTCTCTCGCCATGATGAAATAGGGCTAGATCATCTGGTTGAGAGTATATCTTGGAGTGATCTTTATAACAAACATTTTTCTAAACCAAATCATCATATAAGACAAACAAAATTTGGTGATGACCATCATGAACTTTCAACAACATCCACCACAAGTTTATGAGTGACTTTAGAGAATTCATCTAGGTATTTTAGAACTCGAAGAAAGGTGAGTATCCAAATCACACAAATGATGACTTCACTTCTGCAAGATAGTCGTGTGTAACTGGATGATCTAAATTGTTGTAAAGGATGAGTATGAACAAGGAAACAAACCTTCTTAAACCAATACTTAACCCTGATCACTGTTTGTGATCTTTCCAAAATTTCTCCATGACTAAAGCTACAAGAGAGCCAAACCAGGAGGGAACCAAGATAAGAAGACATCAAATGAGGGGGTGAAATCCTGGTGTTTGGTGTCACACAAGAATAATTTGAGTACAGGACCTGATCAATCTTGTAAACAGATTATTTCTGAGGGCATTAAACACTGGAGTTTCATTAGGTTTAATTATACGGGAACAAACTGGTAATTGACTCTGAAACATCATCAGACGACAAGTGTGGCAACTAGAGACTTATTCAGAAATACTAGATCCTGGAGTGATCAAGGTTCCATCGATATTCTGATCGAGAGAGAGAGAGAGAGACAAATATTGGAAGAGAGTGAAATTTCGACATGACTTTTAGATTATGTTTGAAATTGAGGAGTTCAAATTTGAATTATTTAAAACTTGTGAATGTTTGAAATTGAATTTGAATTCAAATTGAATAATTAAGAAAATAAAATTACCATAATCAAATGGAAACAATTAAGAAATTACAAATATTGTTCATTTCCAATTTCATTGTGTATAAGGAAAAGAAAAACAATTAAATTTTATTAATAAAAACACATGATACAAAATCTTTACAATGAATTCCATAATGGAAATATTACAACAATATTACATGAGTTCCATTACAGAATTTGAACCTAAAACTAAGACCTATCTAATCCATAGCATCTGATATTTTCTTCACCTGCAAAAAAAAGACAAAACAAAAAAAAACAGTAAGGTCAGGAGGGATAAGTACCCTAAGATTGTCAGTGTGTTGCACTGATGAACTCGTCATAGGCTTAATAAAAATGTGTAGTATCTGTTCTGATAGAAATAGCCTCAGACCAGCATCACAGGCAGGGACTGGAAATACAACTGGGAGCACAAGAAAAATAGCAGGCTAGGATAAGACCAGCCGCAATGCCTGGAGAAAAGATCTTCTCACTAGCACACAAGCTAACAGCACACTCATGAGCGCACTTTAGTATTGTCAAGACCCCTGTTGTGGTATAAATACCACATCAGCCGCAAGGGGAGGGGATCACATCACTTTTCCCTGTTCACAGCTCAAGCTGCACAGCTCCAGCAAGAACAGTAAGAACAACCGTCACCCAATATTTCATCACAAATCATTCCATCACTAGAAGCCTGTGAGATTAGAGATCCAGATATATTTCAGCAATTCCAAGCGAGGAGAGTAGGAGCAGGCCTGAAGAAGAGAACATAACCAGGAAGATCTTTACAAGGCCAAGCTACAAGTGGAGGAGCAGGGCTGAGGAGCAAGCAGACCACAAGCACACAAACCATCCATAACAAACAAGCCCGGGTTGTTAACTTCGTACCACTTAGCAAGGAATTGCTAAGCTATGCAGAGAGAGGGGTTGGGATTTATTTCCCTTAGTCTAGCATAGTGTTGCTATGCTAAAGTCATCACAGGGAATTCAATAGTAGCATAATATCTGTTCTTATCTATATAAAAACAAACTTGCCTCAGAAAAACATCATAGGCTTAGGCAATAAAAATCATGTGTAATGTGTTCTTATCAAGTGATGCACAAAGGTAACACATCAGCAGAGTATAGATCTTATCCGTAAATAGAATCCTGATTCAAATCTTAAGCCAAAGAGCTACTGTATCCCATCACACAACCTCAATATAGTTTCCCGGCATCAGATCCAAGGATCTTATACCTCAACACAACTACATAAGGACAAGTAAGCAGTAAAATGGAAAACCAGGGATGATGGCATATTCTCTGAATTTAGGATTCAGAGTAACACCTACAAAAATTAAGCACACCCACAGAAAGTATTGAAGCCACAAATACCGGTGAGCTCTGTTCAACAGACAGCAAGCCACAGGGTTTAACCACAGGGAGATATCCTAAGGGATCTCTTCACAGCATAGGCACAGGGAATAAATCCCAGATAAATTTTCCATCACAAGCACCAAGAATAATCCCAAGATGATTTCCACAACAAATTGCATCAGATAGATAATCCCTAAGTTCAAACTAATCCATCACATAACATACCAAATCTTCACAAACTCTGTACCAAGGATTAAATGGGAAAATTCCCAAAGCCCAACCAATCCAGCAACAACCTCACACAGATATCACAGGGAGCATGGCATGAACACTGGCACGAAGGCCAGGCTCCAGAGCAAAGGAGGAAGGAGGCCGAGAGAGAGAGTGGAGAAGGGGACAGAGAGAGAAGGGGGTGAGGAGGTACTAACAGGTGGTCACCATCGTGGTGACCACAACCAGTTGGAGAAGCGCAGATCGGCGTCGAGGCCGCGATTGCTCTCCAGGAGGCCGTCCCGACGGCGTCTCGTCCTCGCAACCAGCAGCAACCACGGGGCAGAAAATGCATATCAGAGCAGCAGCGGGAGCGCCCTGGACCCATCTCGAGGAGCAGGAACCCACCGGAGTGGAGTAGGGCATCTCGAGCTCCCGAACCTAGGGTTAGGGATTGGTTGTGCTCGAGGGGCGCATCGAGCAGCTAACAGATCGAAGGGGAGGATAGGGTGGAGGGCGAGGTGGCGCATCTTTTGCGCTAAGTCATGGGAGCGGGGTTGGCTGGAGGGAGTCGGAGTAATTCGCCGAAGGGGAGGCGACTCAGCCGCCTGAGAATCGCCCGAGGGCGAGGAGGAGGTGAGAGGAGAGGTGCGCACGAGTGCGTGTCTGGTCTGGTCGAGCCAGACCAGTGGGTTGGGTTCAACCCAAAAGAGGTTGACCCACCTGTCATCCCAAGGGGCAAAATGGTCATTTGACCAAATCCTTTAATAAAAGAATTATAAATATAAAAATTATAGAAAAGTAATAAATAAAATTCTACAAATTTCAAACATTTGCAATATAACTAATTATTAATCTAGTAAAATATTTGTGTATTAAAATTAACAAAAATAATCCAATAATACGAATAGTCTTAAAATTATAATTTTAAAATAATAATTTCCTAATAAAAACTTGATTTAGAATAACCAACCAAATAAAATTATATCTTCTCAAAAATTAATTCAATACTTAATCATTTCAAAACATTCCATAATCTATGTTTTCTGAGAAAACAATAATTACTTAATTAATTAAAATAAAATAAAAAATAATAGTAATAACAATAATAATCATTAACTCTGAAAAATAATAAATAATTCATAAAAACAGAAAAATACAAGTTATATAACAAAATGCTCCAAATGACAAATACAACTTATCTATGATGTTTACAAAGCTATTTACTCAAGTTTTCATGTGTGCAATATTTTTCTAGTCATTTAATTAAATTAAAATTAATAGCTTATTCAAATATTTTTAGAAAACATAAAATGTATATTAAATTAAAGAGAAAAGCGTTTTCAACTCAAATATGACAAACACAAAACATTTTGTTTAAGTTATAAAATTATTTTTAAAAGTATAATGAACTTCTACCATGTTCCGTTATAACCAGAAACAAATGCCATACCATTATTTTCTTATCAACAAAAAAAACCTCATGTTTTCAGACCTAACAAACCTATCATCACAAATAAATAGCAAGTTATGTGATGATAGAGTTCGTTTTATTAAATCATCATTCTTCAATTAAACTCTTTATCATTAACTCTACACTTTTGAACATAAAATCAAACATGTGTATTATCTTTTCAATAGATATTTTTCATAGGTTATTGTTTTCTCATTTAATCATGTGATGACCATTTATACTTAAAAATTATAACAATTGTTTGCTAAATAAAAGTGAAAGACATGTAAGTATAAAAGAAGTAATAACCACATTACCACAAGTAATGAAACGATTCACCTAAAACTTATGTGATTAAGTTATCGTATCGAACATAGGTTACACTTGTAAGCTGGGGTATTTTCTAGGGTATTTCACGATGCATCTTATTACTATGCATGTATCATCTTCCCAGTGTTTTCTGCAGTCCTTACCGGGACTACTTGGCTATCTTTCAGATGTCAGGATTTTCTACGTGACCCTCGAACCCCGAATACCTGGATTATTATTGTTATTATAATCTCAGGCAAGTTCATCACTTGCTCATATCCTTTGCAGTATTTCATACCGAACTATTTGCAAAAACCCTATCGTATTACCACCTATTCTCAAAAGAATGCATGATCCTATTTTTATAATAATATGACTAATTGAATGACTACCCGAGTGGTAGTGTTCTGTTTGGTGGGCGGATGGGACCATGGTAAGATGAATAGGTCAAAGGAAGGTTCCATCTGCATGGGAAAGTATTACCTAGGCACTAACCACAAATGCCGTCGGAACTCGGTGCGCCGTAAATTTGCGTTAACCATGGGTCTTGTATGGGGGGAGTAGGTCAGCTGTGATCTTTTCTCGTTCGCATGTCAACGGGCTACCAGAGACGTACGCTGTAGGTCTTGCGAGACTACATGCACATGGGTGGGATCCCTTAATTCCCACGTACTCTGCGGGTCTATGATGGTCTGCCAGGGGCGCGTAGATAACCATCATGAGGGGTGGAATCAGGCGTTCAACCTGCTGGCAGAAACGGTTTGGCTTGGACCAACAACCGGGCCCCACACCTAAGTGGGTGTGGACATGAACGATCGCCTGGTTGTGCAACATGTTCTTGGTCGTCTATGGGTAAAGTAACGCATCTCTATAGAGTGTAAAAGGATGTGGCATGTTACCCCCTGTTCCGGGAAGGAACTGCGCACGCTACAGGAAAGGCAACTCCATGAAGTTCTAGTCCTGTGATGGTTTGGCGGGCATAGTTTTCAGAATTAAAAGCAACCTCTTGAAGAAAATTTACAAAACCTTGCATTAGCTTATGGCTCTTTGGAGCCTAAAGCTGTAGTTCGTGCATCAAACTACCCACTATATGTATCATGAGCTTGCTGAGTAACGCTCATTACTCATTCGTTCCCGTTTGACCCCTGCTTAGAGTTGAAGTCATATGGAAGTTGTCATCGTGGAGCCATCGCTACCTCATGAAGCTAGGTGGAGTGATCTATTACTTAGTCAGTAAAGCATCATCATCAACAACGCTAGTGGAGGAGATGCCATCAAGGTGTAGGTGGAGAACATTCTCGGACTTAGCTGTTACAAGCCATAGATTAGGGATGACATCAGCCGTAGTGGATTAGTTCTGAGCTAGAGTTCTTCTCCAGCTTGGAGCTTCGAATTGCTTCTTCTGATGTTTCATTTGTATGAGATCTTCTTGATTCATCAAAGACATTCTCAAGATTTTGTAATGAAGTTTGTATCCTATAGCTTTGCTTGGACCCGATATGTTTCTGTTGTACCACTCTGAGAGATGTAATATTCACGGGTAAGTCCTTCTGTGAGTATTATGTCACCGACTTGCACACTACACATGCAGTGGTGTGCTGGGTCACCACAGATGGTATCAGAGCGAAGCGACCTTAGGTTTAAAACCTTTGAGGAGATCTGTTGGTTGGTAAGGACTATAGGAAGCCATCTTATCTAAACCATATCTTCTACAACTATGATGATCATTCACTTGAGAATGATATGATCATACTTGTATAGAAATTCTTACTCAACTGGAGTAAATCCACTTATCTATTTTCTTTATACCTAGGTATGAATAGTTAAAAGTCTATCATGTATCAGTGTTATTGAGAAAAACAGAGTTCTCACATAGTTAGAGATGATTAAGTCAAAGTGATGATTACCCCATTCTATGAATGAGTTGGATGGAGTAGAACATGATCTAGAGTAAGTATAAGAGTCAACAATAAGGAATGTTTGAGAAGCATGAAGAGTTATTAGACTCTGGTAACCATGGGGTATATACCATATCCTTAGTTATCAAGTCCAGAGGTGAATCACTATAGTATAGAAGAGAGTTAGGAGAAGGCATAAGCATTGATGGAAGCTACATTACTACTTCTACTATGTGATCAACCACATGAAGGATCAACAGATGCCATGAGAAGCTTAACATAATCAAGATGAAGGACTTTAGTTGTCATGGTACTTAGTCCTATATGGAACCAAGTTAGACAACAACTACTATAGGGCCATTTTGTCTTGCTGTATTCTATTGCATTAAGGCATGCAATTGGAGTAATTGCCTGGGCAAAGAGTGGTTGTGTAGAATAGGATTATAAGGCACTATATACCTACTTGTAGTGTATAGCATTTAAGAGCCTTGGTACTTGATATGTTTTACTCTAGGTATTTTTATTCCACGGGCTTTTGATGCATGAGTGATAACTGCATTTGGGATTTATTGCATCTTATTTGGATCTTTGATTGACTAGATCTGTACATGAAGTTGGAACTTGATGTGCAAATGCATGTGCAAACATTGAGTTCTATCTTGATGTTACTCGTCTAGAGGGTATAGGATTATAATGAGAGCGGTCTGAGTTATCAGTAGATGGAAGCATCAAACAAAGCTTTGGAAGTCCTTGAAGTCAAGAAGGTAGAAATCAATAAAGCCACTGATGGGAATGGATCACATTCCACATACTGTTTGGAGTTGGTGACATACTTCATCAACACATAGAGATATACCACAAGTGATGAGAAGAAAATCACATGAGTAGTTATATCCTAGAAGGAAACATGTAGAAGTTCGATAAGTTAATTTATAGAGTCACCCTGTAGAAGTCAAGACCCACAGCTGTAGAAGGACCATAGGAAGTAACCAGTGGAATAGGTTATAGACACATATAGGAAAGAGTTAAAACGTGAGGAAACTCGAAGATATTTTCACTATTAGTTGAGTCTAAGTCAATGTACACTACATTGTACAAGTTTCTTTGAGCGGTATTTCTCTTGAGACTAGTAGAACGAACCAAATGGAGTCCTAAACATAGACAATATCTAGTGTACCGGAAGAATTTTATTGGGTATTCATCACCCGGTGGATATACCAAATGTTCTTTAGAAAGTTGTGAGAGGTAGGAAACCTTATCTATTCATCGGAGAATGAAACTTGGTATCCACTACATGGTGGAAATACCACGTGTTCTTCGTGAGACCATTAGGAAGGCTTAGTAATAAAATAGAGTTGTCATAACAACTGGCATAGTATTAGATAATAATGCAAGACAGTGAAAGGTGAACACTCAAGACAAGGGGCTACACATGCCAGGGTCAACACAAGAAGACAACTGTGGGGAATCAACGGTCTACAAAAGTTCTCTCTACCAATCTTTACGTGAGAGAGGTTGAACTTCAGGATGAAGTTCTTGTTAAGGGGGAGATACTGTAACGTCCCAGGGTTTGGGAGGTTATAAGGATCTAAATTTAATAAGTGCATTTGCAAAGCACGCATATGAAAATACGGGAAATTTTGGCACGAAAGTTTAAACGAAGCAAAGTGACCAATGTTTCTCTCGACATGATGAAATAGGGCTAGATCATCTGGTTGAGAGTATATCTTGGAGTGATCTTTATAACAAACATTTTTCTAAACCAAATCATATTATAAGACAAACCAAATTTGGTGATGACCATAATGAACTTTCAACAACATCCACGACAAGTTTATGAATGACTTTAGATAATTCATCTAGGTATTTTAGAACTCGAAGAGGGATGAGTATCCAAATCACACAGATGACCAATTCACTTCTGCAAGATAGTCGTGTATAACTGGATGATCTAAATTGTTCTGAAAGATGAGTATGAACAAGGAAACAAACCTTCTTAAACCAATACTTAACCCTGATCACTGTCTGTGATCTTTCCAAATTTTCTCCATGACCAAAGCTACAAGAGAAGCAAACCAGGAGGGAACCAAGATAAGAAGACATCAACTGAGGGGGTGAAATTCTAGTGTTTGGTGTCACACAAGAATAATTTGAGTATAGGACCTGATCAATCTTGTAAACAGATTATTTCTGAGGGCATTAAACACTGGAGTTTCATTAGGTTTAATTATACGCGAACAAACTGGTAATTGACTCTGAAACATCATCAGACGAGAAGTGGCAACTGGAGACTTATTCAAAAATACTAGACCCTGGAGTGATCGAGGTTCCATTGATATTCTGATGGAGAGAGAGAGAGACCAATATTGGAAGATAGTCGAATTTCGACATGACCTTTAGATTATGTTTGAAATTGAGGAGTTCAAATTTTAATTATTTAAAACTTGTGAATGTTTGAAATTGAATTTGAATTCAAATTGAATAAGTAAAAAAATACAATTACCATAATCAAATGGAAACAATTAGAAATAACAAATATTGGACATTTCCAATTTCATTGTGTATAAGAAAAAGAAAAACAATTAAATTTTATTAATAAAAACACATGATACAAAGTCTTTACAATGAATTCCATAATGGAAATATTACAACAATATTACATGAGTTCCATTAAATAATTTGAACCTAAAACTAAGACCTATCTAATCCATAGCATCTGATATTTTCTTCACGTGCAAAATAAAACACAAAACAAAAAAAAATAGTAAGGTTCGGAGGGATAAGTACCCTCAGATTGTCAATGTGTTGCACTGATAACTCGTCATAGGGTTAATAAAAATGTGTAGTATCTGTTCTGATTGAAATAGCCTCAGACCAGCATCACATGCAGGGACTGGAAATACAACTGGCAGCACAAGAAAAATAGAAGGCTAGGATAAGACCAGCCGCAATGCCTGGAGAAAATATCTTCTCACTAGCACACAAGCTAACAACACACTCATGAGCACACTTTAGTGCTGTCAAGACCCATGTTGTGGTATAAATACCACATCAGCCGCAACGGGAGGGGATCACATCACTTTTCCCTGTTCACTACTCGAGCTGCACAGCTCCAGCAAGAACAGTAAGAACAACCATCACCCAATATTTCACCATAAATCATTCTATCACTAGAAGCATGTGAGATTAGAGATCCAGATAGATTTCAGCAAGGCTAATCCAGGAGAGGAGGAGCAGGCCTGAAGAAGAGAACAGAACCAGCAAGATCTTCACAAGGCCAAGCTACAAGTGGAGGAGCAGGGCTGAGGAGCAAGCAGACCACAAGCACACAAACCATCCATAACCAACAAGCCCCAGGTTGTTAACTTTATACCACTTAGCAAGGAATTGCTAAGCTATGCACAAAGAGGGGTTGGGATTTATTTCCCTCAGTCTAGCATAGTGTTTCTATGCTAAAGTCATCACAGGGAATTCAATAGTAGCATAATATATGTTCTTATCTATATAAAAAAACTTGCCTCAGAACAACATCATAGGCTTAGGCAATAAAAACCAAGTGTAATATTTTCTTATCAAGTGATGCACAAAGTCAACACATCAGCAGAGTATAGATCTTATCAGTAAATATAATCCTGATTCAAATCTTAAGACAAAGAGCTACTGTATCCCATCACACAACCTCAATATAGTTGCTGGGCATCAGATCCAAGGATCTGATACCTCAACACAACTACATAAGGACGGGTACGCAGTAAAATGGAAAATCAGGGATGATGGCATATTCTCTGAATTTAGGGTTCAGAGTAACACCTACCAAAATTAAGCACACCCACAGGGAGATATCCTAAGGGTTCTCTTCACATCATAGGCACAGGGAATGGATCCCAGATAAATTTTCCATCACAAGCACCAGGAATAGTCCCAAGATGGTTTGCGCAACAAATTGCATAAGATAGATACTCCCGAAGTGCAAACTAATCCATCACAGAACATACCAAATCCTTCACAGCCTCTGTACCAAGGATTAAATGGGGAAATTCCCAAAGCCCAACCAATCCAGCAACAACCTCACAGAGATATCACAGGGAGCATGGCATGAACACTGGCACGAAGGCCAGGCTCTAGAGCAAAGGAGGAAGGAGGCAGAGAGAGAGAGTGGAGAAGGGGACAGAGAGAGAAGAAGGTGAGGAGGTACTCACAGGTGGTCACCATCGTGGTGACCACAACCAGTTGGAGAAGCGCAGATCAGCGACGAGGCCGCAGTTTCTCTCCAAGAGGCCGTCCCGGCGGCGTCTCGTCCTCACAACCAGCAGCAACCACGGGGTAGAAACAACATATCAGAGCAGCTGCGGGAGCGCCCTGGACCACCTCGAGGAGCAGGAACCCACCGGAGTGGAGTAGAGCATCTCGAGCTCCCGAACCTCGGGTTAGGGTTTGGTTATGCTCGAGGGGCGCAACAAGCAGCTAACAGACCGAAGTAGAGGATAGGGTGGAGGGAGAGGTGGCGCATCTTTTGCGCTCAGTCACGGTGGCGGGGTTGGCTGGAGGGAGTCGGAGTAATTTGCCGGAGGGGAGGCGACTCAGTCGCCTAAGAATCGCCCAAAGGCGAGGAGGAGGTGAGTGGAGAGGTGCGCACGAGTGCGTGTCTGGTCTGGTCGAGCCAGACCAGTGGGTTGGGTTCAACCTGAAAGAGGTTGACCCACCTGTGAGCACAAGGGGCAAAATGGTCATTTGACCAAATCCTTTAACAAAAGAATTATAAATATAAAAATTATAGAAAAGTAATAAATAAAATTCTACAAATTTGAAACATTTGCAATATAACTAATTATTAATCTAGTAAAATAGTTGTGTATTAAAATTAAGAAATATAGTCCAATAGTACGAATAGTCTTAAAATTATAATTTTAAAATAATAATTTCATAATAAAAACTTGATTTAGAATAACCAACCAAATAAAATTATATCTTCTTAAAACTTAATTCAATACTTAATCATTTCAAAACATTCCATAATCTATGTTTTCTGAGAAAACAATAAGTACTTAATTAATTAAAATAAAATAAAAAATAATAGTAATAATAATAATCATTAACTCTGAAAAATAATAAATAATTCATAAAATCCGAAAAATACAAGTTATATACCAAAATGCTCCAAATGACAAATACAACTCATATATGATGTTTACAAAGCCATTTGCTCAAGTTTTCATGTGTGCAATACTTTGTCTAGTCATTTAATTAAATTAAAATTAATAAATTAATATAACAAATATTTTCAGAAAACATAAAATGTATATTAAATTAAAGAGAAAAGCGTTTTCAACTCAAATATGACAAACAAAAAACATTTTTTTTAAGTTATAAACCTATTTTAAAAGTATAATGAACTTCTACCATGTTTCATTATAACGAGAAACAATTGCCATACCATTATTTTCTTATCAACAAAAACCCTGATGTTTTCACACCTAACAAACCTACCATCACAAATAAATAGCAAGTTATGTGATGATAGAGTATGTTGTATTAAATCATCATTCTTCAATTAAACTCTTTATCATTAACTCTACACTTTTGAACATAAAATCGAACATGTGTATTATCTTTTCAATAGATATTTTTCATAGGTTATTGTTTTCTAGTTTAATCATGTGATAACCATTTATACTTAAACATTATAAGAATTGTTTGCTAAATAAAAGTGAAACACATGTAAGTCTAAAAGAAGTAATAACCACATCACCACAAGTAATGAAAAATTCACCTAAAACTTATGTGATTAAGTTATCGTATCGAAAATAGCTTACACTTGTAAGCTGGGGTATTTTCTAGGGTATTTAACGATGCATCTCATTACTATGTATGTATCATCTTGCCAGTGTTTTCTGTAGTCCTTACCGGGACTACTTTGCTATCTTTCAGATGTCGGGATTTTCTACGTGACCCTCGAACCCCGAAGACTTGGATTATTATTGTTATTTCAATCTCAGGCAACTTCATCACTTGCTCATATCCTTTGCAGTATTTCATAACGAACTATTTGCAAAAACCCTATCGTATTACCACCTATTCTCAAAAGAATGCATGATCCTATTTTTATAATAATATGACTAATTCAATGACTACCCGAGTGGTAGTGTTCTGTTTGGTGGGCGGATGGGACCATGGTAAGATGAATAGGTCAAAGGAAGGTTCTATCTGCATGGGAAAGTATTACCAAGGAACTAATGACAAATGCCGTCGGAACTCGGTGCGCCGTAAATTCACGTTAACCATGGTTATTCTATGGGGGGAGTAAGTCAGCTATGATCTTTTCTCGTTCGCATGTCAACGGGCTGCCAGAGACGTACGATGTAGGTTATGCGAGACTACATGCACATGGGTGGTATCCCTTAATTCCCACGGACTCTGCAGGTCTATGATGGTCTGCCAGGGGCGCGTAGATATCCATCGTGAGGGGTGGAATTAGGCGTTCAACCCGCTGGCAGAAATGGGTGGGCATGCATTGTGCGGAGAAGCACGGTTTGGCTTGGACAAACAACCGGGCCCCACACCTGAGTGGGTGTGGACAGGAATGATCGCCTGGTTGTGCAACATGGTCTTGGTCGTCCATGGGTAAAGTAACGCACCTCTGGAGAGTGTAAAAGGATGTGGCATGTTACCCCCTGTTCCGGGAAGGAACTACGAACACTACAGGAAAGGCAACTCCACGAAGTTCTAGTCCTGTGATGGTCTGGCGGGCATAGTTTTCAGAATTAAAAGAAACCTCTTGAAGAAAGTTTTACAAAACCTTGCATTAGCTTATGGCTCTTTAGAGTCTAAATATGTAGTTA
The DNA here is from genome assembly GCA_028641055.1 of Alopecurus myosuroides. Lineage (NCBI taxonomy): Eukaryota > Viridiplantae > Streptophyta > Magnoliopsida > Poales > Poaceae > Alopecurus > Alopecurus myosuroides. The sequence continues at coordinate 631,889,438 of CM054057.1, forward strand.
GTGCATCGAACTACCCACTATATATATCATGAGCTTGTTGATTAACGCTCGTTACTCATTCGTTCCCGTTTGACCCCTGCTTAGAGTTGAAGTCATATGGAAGTCGTCATCGTGGAGCCATTGCTACCTCATGAAGCTAGGTGGAGTGATCTATTACTTAGTCAGTAAATCATCATCATCAACAACGCTAGTGGAGGAGATGCCATCAAGGTTTAGGTGGAGAACATTCTCGGACTTGGATGTTACAAGCCATAGATTAGGGCTGACATCAGCCGTAGTGGATTAGTTCTGAGCTAGAGTTCTTCTCCAGCTTGGAACTTCGAATTGCTTCTTCTGATGTTTCAAACAGATTCTAAAGATTTTGTAATGAAGTTTGTATCCTATAGCTTTGCTTCGACCCGCTATGTTTTTATTGTACCACTCTGAGAGATGTAATATTCACGGATAAGTCCTTCTGTGAGTATTATGTCACCGACTTGCGCACTACACATGAAGTGGTGTGCTGGGTCACCATACAAACCAGCTGCAGTCTGATCCTCCACATCCACCACAGACCCGTGGCTGCCCAACTCTCCTGATGGAACGAACCTTGGCCCCATTACCTGGCATATACTACCACTCGGCCTAGTAGAAGCATCGAGAAAAACATCATCAACCGCACCTCCCACAACAGCACAATTATGCCCTACCAAGGTCCTCACCGGCCCCTCGTCCTCGACGACAGTAAGGAGAACACTATCGGCAGCACACCTCTACCTTGCAATGTTCCTCCCCAGCCCCTCATCCTCCATGGCAGAAAAAACAGCATTGTCGTGTCCGGCAGCACCCAAGTCAGAAGGGTTATACCAGATTTACCGACCTCCTGAGATACCAGGTTAGTTCCACCTACCACATTCTAATGCATGAACTCTGCTTTTCTGCTGGATATGAAGTCTTATAAATAAACATATAATCTATTTTGCCCAGTGCCACCAACACCCGTCGGAATTCAACAAGTTTGGCGCGTACCATGACTAGTTGTACCAGCAAAATATGCAGTTAAGGGGGTTCGATGTTGCCCATCATATGAACTTGATAATGGCTTGGTCCCTGGATACGGAATTTGAGGAAGTAAAACAACTTCTATTTTCATTTTGCAAACATCTTAAGGTTTTATGTTATTTATATCATGCTCACTAGACTGCAAAAAATTATGAAAATCATTCGGGACTCGAAGCTAAGCAACTGCCAATCAGCAAGCTACGAATGCTCTGTGACGACATGTCTCATTTCTTGGTTCGAAAGGTGATGACTGAAGGCCCTGATGACATGTGACAACGTATTTCTGGTTACACAGTAATCATGATGTTCCAATCTGTGATTTTGTGACGACATTCGAATGTTATACACTTTGGTTCATGCACTGTTTATTCCTGTCGTATACCCATCGTTACCGTGAATGTACTGATCTGGAATTGAGCTTAATTGTAAATATATTTACAAATTCGTTGTTTAGTTTAAATATTTGGTATAATATCAAAATAGCTGCTATATTGACATGCATTTGCTCCATCTGTAGCAGGCTGCGAATTCCGAACAATAATGGTGCATCCGAACTTAAGAAAGGTGGTTTAAATAACTCACTCTAGGATGGTGCCAAAAACAAATGTACAACCTCCAAATAAATGTGAACTCTCCAATTAATGAAGAGCTGGTACAAACTGAATCCGTCTCTATCTAGCGCGAGGCTGCCCTTTATTCGAATCGGCTCCCCGTTCCGTGGACCATCTGCAAAACCTCAGACCATACAAACGCTGGACCGTCTAACCAAAATCGGACATTCTGACGCAGGTGGAGTCGACCGTCATAACGGCCCGTCTCTAAGTTGCGTGTCGGGCATTTGATTCAGACGCTTCCGATGTTGACCTTATTAGAGGCTTCCCTTTATAAAACCCATCTGAGGGATGTTGTTTCCTAGGAGGCCCTTGAAACCGGCTCCCGTGGGCCTGATTATTAGCACCTTATGCAGCGAGCCGGTCGGGGGAACCGCCTCAGGCCTTTTTACGAGAACAGGCTGAGATTGTGGGTATCATAGTAGTCCTGTTTTGTGTTCCTATGTTATCTCATGAGGAAGTATTGAATAATTTATTGTGTTTTCATGTTTGATGACTTCAAACCTGACTAGCATGAAGAATGTGCTAGTCCTTCATTTTTCAAAAAGAGCCGGTATCTGGGTGCCCAAAGTAAGCTACAACAATAACGTTAAAATCTCCTCACACTATGGATTTGAGAAATCATGAACTTAGCTTGTGAAAACAAAGGAGACAGGAGAATGTTATGATTCTCCTATGGGAGCCGCTCTTGAAGCCAATAAAAATTAAAAGATTATGGATCATTTGAAAACATGTGTTGACATAGACATACACCTCTCTCAAAAGTGTTTTCAGTATCTCTGATTTATTAAATAAAAAGGTGTAGCACAATAGTAATCCCATGAATGTTTCAAAAAAAAATAGTAATCCCATGCTTCCCTCTGCTGAGGTCATTTATTTTACTTTTATCCTTAGTCTTCATATTCTTACTTTACGCACCAGTTAAGTAAGCATAGTTGTCATTCTGAGTATATTGTGCATAGTCCCAAAATTTATTATTGATTGATTCATGATCATTGTATTGATTGCTCTTAAATTATTTGTATCTAGTCACCATTTAATCTTTGAAGGTGTCATTAGTTTATGTTTTGCTACCACACGAAGGACAAGCGGAATAACACCTTATTATGTTTTTCCTTTATGATTGAAACAAACTTACTGATTTCAATACTTCATTATCTATTGTCAATTATTTGTATAGCTTTTTATGTGCAACATAGTTTCTAAGTTTGGATTAGTTCAAATAATATTTATCATGCCTTTGTTAAAGTACTTTGATCTCAGCTTGCAATGCTTTTACATAACATTGATCAAGATTTGTGTTGCCTTGATCTCATCTAAAAAATTATTTTGTTATCACTTACCCACTCGAGGACGAGGATGAGTATAGCTTGGGGATGCTGATACGTTGCAAATGTATCTATAATTTGATGCTCCATGCGTGTTTTCTATCCAATGCCCTTATGTTATTTTCGTGTTTTCCTTTGTTTTACGGATGATTTCATATACTAACCTATTAATAAGATGTCCCAAGTCAATTGTTGTTTTTTCCGGTTTTTCTATTTTTGAATAGTTATGAAGGAACTATTTTTGGAAAGGGCTGAAACCCTAAGGAGATATTTTTTACCCGGAACGAACTCTGAGTTCAAAGAAAAGCCGTAGGGGGCCAGGGGCCCATGGAGGTGCCAGTGGTGGCCCCATCCTAGGCCATGCCTTGTGGGACCCTGACTGCCCTGGCCACCGCCTCACGCCGCCTCTTCGCCCATAAGATGCCCTTAACCCTAAAAACATCGGGGACAGAGGTATTTTCCATGAAACATTCAAACATGCGTCGTCACCTCGAAATACCAATCTAGGGATTCTGCACCGTTGTTTCGGCACCCTGCTGGAGCGGGGTATCGTCATCGAAGGCCTCTTCATCACCATGATCGCCTCCGGACAGATGTGTGAGTACTTCATCTCGGGACTACGGGTCCATAATAGTAGTTAGATGGTTGTTCTCTCCCTTATACCTCCATGTTTAGAGTCTCGTGAGTTTCCTCACATGATCAGGACCACCGTTACATAATTGTGCATGTTGTCTTTGCTAGTATCCAATGAACCATGAGATTATGATTATTTTGTTCATATCAATCCGAGATGCTTCACTTATATTCGTAGAGAGTTTTAATCTTGTTTTGCAATGCTCTCCAGTGTTTATGATTACCTTGGCCACGTAGTTGTTTTCACCTCAAGAGAGGGTTCATATGCTAGATGGTAGGTTCATGCCTCCCTTACATCTATGCTCGAGTGACACAAACGTGTCAGATGGGGAATGTGATGTTGCTACTAGGGAGTAAACAACGTTGCTCTTGTCTATGGAAGAGGATCACTGCTTACATTACGTATTGTTTTAAATGCATTTGTTTGTTGCAAACAAATAAATCACTTCGTTGTTGCAACTTAATAACAGAGGGATTTGCTGGATAGCTTTCTTGAGTTGGATTTTTAGATATGAATGCATGGTGTATAGAGTTCCATATGCCTTGATGTAAATATCTCGTCATAATAGTATTGTGATACATACATGAGCGGTCCTATTTTTCTCATATTCGCAACCTTCTTTAAAGAACTTTCATAATTGTTTCCTTTCTGTTCTGTTTTTACTTTATTTACTTTTCAAGACTCTATATGTTTAATTCTCTAGTTTTGGGCAAGATCTATAGATTAAAAACCTTCCGGAAAGTTGGGGCAAGAGAGAATTTGTGTTTGTGTGCAGGTTCCACGCTTGTTGATGCGCCAAACAACAAGCAATCTTCTCCAAGACTAAGAGGTCATACTGGTTTGATAAATCCTAGTTACTTAACTGGGGGAAATTTCCGCTATACTACATCATACCTTCCGCTTGGGGTCTCCCAACGAGCGTGTGATCATGTCAGCATCAGAGGATAAAACCAAATGATGAAAGTTTTAACCTCTCTATAATGTAACAACCAGTAAAACTTCCGACACCGAAAACAGAACAAGTTTTTCTTACGAAATTTGTTCACAATAAACTTGAGCTTGTCATGAAGATCATGACAAGCATCAAAACACCACAAGGATAAAATCCAAACATGAACCAAGAAATATTATATTAAGTATGCAAATGTTTGATCTATTTCCGAATGATACCATAAAGTTGCTACTATGAGATGCCTTCTTGATAATACGGTTATCTATCATATAATTTGTTCCCCCATCATAAGACCGGTAAAATAAAAAATCTATCAATATTATACCTTTACCTTGAGCATTCCACTTGAACTAGATGATGAAGATATTCACCGCCTCAACTTGGAACCTTTATTTATTTCGCTCCGCTCGGTGAAGACCCATATATTGCTCCCCATACGCCACTATGAGAGATGCTATCTTAATTCCATCTTCACTTGGCCATTATCTCCAAAATGATGGCAAGCTCCAAACATGTTATCTCTTTGAAATGTTCCTCTTAGACTTGCACTTCACAACCTTAATGAAGATCACCACGATACCCCGAGATCACTCGATCCCACTTGGTACATCTTCTAACTTTGTGTGTTGATCCACTATTTGTAACTTGATCAACCTTATATATTTTCTTCTCTCTTCATTATAATGATATCTTGAAGATAAACATGAATGTTCGCACAATAATTTTCTTTAGGACATACTTACAATATGCTCAACTCTCTCGTGATCAACCTTCATATCCCAGCTCGTTCCGATTTAAGCAAACAATTTCGTCGATAGGATGCCAAACTACACTAGTGAAAACAACCCCTTTCGTCCAGGGGGCAGGGGGCACCTGTCCCGGTTGCAACAAAATCCGGGACAAATGCTATGCATTGGTCCTGTTTGTGCACCCGGGGCAACAGAAATCGCCTGGGGGCATTGGTCCCGGTTCGTGGGGAGACATTGGTCCCGGTTCGTGGCATGAACCTGGACCAATTCCTAGCCGCAGGCCACGTGGCACGCGCACGGGCATTGGTCTCGGTTCACTCCACAAATCGGGACCAATGCCCCTTCCCTTTTTTTTTTGATTGCTGGAGTGAGTGCAGCCCACGCGGGCCAGCTCCGTTAGTGACACATCGAAAAAACGCGGGAACAGAAACATCCGCCCATGATCTTCTTCTCGGCACCTGCGCCGGTCAAAGGCTGCCGGAGTAATGGCGTGGCGGCAGCGGTGACACGCGCGGCGCAGTAACTGGCCCGCCAGGCTATAAAAAGGGCCCTCGCCGCTCTCCCATTCTCGGCGCCTACCTCTTTGTCCTCGCCGCGCTCACTCTCGCCACCCTCGCCGCACCCACCTAGCCACGATGACTCGCCGGTTCCGCGCACAGGAGGCGGCGCCCGAGCAGCAGCCAGCGCATGAAGAGGTGGCGCCCGAGCAGCAGCCGGCCCAGGAAGCACGGCGCTGGAGGAGGGACCGGAGGAGGCAGCCCGCCTGGCCCGAGCAGCACGCGGCGTACTACTCCTTCGGGACCTGGCGGAACGAGGAGGCGGCCCACCGGGTTCGCAGTGGCCTCGCGCAGGCGGCGGCGGCGGTCGAGGCTGCCACCGTTCAGGCGTCCCTGGAGACCCACCGGAGGGAGGAGGCGGAGCGCGAGGCCTACCGGCAGCTCACCGCAAACGCGGCGTCGGCCGAGCAGCAGGCGCTCATCGCGCAGTACGAGGGCGACCGGCGGCAGGTGGTGCTGCAGAGCGAGCGGCGCAACCGCCAGCCCTCCGAGCAGGCGCAGCTGCACCGGCTGCGGATGCAAGGCCGGGCGGAGGACGACCGCGAAGCTGGTCCCTCCAACCGGTCGGCCTACGACGACCGCGAGGAGGACGACGATGAAGACGACGACGCCTAGAGTATAGTCGCCGCCAGGCCGGGGCGACGGTATTTTTTAAGTTTTTGCGCAATGTTTTACTTTAAATTTCTATGAAAATTGTTTCAAATCAATAAAGTGCATCGATTTTTATTCTCGATTTATTTTGGTCCGATTGTTGGGCTGGGGGGCGACTGGGAACCCTGCCCCCCAGGTTCCAGATTAGCGTCTTTTTTCACCGCGGCGGCCCCAAAACGGCGGCGTTTTTGGCCATGGGGGGCGACACGGCTGGAGATGCCCTTAGTGTGTGTTATTTCACTATGCACACGAGGCGCTGAAAAAGTGTTCACAAATATTGTTGCGCCGGCGCTCGCGCCAATATTGCACACAAACATGCCTCTTGGATATATGTATAGATAAAGAAGGCAGTACATAATGGCAAGAGTGGATCTAAACCTAAACGGAGAGCATACATGATCTACATAATGGCAAGACTGTGGATCTGATATCTTCTAGTCATACTCCTTCCTAGGCCAATAGTACTCCGACTCGTAGTCGTCATAGTCGCCGCCGTCGTCGTCACTATCGTCGGACGGTGCTCTGCACTCCCTTGGAGGATCACGACTCCAGGACTGGGCGTGAGGGTAGCGCAGGCGGGGGTTATCGCCAGCCTGATGTAGTTCATGACACTCTGAAGAGTCCGTCCGCCGCCCCACCACAGCCGACGACCGGCCTCGTTGAAGTTCGAAGGAGGTGGTCCGTTCTCCTCGTACCTAGCGAGCGCACTCTCACGCCGATTAATGAAGAAGGCGTCCCAAGTAGGGCGGTAATCAGGATTCCAACTGGGATACCTCCGCTGCTCCGGCGTGAGCTCGTGGTAGTAGTGGTTCGTGATGGCCGCCCTACGCGCCACACCTTGAGGAAGAGGAGGGACCGGCACTCCTCCGGCGCTCAGCATCCAACCGGCGGGAACGCTGTAGCTGGGCAGGCAGGGGTAGTTCGAGGCGGAAAGTGCCTCCGCCTGGATGAATGTTAGAGTGGGTACGGTAGAAGCCATGAGAGAGTGGTGACTTTGTATGTGTTTATGCCAATGGTGAGGCAATGCATACATATATATAGTGAGAATAAAACATATCCCTTTAGTCCTGACCTGTTTTACCAACCGGGACGAAATGGTTCGGGTTTCGTTGGAAAACGGATCGTCCCTTTAGGCCCGGCCTGTTTTACCAACCGGGACGTAATGGTTAGGGTTTCGTTTGGACCAATAAGATAGAATCACACAGATCGTGTGTTTCTTTCAAGCGCTTGTGAGTCGTTGGATCAGGGGTGTGTTTCTTTCAAGCTGTTGTGAGCCGTTCAATCAGGGCTACGGTGTTTCTTTCGAGCGGTTGTGAGTCGTTGGATCAGGGTGTTTCTTAACCGTTGGATCAAAACCCTAGCACAACACTTTGTGAGCCAGAGGATCCTATATATAGCCCACCTTCATACACCGGTCAGTTGATCGACCAAATACAAAACATCCGGATTCGCCAGCATACGTACCGCCGTGCATTTGGTATGCATATATGCACTCAGTAGCCACGATAGAGCTGTATGATGGCGATACCGATTGTTTTGTTCTACATCCCCCCTTTAAGGTTTGATACATCATTCAGTTCATCGACCAAATACAAATCATCCGGATTCGCCATCATACGTCCGACCGTTCTTTTGATATGCATATATATATGCACTCAATAGCCACGGTCGGGGAGTATGATAGCGATACCGATTGTTTTCTTCTATATCCCCCCTTTAAGGTTTGATACATCATTCGATTCATCGACCGAATACAAATCATCCGGATTCGCCATCATACGTCCGACCGTTCTTTTGATATGCATATATATATGCACTCAATAGCCACGGTCGGGAGTATGATGGCGATACCGATTGTTTTGTTTTACATCCCCCCTTTAAGGTTTGATACATCATTAAGTTCATCGACCGAATACAAGATTTTGGTTTTGCCAGTGCGACAAGGGGTCTGTCAATTATGTTGCTATTAATGTAATTGTTACTAATTTTAAAACAATATAAGATATTTATATTTAAATTAAATGCAAATAGTAAGATAGTTAATAGTTTAAATAGTTAGAATAATTATTTAGGTAAACAGAAAACGGATTTGAATTAGTTATGCAAATTCAAGCAATTTTCATGTTGATTTTTTTTTTCAAATTCGAAAGTATATAGAAGTTATTCATGTGCATATTCAAACAATATTCAAATTTTGGCGCTAAAACATTTGGCGCGTCCGGCCCAATAATACATCTGTTCCCGGCCAGTGCGACCAGCCGGGACGGAAGCGTCTTTCGCCTCGGTTGTTGCCACCAACCGGGACGGATAACCGTGAATATATACACGTCCCCTTCCCCTCCCAATTTCAGAACCACGCGCAGGGACGAACCGACGCCGCGAGGCTGCCCAAATCTTCCGTCGCCAAACTCCTCCGCCGTGCCGCCACTGCCCGCGCACCGCCCCTACCCCGTCGCCGCACTCCTCCGCCGCGCCACCCGCGCGGCCCTCCGTCCTGCCGCCCGCGCGCCGCCCTCGATCCTGTCGCGCCGCAGCTAGCCCGCATGCGCCGCCCTCGTTCCCGTCGCGCGGCCACTAGCCCCGCGCCGCCACTAGCCCGCGCCACCACTGCCCCGAGCCGCCCGCCGCCCGAGAGGAGGTAAGGCCTGCCTCCATCTCGCCCTAACCAGAGGGCTTTTATTTGTGTTTTTTTTCCTTTTTTTACTTAATTACTGTTTTGTTTTTAGTTATTTATTAGTGTTAGAAATGTTAGAATCATTAGTTATGAATGTTAGAAATTTTAGATTCGACTTAGGAATTTTAGATTTGTTAGAATTGACATAGGAAATGTTAGGAAATTTAAGAATATTAGAAATGTTAGGAATGTTAGAAAAATTAACTAAGTTAGTGTTAGAAATTTAAGAATGTTAGAAAATTTAACTAAGTTAGTGTTAGAAATTTAATAATGTTAGAAATGTTAGGAATGTTAGAAAATTTAACCACGTGAGCTATGACCCTATGAGGTTTCCTTATCTATGGATGCTTATTATAATACGTTTAAATATCATGAATATGTTGCTCTTTTTGTGTATTATCTATAAAAAATTTCATGAAAATAATTGATCATTAGTTATTATGTATAAGCAATTTTGATGAAATGGATCTGAAACATATAGCTACTCTTTTTGTATAGTATGGAGCCAAGAGACAAAGATGCCGAAAACTTGCTCGAGGGTTTCATCCGCGGGGCCGACGTAGAGGATGTGAGCCAGTGGATGAACAACTCCGGTGAGGGAGATCCAGAGCTCACCCAGGGAGACGACTCCGGTGAGGGAGAAGTCCGACGGCTCCGATATGGGAGCAGCCGACGGTTCTGGTGGAGCCGTACAAATTACAAACACCGGCTCCCAGGTTCATATATTGATATGTTAATTAACGAAGCATACGTTGTTATATACATGTATTAACAGTCTTTATATTTTTAGCCATCCGGTTCAAGCATATCAACCGGAAAAAAGGCTAAACGAGGCGCAACAAAGAAGTTGAAAGATACAGAAAGATATAGGATCGACACGATCGCAACATACGGCGCATCCGAGCTTCCGGCTGATGTTGCCCAAACATTTGTGAAGCAATGCGGAGTGCTAGTTAGGGATCACATCCCGATCACTGTTCATGAGTGGAATCAGCCAAAAGATCCGCGGAAACAAGGAATTTCATATGTCAGCAAAATAGCCAAAGAACATATTTTCTCGAAGATCTTGTCTAATTTCAATTTACCCTTGCCGTAGGTGGACGATAATGAAGCGGTTGTGAATGAGGCCGATGTTACTAAAATGAAAAATGAGATACGGGAAAAGGTCAAGGCGTGGACCCTGAAAAAGATGGCCGAGCAATTCAAAAACTGGAAGAAAAGATTGAACCTTGACTATGTTAAGAAGAACAAGACTCCAGATTTCACTCAAGGGTATGAGAAAATAAAACCCATATGAGCAGATTTTGTCAAGTACAAGCTGTCAGAGAATGAACTGGAAAGGACAAAAACAAATGAGAAAATCGCCGCCAAAAAGGTATATCACCATGTTATGGGGCAAGGTGGCTACAAGGGTTCCAGTCCCAAGTGGGAGAAATAGGAGAACGACCTGCTTCAGCTGGGGATTACTCCCGAGCCGTTCTTGTGGGTCGAGCGGACAAGGTCATGGTTCTACGGGCATGGGGCACGTTGGACGCCGAAGGAAATGCAATCTACAACCTAAGGCATAAAGAGAGTCCTCTACCCATAGAGAGTCTCAGAACCGCAATACAGGACGTTAAAGAGGGGAAGTTCGTGCCAGATAGAGAGAACGACGAGCTCACATGCGCCCTCGGGAATAAGGAACACGTAGGGCGTACATGAGGCACAAAAGGCATTCCTCCGTGGAGTATTGGGTTCGAAGCCACCAAAAAGAGATACCCCGATAGAAGCCGTCAACGTAAAAAGGACGCGGAGGCAGCTGAAGCAGAGAATCAGGCAAACTAGAGGTGTCAACTTGAAGAACAGATAAAGCTGACGCAGGATGTAGCAAAGAAGCAGCAGGAACAAATTAACACACTTAGCCAGCAGATAGTGTCTACCGGCGCATCACACATGGTAGAAGGTGAAGTCGAGGCTACCGGCGCCGCACATTCTCATCGGAAAAGCAGCGTTGTGTCCATGCAGCTACCAGGTGATGATGCACCGCCGAAGATTCACCCGGTGGATGATATCACGGAGATGACAACCTGTGAGCTCCACGTGAAGGTCGTCAATATAACCATCAAGGCGGCGGCCGGCTATACCTTACCAATTGGCAACGAACCAACTCACCATAGTCTTCCGATTCCACGGGGCTACGTTGTTGTTGGGGTCGATGAAGTTGTCAACGGATTCGAGCGGGTAAAGCTTGATTTCCCTAAAGGTGACGACGAAGAGTTGAATGAACTCGGAGAAGCCAAGAACTTGACCGTTCTATGGCTAAAGGAATGCATTGTGCTCCCAAATCAGACGGCAAAGCCATCGAATCCTCGCTATTCTCCAGCGCAAAAGTCTCCAGCGCGGTCGTCTTCGCCATGCATGCTGTGTCCAGCGCGGTCGAATATGCCGTGCTCGTCTCCACCGCGGTCGCCTACGCCGCCGCGTCAACCTTCTCCGCCCACTAAGTTTCTGCCGCAACGTAAAATATCACCCCAAACGTCAACAGTCACCCCTCCCGAAGGTACCAAAGGAGGTACCCAAGTTCCCTTACGACTATGCTCCCGAGGAAAACCAGAAAATCGCAAAGGACGAATATGAGGCGTGGAAATCAAAGCGGAAGGAGACGAAAAAGGCAGATTTCCCCGAGAACGAAGAAGAGATAGAACGAGCTTGGAAAATGGTGAAGACTCTTCATCAACCCGAGTCGAGTCTGTCATCTAACTATGACCGCTCTATTCTGAAGTCACACCAGGAAATGGTGTGGTCGACGAAGAGTAGTAGCGCAAGCGGGAAAAGAGGAAAATCAGTTGCCCAGCTCGGAGAGGAGAAAAAACAATCCATGTCCCCGCTCAAAGTGATTTCCAATACCCAGGTGGGGCCGAGCACTAATATTGCTGACGAGCAAATTGATCCGGAGTTTATAACACCGTACGCAGACAGGGCAGCTGATGCAGGTTTGTCCATGGCTGAGTATATGCAAACAATAGACTACTTCCCCGAAGCTAAATGTGCGTACAAATACGGGTACGGGAAGCCTCTCGTCAAACCCAAGCTGATAAAAGATCTTCCAACAAAAATGCGAAGAGTGCATAGTTGGTATATGGAAGCCGTTGAGAAATCTATGGACTGGATATGTCTCCGCGTTAAGGACGAGCATTATGGGTATGGAGATTGAATGGTTATGATTCAATTTGACGAATTGTTTCAGTTATTCCAGCAGCAGGCCCTCAACAAAGCTGTTCTTAGTGCCTATTGTCTGTAAGTACTTATTTCTCTAGCTCACCTCGTTCATTTGCATATTCACAAATATATATATATATATATATATATATATATATATATATATATAGTACACTCATATATTATAATTGCAGAATGAAGATTCCCGAATGCAAAAGAGGTGGAATCTATGATATTGGGTTCATTGATCCATATTTTGTTACTGAAAAGACTCTTGAGCTATCTGCCAGGGATACAGAAAATAATATTCTGAGGGCAATAATGTTTCACCAACACCGAGGGGAAATACTATTTCCTTACAACTTCGGGTTAGTGTTACTTTGTTGTACACATTCTGTTTTCCTTACTCGATGTTCACTTTATAATTGATGAGTTCTGCGAGCGCAGCTTCCACTATATTCTGCTAACCTTCCAAATTGACAAAGGAAAAGTAATGGTAATGGACCCAAAACGTAAACCCCTAGCGATGTGGGCTGACATGCAGGAAATGATCCAGCGGTAATTTCAATCTTTATTAATTTCAGTATTTATATATGGCACTATATCGACTACTTTGTTTCATTTTCGGATATCAAGTACTACTCTTTTTTTATTTTTTCTTTCTCGGGTAGCATTTGGAAGAGGTTCACGAAGAAGTCTCCCGGTGAATGGAAATCAGAGCTTACATTTGATGTTGTGCAAGTAAGTACTATCTAGATCCGCGCGCATCTCCTTGATTCTAGTGTCGATACCATTATCATGGCTGGTTGATTATTATTTTGATTTAAACCATGTTCTCGTAAGTGCTTGCAACAAGGAGACGGGAATCACTTGTGTGGATACTACGTTTGCGAGTTCATTCGTCAGACGACATGTCCCAAGGGCAGAAATTTAAAGCAACTTCATGTACGTTAGTCGTCAATTCTTCTTATTACCATCTATTTTAGTTACTTAGTTTCATTAATATATATTAACCACTCTTCTTTATATTTGATCGAACGGCTTTGGGACGGTCTTCTACCAAGGGACCGCATATGAACAATTCAGGAGGAAATCGCGGGCTTCTTAGATGCAGAGGTCCTAAACGTAGATGGAGAGTACTATAGCCCCGGTTGGAACTGAATTTGATTTTGTAATACACTCCATCGGTCATGTAATATGCTCGATGTACTTTGCTTCCGTAATATAGGTGTTCCTTATTCTGCTATAAGTGTTGCTTCGGTCATGTAATATGCTCGATATTACTTATTCACTCATGGGATCCGGGAGTTCCGGGGAGGGGCCACCAAGTCTCCTCTCTTCTCGTGGGATCCGGGAGGTCCGGGGAAGGGCCACCGGGGCTCCTGTCTTCTCATGGGATCCGGGAGGTCCGGGAGGGGCCACCGGGACGTCTGGGGTCGCAAAACACAAATCATAAAAAATCTGCCGCGGCAGAGAAAAGGGCAAAAGCCCTGCCGCGGCAGAAGGGGCATGCGTCCCGGCTCGTATTAAGAACTGGGACTAATAGCCCTGGCAGGTTCCAGCTCACGAGCCACGTGGTCAGCCCCATTTGTCCCGGGTCCTGGCACAACCGGGACCAATGGGGGAGGGGCATTTGTCCCGGATGCCCCATCCCGGTTGCACAACCGGGACAAATGGGCCTTACAAACCAGGACAGAAGCCCCTGTTTCCACTAGTGCTATGAGCTCCCGCTCTTTATCCTACTTGGTGATGGCAAGGGTGATGCTTGCAGGATATAGAACTTGAGTGAAGTTTTTGCGGCGTCTCACACTCCTAGTGATATGGAAGAGCTTGGAGTTTGCGCCTCCATTTTTAAAGCAAGTGAGCCGCGAGCATTGCCACATCATGGGTTACTGGATAGCAGGGCCGATCCCATAGTTGTGGATAACGTGCGGTCCGTACATGGACCATAGATTTGGGGGGCCAATTTTTTTATATATATGCCTATATACCAAGCTCTAGGAATTAGAAGAGAATAAGGCTAGTGCATGAACGTTGGGAAACATCCCCACAGCCCACTGGGCTGCAATCGCGTTTGAGACTTTGCCCGGTGGGTGTGCGTTGATCGTGATTCTTTCTCGGTCGGTCAGCGCTCGCATGCACTCTACCAGTTACATTATCGTGGTTTCATTGTTGGACAGCGTTGGGCGTCCCCATGGGATCAAAATTTTCGATCTTCCACATGCAGCGTGCGAAATGTGTCCCGTGGACCACTCATACACACGTACCAGCGCGCACACGTACGGAACTGCCAACACAGGGAAAAAACCCTCCGCAGAAAAAGTCAAGCACCGTCCCCATGGCGCAACACTGCATCGCTCCTCCACTGCTCGCCGGAGATGGAAGCCGCCACAGCTCCGCCGGTAGCAGCAGCGCTCCGTCGGGAGCATCACCCGCACAGTGTTGTGTCCCTGAGAGCATCAGCATCAACCCCTCGCAGCAACGCCGTTGTGCTTTGGGAGAGACATGTCTCCATTCTCAACTTCGGCCATCGCCTGCGCTCCTCGGTGGTGCTTCCATGGTTTGCTTGAAAAAGGTGTAGAATTTTCTGCTACGACACATACATAGATTTCCTCCATAAGAGGAAGAAATTCTCTACCGAAACTTCTAAAAGATTCGCACATGCTAAAAATAAATTGCATCATATAAAAAAGAGTTTGCTACAATTGTTCCACGAATTTGCATCAGACGGGCGATTGTTTTGCTACAAACATTTGCACCACATCGAAAAGAAAATATGGTGAACAAGAATTGGCTACAATTGATTTGTAAATTTGCGCCAGAAACGAAGAACAGTTGCTACAAAGCTTTCACAAATTTGCTCAACATCAAAAAGAATTGTGGCGAAGAAGAATTTGCTACAATTGATTTGTAGATTTGCACCAGAAAAGGAAAACAATTGCTACAAAGATTTCATAAATTTACACCGCATCACATCAAAAAAAACGAAAAAAAGGCACAAAAATTATGGAGAAATTTTCTCCCGCCGCATGCAGCAGTCCCTCCAACCTCCGCCCAGAGGCGTGCGCCTCTCAGATCCCGCGTACCCGTGGTTGGAACGAAAGGCAAAGTGTCGGCACAACAAGCCGCAGGGGTCACCGGGCGTCCCTTCGTTAGGAGGCCGGTGGAGGAGCCGGACGACGGCGCTCCGGCGGGACGAGCACAATGCGGTGGTGGTTGGAGGAGTGGAGACGCGAGGCCGGTGGAGGAGCCTGATGGCGGCGCTCCGACGGGACAAGCACGGCGCGGTGGTGGTTGGAGGAGTCGAGACGAGGAGTCGGGGGAGGAGTCCGACGGCGGCTATTTTGCGGGAGGAGCAGGGGATGGCACGGTGGTTGTTTGAGAAGGCGAGACAGGGAAGAAGTGGGGAGGCGAGACAGAGAACGAGTAGAGGAGGCGATCGGGATGGAGATAAGGTTTCGGTGGTGGAACCTCACCCATCGCTGTCCCCAGGTACGCGTCACCTTCGCGAGGCAGAGGAAGGGAGGATGCAGATCCTCCAGAGGCTAAGAAGAATTTTCGTTCATTGTTTTAGCTGCGGCCAAACCGCACCGTAAAAGATAAAACTAAGGCCAACGCAAGGATATGTGCTGCTATGTGTACTAGGTCAGTTGTTAAGTTCGTACTTGAGGCCAAGCAGGCCAATGCATGCTTCACCGTGCACCTTTTGCTCGATAGCTCCTTTTTCTGTTGAACATCCTTGGTGAAACATTTATTTCAGTGAACATTAAGTTCACAAATTTTCAAATACCCCCCATGATAAAAGTAATATTGAGAATCGACCGATTATGGTATCGACGGGAGAACTGCCATGACTGGAGCACCAGGCTGCCAATCCATCTTATTTTCTTGACCACTTCTATGCGGCGTGATTGGCTGATAGAGGTTGGCAATTCGGTGGAGATAGGTCGTGAGGTCTCTTCTCAACAGGAGCAGCACTATAGCAGTTTGACCTGGAATAATCACCGGGAAATTAGCAATTCTTTCAATACTTCAATAAACAATAATGCACATCCCTTTAATTTTGCTTTATTTCTTCCATATATAGTGTTTCAAAAATCTGGAAGAGTCATCGATCATGTCATTTGCAAGCACATGTATTGTTTTCTGTAATTCTATTCTTATATCGATATAGGGCTTGATTTTCGAGTTTGGCACATGGAGTCGGGTTTTGCCGGCCCTGCTGAATAGCATTGAGACCGAGGAGTTAGGATTTCATATTGGTTCTAAGCGTGCGCTCATGCGTAGACAGGGTGCGGCTCTCCTGGGCGAAGTCGAGGCGCCAAATGATCTCACGGTTGGTGACAATGGTGTGACTGTCGTCTTCGATCGATTTATACCTAACGGATAATAAGCAATCTATGACAATTTAGAAAAAGACACCCACATTGTAGATATGCCATTGTCATTTACATCTCATAGGGCCACCAAATTGTTTCAAGTTTCAACAAAACAAATGAATCGCTCGACAAGTTAATGTCCTTACAAAAATATGTAGTGTCTTAATCATGTGTTTGATGTTTGATTCACTTAGTTACATTTCTTCATGTAAAACGGTGGGAAGCACGTGTATTACTATTGTGCTAGTTTTAGAATCAAAGGAATCACTATAAACTCAGGCGGCAAAGCGACTTTTCAAACTTGCATGGCTAAATGTCACTAGTGGAAACAACCCCTTTCGTCCAGGGGGCCAGGAGGCACCTGTACCGGTTGCAACCAAATCCGGGACAAATGCTATGCATTGGTCCCAATTTGTGCTCCCGGGGCAACAGAAATCGCCTGGGGGCATTGGTCCCGGTTCGTGGGGAGACATTGGTCCCGGTTCGTAGCATGAACCGGGACCAATCCCTAGCCGCAGGCCACGTGGCACGCGCACGAGCATTGGTCCCTGTTCAATCCACAAACCGGGACCAATGCCCCTTCCCTTTTTTTCTGATTGGCGGATGCAAGGCAGGGCAGAGCGGCGCTGGCTCGCCATGGTGGCGAAGGACGACCGCGAAGCTGGCCCCTCCAACAGATCGGCTTACGACGACCGCGAGGAGGACGACGATGAAGACGACGACGCCTAGGCCGGGGCGACCGTAGTTTTTAAGTTTTTTCGCAATGTTTTACTTCAAATTAATATGAAAATTGCGTCAAATCAATAACGTGCGTCGATTTTTATTCTCGATTTATTTTGGGCCGATTGTTGGGCTGGGGGGCGACTGGGAACCCTGCCCCCAGGTTCCAGATTAACGTTGTTTGTCGCCGCGGAGGCCCCAAAACGGCGGCGTTTTGGGCCCTGGGGGGCGACACGGCTGGAGATGCCCTTAGTGTGTGTTATTTTACTATGCGCACGAGGCGTGGAAAAAGTGTTCACAAATATTGTTGCCCCGGCGCTCGCGCCCATACTGCACACAAACATGCATCTTGGATATATATATATAGATAAAAAAGACAGTACATAATGGAAAGAGTGGATCTAAACCTAAACGGAGAGCATAAATGATCTATATAATGGCAAGACTGTGGATCTGATATCTGCTAGTCATACTCCTGCCTAGGCCTATAGTACTCCGACTCGTAGTCGTCGTAGTCGCCGCCGTCGTCGTCACTATCGTCTGACGGTGCTCTGCACTCCCTCGGAGGATCACGACTCCAGGACTGGGCGTGAGGGTAGCGCAGGCGGGGGTTATCGCCAGCCCTGATGTAGTTCATGACGCTCTGAAGAGTCCGTCTGCCGCCCCACCACAGCCGACGACCGGCCTCGTTGAAGTTCAAAGGAGGTGGGCCGTTCTCCTCGTACCTGGAGAGTGCACTCTCACACCGATTAATGAAGAAGGCATCCCAAGTAGGGCGGTAGTCAGGATTCCAACTAGGATTCCTCAGCTGCTCCGGCGTGAGCTCGTGGTAGTAGTGGTTCGTGATGGCCGCCCGACGCGCCACACCTTGAGTAAGAGGAGGGACCGGAACTTCTCCAGCGCTAAGCATCAACCGGCGGGAATACTGTAGCCGCGTGGGCAGGGGTAGTTCGAGGTGGAAAGTGCCTCCGCCTGGATGAATGTTAGAGTGGGTACGGTAGAAGCCATGAGAGAGTGGTGAGTTTGTATGTGTTTATGCCAATGGTGTGGCAATGCATACATATATATAGTAAGAATAAAACATATCCCTTTAGTCCCGGCCTGTTTTACCAACCGGGACAAAATGGTTAGGGTTTCGTTTGGACCAATCAGATAGAATCACACGGATCGTGTGTTTCTTTCAAGCGCTTGTGCGTCGTTGGATCTGGGGTGTGTTTCTATCGAGCTGTTGTGAGCTGTTCGATCAGGGCTACGGTGTGTTTCTTTCGAGCGGTTGTGAGCCGTTGGATCAGGGTGTTTCTTAACGTTGGATCAAAACCCTAGCACAGCACTTTGTGAGCCAGAGGATCCTATATATAGCCCACCTTCATACACCGGTCAGTTCATCGACAAAATACAAAACATCCGGATTCGCCAGCATACTTTCTGCCGTGCATTTGGTATGCATATATATGCACTTAGTAGCCACGGTAGGGCTGTATGATGGCGATACGATTGTTTCGTTCTACATCCCCCATTTAAGGTTTGATACATCATTCAGTTCATCGACCGAATACATATCATCCGGATTCGCCATCATACGTCCGACCGTTCTTTTGATATGCATATATATATGCACTCAATAGCCACGGACGGGGAGTATGATGGCGATACCGATTGTTTTGTTCTACATCCCTCTATTAAGGTTTGATACATCATTCAGTTCATCGACCGAATACAAATCATCCGGATTCGCCATCCTACGTCCGACCGTTCTTTTGATATGCATATATATATGCAGTCAATAGCCATGGTCTGGGAGTATGATGGCGATACCGATTGTTTTGTTACTAATTTAAAAAAGAATATAAGATATTTATATTTAAATTAAATGCAAATAGTAAAATAGTTAATAGTTTGAATAGTTAGAATAATTATTTAGGTAAACAGAAAACGGATTTAAATTAGTTATGCAAATTCAAGCAATTTTCATGTTGAATTTTTTTTCAAATTCGAAAGTATATAGAAGTTATTCTTGTGTATATTCAAACAATATTCAAATTTTGGCGCTAAAACATTTGGCGCGCCCGGCCCAAAAATACTTCTGGTCCCGCCCCGTGCGACCAGCCGGGACAGAAGCGTCTTTTTGTCCCGGTTGTTGCCACCAATTTCCCTTCCCCAATTTCAGACCGCGCGCAGGGACGAACCGACGCCGCCAGGCTGCCCAAATTTTCCGTCGCCGCACTTCGCCGCCGTGCCGCCACTGCCCCTGCGCCGCCCCTACCCCGTCGCCGCACTCCTCCGCTGTGCCGTCCTCCGTCCCGCGCGCCGCCGGCCCGCGAGAAGCCACCCTCGATCCCGTCTCGCCGCCGCCAGGCCGCGAAAAGCCGCCCTCGATCCCGTCGCGCCGCCGCCAGCCCGCGAGAAGCCGCCCTCGATCCCGTCGCGCCGGCCTCCACTGCCCCGTGCCGCCCCTGCCCCGCGCCGCTACTGCCCCGCGCCGGCCGCCGCCCGAGAGGAGGTAAGGGCTGCCTCCATCTCGCCCTAACCAGGGTTTTTTGTTGTTTTTTTCCTTTTTTTTTAACTTAATTACTATTTTTGTTTCTAGCTATTTATTAGTGTTAGAAATGTTATAATTATTAGTTATGAATGTTAGAAATTTTAGATTAGACTTAGAAATTTTAAATTTGTTATAATTGACATAGGAAATGTTAAAAATGATAGGAAATTTAAGAATGTTACAAAATTTAACAAAATTAGTGTTAGAAATTTAAGAATGTTAGAAAATTTAACTACGTGAGCTATGAACGTATGAGGGTTCCTTATCTATGGAGGCGTATTATCATACATTTAAATCTTTCATGAATATGTTGCTCTTTTTGTGTATTATCTATAAGCAATTTTGATGAAAATAATTGATAATTAGTTATTCTCTATAAGCAATTTTGATGAAATGGATCCGAAACATATTGTTACTCTTTTTGTATAGTATGGAGCCAAGAGACGAAGATGACGAAAACTTGCTCGAGGGTTTAATCCCCGGGGCCGACGTAGAGACCGATGTGAGCTAGTGGATGAACAACTCCGGTGAGGGAGATCCGGAGCTCACCCAGGGAGACGACTCCGGTGAGGGAGAAGTCGACGACTCCAATATGGGAGCAGCCGACGGCTCTGGTGGAGCCGTACAAATTACAAACACCCGCTCCGAGGTGCATATATAGATATGTTAATTAATGAAGCATCCGTTGTCTATATACATGTATTAACAGTCTTTATATTTTTAGCCATCCGGTTCAAGCATATCAACCGGAAAAAAGACTAAACGAGGCGCAACAAAGAAGTTGAAAGATACAGAAAGATATAGGATGGACACGATCGCAGCAGACGGCGCACCCGAGCTTCCCGCTGATGTTGCCCAAAAATTTGTGAAGCAATGCGGAGTGCTAGTTAGGGATCACATCCCGATCACTGTTCATGAGTGGAATCAGCCAAAAGATCCGCCGAAAAAAGGAATTTCATATGTCAGCAAAATAGCCAAAGAACATCTTTTCTCGAAGATCTTGTCTAATTTCAACTAACCCTTGCCGGAGGTGGACGAGAATGAAGCGGTTGTGAATGAGGCCTATGTTACTAAAAGGAAAAATGAGATACGGGGAAAGGTCAAGGCGTGGACCCTGAAAAAGATGGCCGAGCAATTAAAAAACTGGAAGAAAAGATTGAACCTTGACTATGTTAAGAAGCAAGACTCCAGATTTCACTCAAGGTATGAGAAAATAAAACCCATATGGGCAGATTTCGTGAAGTAAAAGCTGTCAGAGAATGAACTGGAAAGGACAAAAACATATGAGAAAAACGCCGCCAAAAAGGTATATCACCATGTTATGGGGCAAGGTGGCTACAATGGTTCCAGTCCCAAGTGGGAGCAATGGGAGAACGACCTGCTTAAGGTGGGGATCACTCCCGAGCCGTTCTTGTGGGTCGAGCGGACAAGGTCATGGTTCTACGGGCATGGGGGCACGTTGGACGCCGAAGGAAATGCAATCTATAACCTAAGGCATAAAGAGAGTCCTCTAGCCCTAGCGAGTCTGAGAACCGCAATACAGGACGTTAAAGATGGGAAGTTCGTGCCAGATAGAGAGAACGACGAGCTCACACGCGCCCTCGGGAATAAGGCACCCCTCCGTGGAGTATTGGGTTCGACGCCACCAAAAAGAGATACCCCGATAGAAGCCGTCAACGTAAAAAGGACGTGGAGGCAGCTGAAGAAGAGAATCAGGCAAACTGGAGGCGTCAACTTGAAGAACAGATAAAGCTGACGCAGGATGTAGCAAAGAAGCAGCAGGACCAAATTAACACACTTAGCCAGCAGATAGTGTCTACCGGCGCATCACACATGGTAGAAGGTGAAGTCGAGGCTACCGACGCCGCACATTCTCATCGCAAAAGCAGCGTTGCATCCACGCAGCTACTGGGTGATGATGCAGCACCGATGATTCACCCGGTGGATGATATCACGGAGATGACAACCTATGAGATCCACGTGAAGGTCGTCAATATAACCATCAAAACGGCGGCCGGCTATGCCTTACCAATTGGCAACGAACAAACTCACCATAGTCTTCCGGTTCCACGGGGCTACACTGTTGTTGGGGTCGATGAAGTTGTCAACGGATTCGAGCGGGTAAAGCTTGATTTCCCTGAAGGTGAAGACAGTTGACTGAACTCGGAGAAGCCAAGAACTTGACCGTTATATGGCTAAAGGAATGCATTGTGCTCCCAACTCAGACGGCAAAGCCATCGAATCCTCGTCATTTTCCAGCACAAAAGTCTCCAGCGCGGTCGTCTTCGCCATGCATGCCGTCTCCAGCGCGGTCGCCTACGTCGTGCACGTCTCCAGCGCGGTCGCCTACGCCGCCGCGTCAGCCTTCTCCACCACGGTCGCCTACGCCACCGCATCAGCCTTCTCCGCCCACTAAGTTTCTGTCGAAACGTAAAATATCACCCAAACGTCAACGGTCACCCCTCCCGAAGGTACCAAAGGAGATACCCAAGTTACCTTACGACTATACTCCCGAGGAAACCCAGCAAATCGCAAAGGAAGAATACGAGGCGTGGAAATCGAAGCGGAAGGAGAAGAAAAAGGCAGATTTCCCCGAGACCAAAGAAGAGATAGAACGATCTTGGAAAATGGTGAAGAATCTTCATCAACCCGAGCCGAGTCTGTCATATGACTATGACCGCTCTATTCTGAAGTCACACCAGGAAATGGTGCGGTCGAAGAAGAGTAGTAGCGCAAGCGGGAAAAAGGGAAAATCAGTTGCTCAGCTCGGAGAGCAGAAAAAACAATCCATGTCCCCGCTCTAAGTGATTTCCAATAACCATGTAGGGCCGAGCACTAATATTGCTGACGAGCAAATTGATCCGGAGTTTATAACACTATACGCAGACAAGGCAGCTGATGCGGGTTTGTCCATTGCTGAGTATATGCAAACAGTAGACTACTTCCCCGAAGCTGAATGTGCGTACAAATAGCAGTACCGGAAGCCTCTCGTCAAAGCCGAGGAGATAAAGGATCTACCAACGAAAATACGAAGAGTGCATAGTTGGTATATGGAAGCCGTTGAGAAATCTTTGGTCTGGATATGTCTCAGCGTTAAGGACGAGCACTATGGGTATGGAAATGGAATGGTTATGATTCAATTGGACGAATTGTTTCAGTTATACCAGCAGCAGGCCCTCGACAAAGCTGTCCTTAGTGCCTATTGTATGTAAGTACTTATTTCTCTAGCTCACCTCGTTCATTTGCATATTCATATATATATATAGGTAAATTAACAGATATATATATATATATATATATATATATATATAGTACACTCATATATTATAATTGCAGAATGAAGATTTCTCGAATGCAAAAGAGGTGGAATCTATGATATTGGGTTCATTGATCCAAATTTTGGTTATGAAACGACTCTCCCGCTATCTGCCAAGGATACAGAAATTAATATTCTGAGGGCAATAATGTTTCACCAACACCGACGGGAAAGACTATTTCCTTACAACTTCGGGTTAGTGTTACTCTGTTGCAAACATTTTGTTTTCCTTACTCGATGTTCACTGTATAATTGATGAGTTATGCGCGCGCGGCTTCCACTATATTCTGCTAGTCTTCCAAGTTGACAAAGGAAAAGTAATGGTAATGGACTCAAAACGTAAACCCCTAGCGACGTGGGCTGACATGCAGGAAATGATCCAGCGGTAATTTCAATCTTTATTAATTTCAGTATTTATATATGGCACTATATCAACTACTGTTGGGGCGCGTGGAGATAAACGAAAACTTTTCCTACGCAAAGCTCCCAAGATCTAGCCGAGGTAGAAGACCACGAGTATTACCACTAGACGCGCAGGTGCGGATTATCGGTGCAGCGCGTCGGGGCAGTGCAGTCCCACGATCCGGTCCGGCCGATCCAATCCCTCGAACGTCGAAGTGCTGAACGTGCAGCACCTCTGCCGGTATCCACACGTACGAGGAGGAGCTCCGACGGCGGACTGCTAGGTCCGGTGCGGCGGCTGGACTGAGTGGGCTAGGGTTCCCAACGCATGGGAGAGTGGACTAACGTGCCCGCTGGGCAACCTGCGCCCCTCTTTATATAGCGTATGGTAATGGGCTGCACAACACTTGTGGCCCATTCCCTCTGTGAGTCCGACTCACTAACTCAGTCCATTTCTGGTTTGGGTCCAACCCAACCAATACTTGCTCCCGCTCTTAAGTGTGCGACCCTGCAGGCTCATGGCGACTTGGACACGATTGGAGTCCAACTCCCAACCGATCAATCGGTAGCGGCTCCTAGCAGAACGTGCCGACTCCCAAGTACCATTGAGTCATGACGACATACCTTTCAATGTGATATTCATCTTAGTCCCTTTTGCCTCACGATATACCTTGTCGAGCTATAGGCGATTTATCGTCATCCCTTAAATAGCTCAACTCTCTTCTCGATCCGTGATATGTGATTCACCTGACTAACTCTTAGTCAACAGACACAGTTAACACTTAACTGAGTTGCGCATGGCCATGCTTCCTGAATCATATCACTCGAGAGGGACCAGAGAATATCTCTCCATTCGGAGGGGCAAAATCCCATCTTGATTATCCACATCACGCAGCTTGCTTCTCATTCGACCCGAACTCTACCTTTATAGTTGCCTTGTCACAGAACAACGTTTGACAGAACCTAAGTCGGTGATCCACAACTCGGATTGTGCGACAACCTCAGGTCTAAGGATTACATTGATTGAGACATGCAAATGACGACTTGATCGTTGCATCTCAATGTGGGTCAGTCCGACTTGCTAAACTCTTTAGCCAAGTCCGTGAACGTTGGAATGGCATCACCATGCCCATGACAAGTGGAACCGTGTCATCAGCCAACACTCACATTAGTCTAGGATGTGTGTCCAGCACAACCTTAACGACCAAGGACAATTAGTATGAACAACATGAATATATAGTTCCACAATCGAATCACATATTCAATGACATATATCAGATGTTCAAAACAAGGACAACTTAATAACTTTATGAATACAGTGGGAATTACATCATACATGATTGCCTCTAGGGTATATTCCCAACAGTCTCCCACTTGCACTAGAGTCAATCATCCTGGCATCATATGCCTAGGCATCTAATGCCCATGCCTCTCGTGTGCGCCTCATGCTTAGGCTGTGGTAGCGCCTTGTCAACGGATCTGCAATGTTTGCATCCGTGTGTACTTTGCATAACTTGATATCACCTTGTTCGACAAACTAGCGAATGAGGTGGTACCGCATGAGTATATGTTTGTTCTTCTGGTGTTGTCTAGGTTCCTTGGCTTGTGCGATAGCACCATTGTTGTCACAATATACGTCCAATGGATTGGACGCGCCCTGAACCACACCAAGATCAATCAGGAGGTTCCTGATCCAAACAGCTTCCTTTGCCGCCTCTGAGGCAGCAATATACTCAGCCTCTGTTGTAGATGCAGACACCGTATCTTGCTTGGAACTCTTCCAGCTCACAGCTCCTCCGTTCATTACGAACACGTATCCCGATTGCGAACGAGAATCATCTGAGTCGGTGAGATAACTCGCATCCGTGTAACCCTTTACACTGAATTCCTCATCACCTCCATAAACTAGGAACATTTCCTTAGTATTTCTCAAATACTTAAGGATGTTTTTAACCGCTGCCCAGTGGGCTTCGCCAGGGTCAGCCTGGTATCTGCTCGTAACACTTAGAGCATAGGAAACATCTGGCCTAGTACAAATCATGGCATACATGATGGATCCTATTGCCGAAGCATACGGAATCACATTCATCCGACTTCGCTCATCAGTCGTCGAAGGACACTGAGTCTTGCTAAGTTTTATGCCATGGGACATCGGCAAGAATCCCTTCTTGGACTCTTGCATTTTGAATTTCTTCAAAACCTTGTCCAGATAAGTACTCTGACTCAATCCAATGAGCCGCCTTGATCTATCTCTATAGATCCTGATTCCTAATATGTAAGTCGCCTCACCCAAATCCTTCATTGAGAAACTCCTTTCTAATGACTCTTTGGTTTCTTGCAACATCATGACATCATTTCCAATCAGCAATATGTCATCCACATATAAGATTAGAAAATTTACTTTGCTCCCACTAAACTTCTTGTATAAACAAGAATCATGATCGCTCTTGATGAAGCCAAACGATTTGACTACTTCATCAAAGCGAATGTTCCAACTCCGAGATGCTTGCTTCAACCCATAAATGGATTTCTGAAGTTTGCATACCTTGTCAGCATTAGCTGGATCGACAAAACCTTCGGGCTGTATCATATACACGTCCTCAGTTAAATTTCCATTAAGGAAAGCCGTCTTGACATCCATCTGCCATATCTCATAGTCGAAATAGGCTGCTATGGCTAACATGATCCGAATTGATTTAAGCATCGCTACAGGCGAGAATGTCTCGTCGTAGTCAACTCCTTGAACTTGTCGGAACCCCTTCGCGACAAGTCGTGCTTTATAGACGGAAATATTTCCATCCATATCAATTTTCTTCTTAAAGACCCATTTGCACTCGACGGGTCTTGCGCCGTCAGGCAGATCAACCAAATTCCAAACTTGGTTTTCATCCATGGACTTTAACTCGGATCTCATGGCTCCAAGCCATGACTCGGAATCAGATCCCACCATCGCTTCCGAATAAGTTGCCGGCTCATTACTGTCTAACAGTAAAACATCTCGAGCACTCTGTAATCTGGCAGATCTCCGTGTTCAGGTGCTGTTACCGGTGTAGGTACCACGACCGGCTCAGCCTCCAAGGTGTTCGCCGACTCGCCCCTAGCCGGTTCCTCTCGAATTTCTTTGAGTTGCACTGTGCTCCCACTGACTTCCCGACTGAGAAACTCTTTCTCAAGGAAGACACCATTCCGAGCGACAAACACTTTGCCCTCTTCCCGGTTGTAGAAGTAGTACCCCAAGGTTTCCCTCGGATACCCCACGAAAATACACTTATCCGACTTGGGCGTGAGCTTGTCCGACTGAAGTCGCTTGACAAATGCTTCACAACCCCAAATCTTAAGAAAAGACAAACTTGGCTTTTTACCCGTCCACATCTCATGTGGTGTCTTCTCTACTGACTTTGATGGTACTCTGTTTAGTGTGAAAGCTGCAGTTTCTAGACAATAACCCCAAAATGATAAAGGTAGATCTGTCCGACTCATCATTGATCGTACCATGTCCAACAAGGTCCGATTTCTCCGTTCCGATACACCGTTTCTCTGCGGTGTACCCGGCAGAGTGAGTTGAGGAACTATTCCACAACTCTTTAGATGGTCATCAAACTCATGGCTCATGTACTCGCCTCCACGTCCGACCGTAGAAACTTTATTTTCTTGCCGAGCTGATTTTGTACCTCACTCTGGAATTCCTTGAACTTTTCAAAGGCTTCCGACTTGTGTTTCATTAAATAGATATATCCATACCTACTCAAATCATCAGTGAAGGTAATGAAGTACACATAACCACCTCTGGCTGTCGTGCTCATTGGACCACATACATCACTATGTATTAGTTCCAACAAGTCGGACGCCCTTTCACAACTCCTTGCAAAAGGTGTCTTGGTCATTTTGCCTAGTAGGCATGATTCGCATGTCTCGAATGACTCTAAGTCGAACGAAGTTAGAAGTCCATCATCATGGAGTTTCTTCATGCGCTTCCAACTTATATGACCAAGCCGACAGTGCCAAAAGTAAGTCATATTCAGATCATTTGGTTTCAACCTTTTAACATTTATGTTATAGACCGATTCACTATCAAGATTTAAAATAAATAACCCGTTCTGAACGGGTGCAAAGCCATGAAACATATCTTTCAAATATAAAGAACAACCATTATTCTTAATATTCGACTCATAACCTTGTCTCATCAAACATGAGGCGGAAATAATGTTTCGACTAAGCGCTGGAACATAATAACAATTATTTAGTTCCAAAATAAATCCTGAAGGTAAATGAAGTTGCATCGTGCCGACTTCCAACGCAGCGACTCTCGCCTTGTTGCCGACCCGAATGTCAACCTCTCCTCTTGCCACGCTCCTAGTTCTTACCAGCCCCTGCAACGAGTTGCAAATGTGAATGACTGATCCGGTATCATATACCCAAGAACTATTAGGTGCATCATAAGATAAATGTCTATAACATTGCACACAAGCGTACCTGAGTTGGAAGTCACACCTCCACTCTTGGCTCTGTCAGCCAAATACTTGGTGCAATTCCTCTTCCAGTGGCCATCTTGCTTGCAATAGAAGCAATTGGCTCCGGCTGTAGGAGAAGGCTTAGTCTTTGAGGGAGCACTCTGGACAGGGCCATGGGCGCTACCTCCTGACTTATCTTCTTCTTCTTAGTCCAAGAACTCTTCTTGAACTTAGCCTTATTCTGCACCATCAACACTTGACTGGTGCCTTTCTTGATATCAGCCTCTGCCGTTTTGAGCATCCCATGTAATTCAGTGATACTCTTATCCATACCATGCATATGGTAGTTCGAGATGAACGAACCATACGCACTAGGAAGAGAGTTCAGAATTATATCAGTAGCGAACTCTTCGTTAATTGGGAAGCCCAGCCGATCCAAAGACTGTATGTAACCAATCATCTTGATTACATGCGGACTCAGTGGATCGCCGTCTTTCAGCTTACAGCCAAGCAAAGCTTGAGAGACTTGATACCTCTCAGTCTTTGCTTGAGCCTGGAACATACTTTTGAGGCTTTCGATCATATCGTAGGCCTCAACATTCTCGAACTGCTGCTGCAAGTCCGGTTCCATGTGTGCAAGCATAAGACAGCTAATTTCCGTAGACTCATCTCTAGTCTTACGGTAGGCATTTGTGACAGCGACAGTCGCATCATCATCAGGCTCTTCTGGAAGTGGAGTTTCTAGAACATGTTCTTTCTTGTCATGCTTGAGGACTATCCTCAGATTACGATACCAGTTGGTGAAATTAGTTCCATTAAGCTTATCTTTCTCTAAGATTGACCTCAACGCAAACGCGGACAACTGAGGAAGGTTGCTAGGTGCCATTGATCTACAACAGAAAATACGCAAAAACACTTAAGACATGTATTCATAAAAGAGCAGGCATATTAAACGCTTTAATACTTATGCTCCCACTAGAACCAACATCCCTCCGATGGTTGCTAAGTGATTCAGGACCCTAAATAAGCAAGCCGACTAGTGAGCTTTAGCATCACCGCTAGCCGTCAAGTGATCTAGGTAGGCAACACCTTGCCAATCGTATCTCTATACGACTCCTGTTAGTTGGGTGGCATCACATGCCCCGGCTCCCAACCTTCCTCGCCCCGAGCCCCACAACCGTTGTGATGGACTCGTCTAGATTACCAAGTGCTTCTGCTTGTAAGAGTCCGACTCGAACCCACCTAACCGGAAAGAATTGGTAGCACCTCAATTTTATGAGCCCACTACCAAGAATGTCCGACTTATGATGGTGCAACACTGGCGGGGCGAGACCGACTAGACCTTCTTTGAGGGATTAAAGAATCTACCAACTATCTAAATAGAGGTAAATAGAGACATAACAATAACACAAATAAAGCAATTATAATGTGAAATGGTATGGCTCTCTTCATGGTGATCTCCATCTCCACGAAGCTTGCAAGTCGACTCGTGCCAACTCGTGTCACGTGCCATCTTGCTCCATGTAGCCGACTTGTACATCGACTTGCATGCCTTCCGGGTTCTCCAACAAGCTACACTAGCTAGTAAATGAAAATTTACATAGAGAATCCGACACGCAGGCCGGTATACAATAAAATGACAGCACCTAGGCTCCAGCCGGCTGACAAAAACATGATACGCAGATCATGTATGATTACACACATCACATGCACATAAGCCATACCATCACAACTTCTGCAAAAAAAGCATTATGCATAGATACTATCTACCGGCGTTGTGAACTCGCAACGACATCTAAGGCGCTACGACAGGGCGAAGCCGGCGGTCCCGCTAGCCGGATAGCGGACGGGGATCGAAGGGGCAGCGCCCGACGATTTTGGAAAACGCAAATCTCATCTGCATTCCGATCATGGATTTCTTCATCGGATAAAACGATTTTACCCGAATCTGATCCGTATTCCGATTCGACCAAACTCTTTGATCTTCAATCACCGCAACTGGATTTATGTGTCACGGTATACCCCGATGGCGGAAACCGACCGGTAGGGGTATGTTGTTTCACGACCTTAGCAGTATGATCACGGAAACCTGATCATCCATTAACCCCGAGTACGGTTGATCCAATCAACCTTGTACAAAACCGATCTATCTCATAGACCGACCACCAAAACAGCAATTAGATCACATCTAACGCTAACTACATATCACATATGTACGGATCTCGGGCCTAATACCAGAAGCTACCGCTCTGATACCACTGTTGGGGCGCGTGGAGATAAACGAAAACTTTTCCTACGCAAAGCTCCCAAGATCTAGCCGAGGTAGAAGACCACTAGTATTACCACTACACGCGCAGGTGCGGATTATCGGTGCAGCGCGTCGGGGCAGTGCAGTCCCACGATCCGGTCAATCCAATCCCTCGAACGTCGAAGTGCTGAACGTACAGCACCTCTGCCGGTATCCACACGTACGAGGAGGAGCTCCGACGGAGGACTGCTAGGTCCGGTGCGGCGGCTGGACTGAGTGGGCTAGGGTTCCCAACGCATGGGAGAGTGGACTAACGTGCCCGCTGGGCAACCTGCGCCCCTCTTTTTATATAGCGTATGGTAATGGGCTGCACAACACTTGTGGCCCATTCCCTCAGTGAGTCCGACTCACTAACTCAGTCCATTTCTGGTTCGGGTCCAACCCAACCAATACTTGCTCCCGCTCTTAAGTGTGCGACCCTGCAGGCTCATGGCGACTTGGACACGATTGGAGTCCAACTCCCAACCGATCAATCGGTAGCGGCTCCTAGCAGAACGTGCCGACTCCCAAGTACCATTGAGTCATGACGACATACCTTTCAATGTGATATTCATCTTAGTCCCTTTTGCCTCACGATATACCTTGTCGAGCTATAGGCGATTTATCGTCATCCCTTAAATAGCTCAACTCTCTTCTCGATCCTGATATATGTGATTCACCTGACTAACTCTTAGTCAACAAACACAGTTAACACTTAACTGAGTTGCGCATGGCCATGCTTCCTGAATCATATCACTCGAGAGGGCCCAGAGAATATCTCTCCATTCGGAGGGGCAAAAATCCCATCTTGATTATCCACATCACGCAGCTTGCTTCTCATTCGACCCGAACTCTGCCTTTATAGTTGCCTTGTCACAGAACAACGTTTGACAGAACCTAAGTCGGTGATCCACAACTCGATTGTGCGACAACCTCAGGTCTAAGGATTACATTGAT
The DNA here is from genome assembly GCA_028641055.1 of Alopecurus myosuroides. Lineage (NCBI taxonomy): Eukaryota > Viridiplantae > Streptophyta > Magnoliopsida > Poales > Poaceae > Alopecurus > Alopecurus myosuroides. The sequence goes on from CM054057.1 coordinate 631,920,884, forward strand.
TGAGACATGCAAATGACGACTTGATCGTTGCATCTCAATGTGGGTCAGTCCGACTTGCTAAACTCTTTAGCCAAGTCCGTGAACGTTGGAATGGCATCACCATGCCCATGACAAGTGGAACCGTGTCATCAGCCAACACTCACATTAGTTTGGATGTGTGTCCAGCACAACCTTAACGACCAAGGACAATTAGTATGAACAACATGAATATATAGTTCCACAATCGAATCACATATTCAATGACATATATCAGATGTTCAAAACAAGGACAACTTAATAACTTTATGACACTAGTAGAAAACAGGGCATTGAGCCAAGCCCAATGGAACCGGATGTGATACAAACCGGTTCAGAAGGGTCTGTCCCTGGGCCCCACCCATGCAGCAAAATGCCCGCAAGGCCTTTAGGACCGGTTTGTAACACAAACCGTCCTAAAGGACTTGCGGGCCATTTGCTGCAGGGAGGGGGGCCCAGGGGCAGAACCTTTAGAACCGGGTTGTATCACAAACCGTTCTACAGGTTTTCTCATTTTTTGCAGCCACTGCGGGTCCCGCTGTCATAACCTTTAGAACGGTTTGTAACACAAACCGGTCCTAAATCCCTCCCCTAAACCCTACATACCCACCCCGAGCTCAGCTCATTTTTTCCAGCTCGAGCTCAACTCATCCATTTTGCTCTCTTCTTCCTCTTGTGAGGTCTAATCCATCCCCATTTTCTCCACCATTGTCAAGATTGTTGGTACCCATCGTTCTACGGTTAGCATCAACGTTCCCTCTTCCGGCATTGCAGGTTTTGCTCGTTTCTTGCTCATTTCATTTTTGTTGTGCTAGCTAGGTGTTTGATGAAATGCCTAGCTAAGCTAGAATTTGTTATTCATTTTGTTATGTATACAAATTGATGCAATTTGAGCTCAAAATTAATTATGATTTGTGCTTTTTTTAGTGTCGCGCGCCTTGTCCCCTTACTCAGTACTACCGTCAATCGCCCCATCACCGACACAACCTTGGTGAGCCTATTGTTTTTATTTACCAAAACAAATTTTGATTTGTATGATTTACGTATTTACTTGTATATAATTTTCTAGAGCCATGGTTTTGATATCCGTCCCCTTTGGCCCTCGTCCAGTCTATGATTCGGATGTGGTATATTATCTTTTTTCACTACATATTTTCATTTCCTGATTATACGACAATTACTTACGCCGACCAACTTGACATAGATATTTTTATATAGAGAGTAGTGGAACCGAAATGCCAGTCGACCCTATTTTGAGAAGTTATACTTAGTTGAACAAGAAAATATTGGCTTGAAAGAAAGATTGAAAAAAAACTGAAGAAAGGTTGGAAAAAACTGAAAGAGAGAAGATGACCTTGGAAAAGGTTGCCGTGTCATCGATAGTCACAAGAGCAGATGGACGCAATGCGCCTGAAGATTAGAAAGATTAGGAAATATGCAATTAGTAAAGAGGCTTGATCATTATGTCGTCGGGTCAATTGTACCTTTGTTGCGATTTGATCGCATTTGTTGTTTTTTAAATGCATTAATTAGAGAGAATTTTTTATGGATGGTTTCAGTGTGTATTTTTCTGAGAACTATATATGTATATGGTCACTATACGCTAGTTTGGTATTAACGTGTGATGAACTTTTTGTATTAATTAACTAAATTTAGTCATGATGATTTAGCATATATAATGGTTGTTGATAAATTTATATAATGCAGATGAACCGGCAATGGATGTAACAGTGATCGACGTCGTCCCGAATTCCTTAATGGCATGCATAGTTTTCTCAATGTGGCTGAGAAAAACAGGCAGAATGGATTTATTTTTGTCCATGTAAAAAAAGCCAGAATAAGAGGAATTTCCCTAGCTCAAGAACCATACACACCCACCTGTTGCAAGAAGGCTTCATGCCCAGTTATTTTTGTTGGACCAAGCACGGAGAAAGAGGGGTTAAATGAAGACAATGAAGAAGAAGAAGATGAAATGGTGATATCCTATGTTTCGATGAACACGGTGATACTGAAATGGGGAAGATGAGCCTGAACTTGAGGACATTGTTGATGAGTCTGATGATGATCTTCGTCAGGTCATTCGTGAAGAACAGATAAACTGCGCAAGTGAAAACGAGAGGTTGAAGTTGGAGCGCATGTTAGAAGACCACAAAAAATTGTTGTACCCAACTTGCGAAGATGGCCAGAAAAAACTGGGCACCACCCTTGAATTGCTTGCAATGGAAGGCAGAGAATGGATTATCTGACAAGGATTTGAAAACCTGCTGAAAATAATGAAGAAGATGCTTCCAAGAAATAACGTGCTGCCCTGCAGTACATACGAAGCAAAGAAGGTTGTCTGCCCTCTAGGATTGGAAGTGCATAAGATACATGCATGCATCAATGACTGCATCCTCTACCGCGGCCAGCACGAGAATTTAAATGCTGCCCGGTATGCGGTGCATTTCGGTATAAGATAGGCGAGATGACCCTGGTGATGTTGAGGGCGACGATCGCCCCAGGAAGAGGGTTCTGCCAAGGTGATGTGGCATGCTCCTATAATACCACGGTTGAAACGTTTGTTCGAAACAAAGAGCATGCCAAGTTGTTGCGATGGCACAAAGAAGACCGTAAGGAAGACGATATGCTGAGACACCCGCTGATGGGTCGCAGTGGAGAAACATCGACGATAAGTACGAGGACTTTGCACGTGACGCAAGAAACTTAAGGTTTGGTTGAGTACAGATGGCCTTGAATCATTTGGGAGCAGGTAGCAGTCATAGCACCTGGCCCGTGACTCTATGTATCTATAACCTTCCTCCTTGGTTATGCATGAAGCGTAAGTTCATTATGATGCCAGTGCTTATCCCAGGCCGTCGCAACCCGGCAACAACATTGATGTGTACCTGAGGCCACTGGTTGATGAACTTTTAGAGTTGTGGGCTGACGAAGGTGTAACGTGTGTGGGACGAGTACAAACAAGAGGAATTTGACCTACGAGGGTTGCTGTTTGTTACCTCAATGATTGGCCGCTCTTAGTAACATCTCAGGACAGTCAAACAAGGGATACAGCGCATGCACACATGTTTAGGCGAGACAGAAAGTATACATATAGGCAAGAATGTGTACCCGGGGCATCGTCGATTTCTTCCAGACAGGCATCCGTAAGAAAGAAAGGAAAGCATTTCAAAGGCGAGGCAGATACACGGAGGAAGCCAACCCTCCCTAAAGGTACTGATATATATGACATGGTCAAAGATATAAAAGTAATCTTTGGAAAGGGTCCTGGCGCACAATCTGTTCCAAATGACGCCGACAACCACGTAGCCATGTGGAAGAAGAAATCTATATTCTGGGAACTACCTATTGGAAATTCCTAGAGGTTCGCTCTGCGATCGACGTGATGCACGTGACGAAAAATATTTGCGTGAACCTGCTAAACTTATTGGCGTGCATGGGAAGAAGTCAAGAGATACACCAAAAGCACGGCTGCACCACCAACGTATGCACGAACGAGACGACCTGATGAATCCAGAGAATTTCAAAGGTCCTGCCAGCTACGCTCTTACCAAGGAAGAGAAGGAGATCTTTTTCCAAGTCCTCAGTAGTATCAAGGTCCCGTCTGGCTACTCGTCGAACATAAAAGGAATACTAAACCTGGAAGAGAAAAAGTTCCAAAACCTTAAGTCTCATGACTGCCACGTGATCATGACCCAGTTACTTCCGATTGCATTGAGGGGGCTTCTACCAGAAAACGTGCGAGTACCCATTGTGAAGCTATGTGCATTCCTCAACGCAATTTCTCAGAAGGCAATCGATCCAGCAACTCTACCAAGTTTACAGAAGGACGTGGTCCAATGTCTTGTCAGCTTCGAGTTGGTGTTCCCACCAACCTTTTTCAATATTATGACGCACCTCAAAGTTCACCTAGTCAAGAGATTTCCGTTCTCGGTCCTGTATTCTTACACAATATGTTCCCCTTTGAGAGTTCATGGGAGTCTTGAAGAATTATGTTAGAAAACCGTGCTAGACCAGAAGGAAGCATGGTCAAGGGCTATGGAACAGAGGAGGTCATTGAGTTTTGTGTTGACTTTATTCCTGACCTGAACCCGATCGGGGTTCCTCAGTCGCGCCATGAGGGGAGACTGCGTGGAAAAGGCACGCTAGGAAAGAAATCAACAACATGTATGGACGAGCAATCTTTCAGTCAAGCACACTACACAGTTCTAGTTAATTCCAGCTTGGCGGCTCCATATATCAGGAACACACGGATATTTTACGCTCGGAATATCCGGAGCAACCTGAAGATTTCATTGCTAAAGACACGCGAAGACTTTCGGAGGTTGGTTGCAAAGACGTCTGATTAATGACAACATTGTTGAAGATGAGCTATACTTGTTGGCCAAGCAACCATCTTCGACTGTATTGACCTTTAAAGGGTACGAGATAAATGGTAACATATTTTACGGCAGAACAAGATAAAAAGAGCACCAACCAAAACAGTGGCGTCCGGTTTGATGCAAAAGACGACAACGGGCAAAGGGTCACATACTATGGTTACATAGAGCAGATATGGGAACTTGACTACGGACCTTCCTTTAAGGTCCCTTTGTTCTGGTGCAAATGGTTCAACCTGTCAGGCGTGAAGGTAGACCCGAAGTACGGAATGACAACAGTGGATCAGAAGAATCTTGGTACGACAATGATCATTCGTCCTAGCCAATGATGTGGCTCAGGTTTTCTATGTGAAGGACATGTCTAGCAGACCGAGAAAACAAAAGATAAAGAAACGAATACATCAGACGATGAGCCAAGGCGCCACATAGTTCTTTCAGGGAAAAGAAACATGTGGGAGTCGAGGACAAGACAGACATGTCAGAAGATTACATTAAATTTGATGAAATTCCTCCCTTCAAAGTCAAAGATGATCCTAGCATTCAGTTAAATGATGAAGATGTTCCATGGTTACGGCGCAATCAGAAGAAAGGCAAGAAGAAAAATAGAAACGGATCGTCCCTTTAGTACCGGTTGGGGACACCAACCGGGACTAAATGGGTTAGGGTTTCGTTTGGACCAATCAGATAGAATCACGGATCTTGTGTTTGTTTCAACCGCTTGTGAGTCGTTGGATCCGGGGTGTGTTCTTTCAAGCTGTTGTGAGCCGTTCGATCAGGGCTACGGTGTGTTTCTTTCGAGCTGTTGGATGAGATGTTTCTTAACGTTGGATCAAAACCCTAGCTCAACACTTTGTGAGCCAGAGGACCCTATATATAGCCCAGCTTCATACACCGTTCAGTTCATCTCCCAAATACAAAACATCCGGATTCGCCAGCATACGCCCCGCGGTGCATTTGGTATGCATATATGCACTCAGTAGCCACTGCGGGGTTGTATACTGGCGATACCGTTTGTTTTGTTCTACACCCTCCTTTAAGGTTTGATACATCATATACTCAGTTCATCGAGCAAATACAAAACATCCGGATTCGCCATCATACGTCCGGCGTGCATTTGGTATGCATATATGCCAGTAGCCACGGTCGGGCTGTATGATGGCGATACCGTCTGTTTTGTTCACACCCCCTTAAGGTTTGATACATCATATATAGTTCATCGAGCAAATACAAAACATCCGGATTCGCCGTCATACGTCCAGCCGTGCATTTGGTATGCATATATATGCACCCAGTAGCCACGGTTGGGCTGTTATGATGGCGATACCGTTTGTTTGTTCTACCCCCCTTTGGAAACAGAAAGAAGAAGAAAAAGAAATGTGCGCCCCCCTGTACAGGCCTTAGGACGGTTGCGTTAACAACGGTGCTAAAGACCTTTCGCAACGGTTGCCGTTAACAACGGCGCTAAAGACCCTTTCGCAACGGCGCTAAATCAATCTACATGTATGGTATCTCGCTAAATCAATCTTTATATATGTATCCACGATATATATGCTCGATGTATCACTTGCGCTCTCACTTCTCGTTGCCTTACTCATTACCCACCCTAACTTACCACAGGCGCATAGACTACAATATGCGCTGGGGTAACATTACCGCAGGCGCATAGACAGAATATGCGCCTGGGCTAAGAGCTATACACAGGCGCATGGTGTGCAATGGCGCCAGGGGTAATTGATCAGATTACTTTAAATTTGATGAAATTCCTCCTTCAAAGTCAAAGATGATCTAGCATTCAGTTAAATGATGAAGATGTTCCATAGTTACGGCGCAATCAGAAGAAAGACAAGAAGACAAATAGAAACGGATCGTCCCTTTAGTACCGGTTGGGGACACCAACCGGGACTAAATGGGTTGGGTTTCGTTTGGACCAATCAGATAGAATCACACGGATCGTGTGTTTATTTCAACGCTTGTGAGTCGTTGGATCCGGGGTGTGTTTCTTTCCAGCTGTTGTGAGCGTTCGATCAGGGCTACGGTGTGTTTCTTTCGAGCTGTTGTGAGCCGTTGGGATGTTTCTTAACCGTTGGATCAAAACCCTAGCTCAAACTTTGTGAGCCAGAGGACCCTTATATGCACCCAGTAGCATGTCGCCCTCGAGCGCTTCTTCTCCATCCCTCTGCACCGTCGCGCTTCCACCATGCCTCCGAGGAGGAACAGCACCACGGTTTCCGCGGCGTCCGAGCACGGCAGAACGGAATGTTCAGCGCAGATATCGCTGGGGGGACGACCGCATCCCCTCGGCACCTTTGCGCGGCGGCAGAGGCAGCCGCGCCTGGGACGCGGCGGCCTGGTGCCTCAACGCCCGCGGTCGCTGATGAACTTCACGACTGCCACACAGTCTGGGAAGCGGAGGCCAGGGCGACGAAGCACAGATCATCACTGCCGCCGACCACCTCCACCTCCGCCACCGCGCGTTTCAGGGCCTAGTCGACGCCAGGGAAGACCGCGTCGTCCGCGATTATTACCGGAACAACCCGGGGAGGAGAGCGCCGACGAGGAGCTCTGGCAGACACGCGCGGCGTCAGCGGGCGGAGCGCCGCCTCGAACGCCACCTCGCGTTAGATGCGGCTCGGAGGTGAGTCGAGGGCGCTGCAAGAGCTTCGTCGGGCCGACCGCGCCGGCGAAGTCTGGGCCTCCGACGATCCGAGGTGGGGGCCTATCTCGGACATACCATCATGCACCTCCGATGATGACGAGGAGGTCACCGACGAGTTCGGCGACGATGATGACCCGGAGGAGGTCACCGACGAGTTCCCCGACGACGATGGCGAGGAGTAGTGTTCGTCTGTTTCTCTTTTTAATAAAAGAATTTGTATTCCGGCGACACTGCGGCAATCGCTAAATCAATCTGTATGGTATCTCGCTAAATCATCTATATATATGTATCCACGATATATATGCTCGATGTATCACTTGCGCTCTCACTTCTCGTTGCCTTATCATTACCCACCCTAACTTACCACAGGCGCATAAACAGCAAAATGGCCTAGGGTAACTTTACCGCAGGCGCACAGTAAGGAAATGCGCCTGGGATAAGAGATTTACCGCAGGGCATTTTGTGTAAGGTGCGCCTGGGGTAAGTGATCATATACAGAAACAGTAGTTTTTCTGTTTTGTTTTCTTGATGTGTTTTTTTTGTCTGTTTTGAAATGTGTGTTTGACATTAATATAGAAATAGTTTAGTAGGAATTTATATAGAAATAATATCCATTACATAATATATACATTACATGTTATATATCCATTACATATATATATCCATTACAAGCATATATCGAACACAAGAGGCGGTACACAAACAAATCTATGGATCCGTCGAGTAGAAGCGGAACAACTCGTAGGAGAGTATGCATCTATGGCTGCATACGTGATGTTGGTCCAGTCCAGTGGGTTCTTCTCCACAACCAGTGATTCTTCGAGGGGAAATCAGTTTTGGTTCCGTACCTCGTGGATGAAGGCACTTGCCATGCGAGCCATACCGGTCTTTGGCCGTTCAAATGGATAAGACCTGAATATCAATGTAGTGATCTTCAGGTATCACAATACCCAAGGCATCAACTTCGGACGGTCTTGCGTGTTGTCAACGCTGCAAAAGTCATACCCTTGTTGACAAGAAATCACAAGTGCCGGAGAATGCTTTGAACTACTGCAACAACAAAATTTGATACGTGTACGTGTTAGATATATGGCAACACATGTATTCTTCACATGCAACAAACAAATCGAAGATGCAAGATTGTACGTGTGCGTTACCTTGACCATTGGAAGACCAAAAACGGCCTCCTGAACGCAATCTGGATGACTGCAACATTCCGTTTATCCGCCGTATACTCTAAATCAAGCCCGAAAAAACGGTGTTCTTCGGGAGAGGAGAAATACAGATTGGTCAAATACCAAAATAGCACCGGGGAGCTCCTCGCAGTTGTTGGTGTAGAACACGTCGAGACTTTTGCCGCATGGTGTGGGCACATCATATCTCTTAGAAACTTCAGCCATGGTGCTTAGTGGAGGAAGATCAAGAGAGGAAGAAGAAGAGACAGAGGAAGAAGAGAAGAAACAGAGACTCGCGATCGGGCCGGTGCGCACTGTAGCAATAAAACCGCCGCGCGCGGGAGGCGAGCAGTTTGTATTAAGACCTTTAGCACCGGTTGCTAACACAAACCGGTGCTAAAGGCCTGTAGTGGGCGCGCAGTCTGGGTGTGGCCCCAACTACAGGCCTTTAGCACCGGTTTGTGTTAGCAACCGGTGCTAAAGACCCTTTCGCACCGGTTGCTAACACAAACCGGTGCTAAAGGCCTGTAGTGCGGCGATATCTCCAGGACTTGTGAAATTTTGGCCTCATTTCGTTCGCGCGTCTTCTCCTCTACCTAGCTACGGCGAAGCCCTGCGCGGTCCGCCTCGTCGCCGTCTGTCCGCCTCGTCGCCGTCGCCGTCTGCCTCCGCGTCCTCGGTCCGCCGCGCCTCCGTCGCCGTCTGCCTCCGCGCGACCCCGCGTCCATCGCCGTCGCCGTCGATCCCCCGCGCGGCCCCGTCGTCCGCCTCTCCGTCGCGCCGTCCGCCTCCGTCGCGCGTCGTCCGCCTCTCCGTCGCGCCGTCGCGCCGTCCGCCTCCGTCGCGCGTCCGTCTCGCCTCCGCCTCCGCCGCCCCGCCTCTCGCCCCTCGATCGCCGTCGCCCCGTCGCCGGCCACGTACGTACGGTAATTAAGTTTTAATTTCTTTTTTTTTCAATTTTGTTTTAGTGTTAGAGTTTTTTTAGAGTTATTAGTTAGATTGTTTAGTGTTAGATTGTTTTTAGAGTTAGTGTTAGTGTTAGAAATTTTTAGATTTAATTAGTGTTAGATTTTTTTAGAGTTATTAGTGTTAGTGTTAGAATTTAGTGTTAGAAATTTTTAGAGTTAGTGTTAGATTTTGTTTAGTGCTTTATTTTGTTTTTACAATTTTGTTTAGTGTTAGAATTTTTCTGTTAGAATGTTGTGTTAGAAAATTTCACTAAGTTAGTGTTAGAAAATTTCAGAAAGTTAGAATAACTATATAATTTCAGTAAGTTAAAATTTTTCACTAAGTTACCATATTGTTCCTGTTTAACTTTCATCTTATTTCTGTTATATTTCTCAATTTACTATTTTTTACTAAGTTATGGAATATTTACTTAGTCCGGGCAGGTTTTTAGTTCATGTCTTTGTTGGACCCGCCGGGGGATGTCCGGGACTGGGCCCCGCCAGGCTGGCATTGGGAGCTCCTTAGTACCGGGGCACGCGGCTTGGTGAGAAATCCGGGTGACGTGGTCGACCCGGATATTCTTTGGTGGCCATCGCGTGGGCGCCCTCCGGAACAGCTAGCGCAAGTACTGAGACAAAGTCCAAACGAGGCCCGGCCGCAAGGTTGAAAGATACCGTAAGGTTCTCGATTGATACAGTTGCTGCTGATGGCAAACCACTGCAGCCCCCAGAAACTTATCGCAAATTCGTAAATCAGTGCGGAGTTGTTGTAAGAGACCTGGTCCCGATCAACTTAATAGAATGGAATAAGCCGAAGACCGGGGCCAACGTTGGAGCTAGTTATGTCGATGAAAGATTGAAAAAAATTCTTTGCGAAACGCTATGGCAAAATTTCAGCGTAGCGGAAGATAAGAAGAAGAAAGTCGAGAAGTGGGCTTTGAAGAAGATGGCCACACAATTCCAGAGGTGGAAGAAAGAACTGTGGAAGAAATATCAGAAAGAAGATCCAGTTTTCACTGGGAACCTAGTGAAGATAAGAGACGCTTGGGATGATTTTAAGGCGTACAAGAAATCGGGTGTCTTTGCATCCCGATCGGCCAAAAATTCGGCGAATGCGAAGAAGAAGCAATATCACCATATTTTGGGGTCAGGTGGCTACATGACTGCCCTGCCTAGGTGGCGAAGCTATGAAAATGCGCTTGTGAAAAGAGGTATCATTCCACAGACACATGACTGGCCCGATAGGTCCAAGTTCTGGTTGTTCGCGCATGGGGCAACGTTGGACGCTGAGACTGGGATGATTGTTGCTCAGGGACCATGGTCGGAAAAAAATACAACAGTCGTAGCAGAACTAGAGAAGGCAATAGAAGCTGTTCGAAAGGAACTTTTGTTCCCGATAGAGAGAACGACGAGCTGACGAGGGCACTCGGGAACCCCGAAAAGTGGGGACGAACACGAGGCTTTGGAGCGGATACCCCGTGGAGCCAAGGGTTTGCAGCGGACATTGCCACTTACAGAAGCCGTGATAGAAGCAAGAAAAAGACGAGTGACCGGATATCGACATTAGAAAAAGGTGGATTTTCTCTTGAAGAAAGGGGGACACCCTCTACCTGACACTGAAGAGGAGGTAGAACATCGTCCTGCACCTGATCTGCAAATAGAAGACGATCATGCCGTCCCATCTCAGCATAGAAGCAGCGTGGGTTCCACGCACCTGCAGCTAGAAGACGGTCGTGCAGTCGAACCGTCGGCCCTCACTACCCGTGGATGATATCACGGAGAAGACAAACTGTGAGATACATATGCCAATGGGGAACATATCCTTCAGGGTGGCGTCAGGCTATGCTTTACCGAATCAACCTGGAGCAACCTACCATGGTGGTCAGATTCCAGCATCCCATGCCCGTGTCGGGTTGTCAACAATTACGCCGGGATGCCATTCAATTGAGCTCAGTATTCCTGGAGGTGAGGGCGAGAAGACACTGGGAGAAATGGAGCTTGGTATCATCTTGTGGAATAAGAAACACATCGTGTTCCCTAACTCGGCGCCAAGGCCACCGACTCCCCAGGTACGAATGCACCATACCTCCATCCATTACTGAATGTTGCACCACATGTTATCTTATTTTTAATAGTTTTTTCACATTCGTACAGAGAATGCACGACCTCCAAGTCCACCCCCCAACGAACCTCCAAGTCCACCCCACAACGAAGATTGGCCCGAGCCCGAGGCCGAGGGTCCATCGCCCGTGCACTCCGTGAGCCGACGGATGCGCCCACTACGGGTACGACAAAGCGGAAGCTGCAGTTCAGAAGAAACGGGACTCTCCCCAAGAAGAGACCAAGGAAATCCAAGAAAGTCAAGACTCCCCCGAAGTTACCAGGCTTGATGACTGAGGAGGAACTAACCAATGCAGTGGCATCCAAAACCAAGGCATGGTTCGCACAGTTTCCCCAGAAGCCCCCTCCAGACGTCTGGAAGGAAACTCTGAAGGACATCCCAAAGTGGAAAATTGAGCGGACCATCGACAACTTATATTATCCTGCACCGCCGCCACCGCCGCCCCTTTCAGACTATGAACGGTATATTGAAAAGAAGCACGCCGCACAGATGAAGCAGGCGGAGCAGACGAAATGCGGGAAACAAGTTCCCAGCTCGGACAACAAGAAGCACAGTCAGTTGGCCCGCTCAAGGTCTTATCTGACGCGGCTTCAGTGTCCTGTCCACGCATGGGCGACGTGGGTTACGCTATTGCTGATGTGGTATATAAATACAAGCCCGGGCACCCTCTGGTCGAAGATCCTACTGCTCTAACAACACAATTACGGAGTTTACATGATTGGTACTTGGAGGCCGCAAGGCAGGAGAGAGACTGTATCATGGCTCAAATTCAGGATCAACACTACTTCGGAGATTACGGTGTCGAGCTTGGGTTCGATGATTTCTTCCAGATGTACAATCAACGTGCCCTCGACAAGTCTATCCTCAGTGCTACTGTTTGTAAGTGATTTATTTGTGTAATTTAATTATTTAGTTTAAGCTCGCGTTCGTTTGCCCGTATAATTATCACTGACGACATTCTTTTTGTACTACTATGCAGAATGAAGATTCGTGAATGCAGACTGGCAGGAATCTGGGACTTTGGGTTCATTGACCCGTATTCGTATCATCAAACCACAGTAGAAACGTTCAACAAGACTACACCGGATGATTTGCTAAGGTTTTTGAAGCGACAAAATACCAAAAAAGAAATACTTTGGCCCTACGCATTCAGGTGAGTGTTACTGTCTTGTAGACATTCCATTTTGCTTACTGATGTTAAGTGTAATTGATGAGTATGCATGACTGCGTGTGTACACGTGCGCAGCGGCCACTTCATATTGTTCATCATTAGAATCGATAGAGGACAAGTTGAAGTCTGGGATCGTTAAACTGGGGCGCTGACAGATGGAAGAGCGCGCGTCAGATGCTTCAAAAGTATATATATCAGCTCTTTCGTTCATCGGCCTCTTTTTCGTTCATTCCTGATATCAAGTAAGTAATAATTAACTCTTCTATTCATTTTTCTTTTGTCGCCCAGGGTTTGGCAAATGTTCATCAAGGAAGAACCCGGTACATGGGCAGACAAGCTCAACTTTCAGATTAACACAGTAAGTAGTACTACGTACCCTGATTTAAATACCATTACCATTCTCTTGATTATTATTAATTTGACTGAATTATGTTTCTCGTATATAGAAGTCCCGCAACAACCACAGGGAACTGATTATTGTGGATACTACGTCTGCGAGTTCATTCACAGGAGGATCAATGAGAAATCCCGTACTACCAGAACTCTAGAGGTACGTACCGGATCTCACAACTTTATTTATGTTGCAATTAATTATGTTTAGTTTTGTTCATAACTTAATTGTTTTCATCTACTTCTTTTCAAGATGGCACGAAAGCGGGCGCAGCTCAAACCAATCGACCGTTGCAAGGCTATTGCAGAGGAATTGGCAGGATTTCTTCTCACGCAAGTCATAGCAGAAGACGGAGAATTTTTTCCATCCTATGAACCAATTATAGCCAGCTCCCTTCTCTATGCAAGTATACAACTATTCAAAACGAACCTCAGATTATGTAATTATCGGTCGATTACTTCGTGTTACATGTATATATATATTGTACTACTATTTGGTGCATCAACATTTAACCGCAAACAGAAACGGAAACACGTAAACGGAAACCCTGAAGATACGGAACACGCCCTAAACCCTAAACCCTAAATACGGAATTGGAAACCCTGAAAAGAAAAAGAAAAAAAAAGAAAAAAAAAAACTTTAGGACCGGTTGGTATTACCAACCGGTTCTAAAGGTCCTCCGCCTGCGCGCTCTCTTCGGCGCCCACGTGGAGGCCTTTAGAACCGGTTGGTGACTGACCGGTTCTAAAGGGGGGGGGGGCTTTAGTCCCGGATACGTAGCACCGGTTTTGTATCCGAGTCCAAAGGCCCTTACAAACCGGTGCTACTGGCCTGTTCTCCACCAGTGTGAATACAGTGGGAATTACATCATACATGATTGTCTCTAGGGCATATTCCCAACAACTACTCTGTTTCATTTTCAGATATCAAGTAATTACTAACTCTTTTTATTCTTTTTCTTTCTCGGGTAGCGTTTGGAAGAGGTTCATAAAGAAGTCTCCCGATGAATGGAAACCAGAGGTTACATTTGATGTTGTGCAAGTAAGCACTATCTAGATCCGCGCGTATCTCCTTGATTCTAGTGTCAATACCATTATCATGGCTGGTTGATTATTATTTTGATTGAAACTATGTTCTCGTAAAGTTCTTGCAACAAGGAAACGGGAATCACTTGTGTGGATACTACGTTTGCGAGTTCATTCGTCAGACGACATGTCCCAAGGGCAGAAATTTAAAGCAACTTCATGTACTTTAGTCGTCAATTCTTCTTATTACCATCTATTTTAGTTACTTAGTTTCATATATATATATTGGCCACTCTTCTTTATATTAGATCGAACGGCTTCGGGACGGTCTTCTACCAAAGGACCGCATACGAGCAATTCAGGAGAAAAATGCGGGCTTCTTAGATGCAGAGGTCCTAAACATAGATGGAGAGTACTATAACCCCGGTTGGAACTGAATTTGATTTTGTAATACACTCCATCGGTCATGTAATATGCTCGATATACTTTGCCTCCATAATATAAGTGTTCCTTATTCTGCTTTATATATGTATTACTTAATCACTCGTGGAATCCGGGAGGTCCCGGGAAGGGCCACCGGGGCACCTCTCTTCTCATGGGATCCGGGAGGTCCGGGGAGGGGCCGTCGGGAGGTCATGGGGTCGCAAAACACAAATCATCAAAATTCTGCCGCGGCAGAGAAAAGGGCAAAAAGCCTTGCTACGGCAGAAGGGGCATGCATCCCGGCTCATATTGAGAACCGGGACTAATAGTCCTGACCAGGTTTCAGCTCACGGGCCACGTGGTCAGCCCCATTCACTAGTGGAAACAACCCCTCTCGTCTAGGGGGCCAGGGGGCAGCTGTCCCGGTTGCAACCAAATCCGGGACAAATGATATGCATTGGTCCCGGTTTGTGTGCCCGGGGCAACAGAAATCGCCTGGGGGCATTGGTCCCGGTTCGTGGGGGAGATATCGGTCCCGGCTCGTGCCACGGACCGGGACCAATGCCTAGCCACAGGCCACGTGGCACGCGCACGAGAAATTGTGCCGGTTCAGGCCACGAACCGGGACCAATGTCCCCCTTCCACTATATATACTGCCCCAGCCCCCCTTCCATCTTTTTTTTTTGCTTGGAGGTGTGAGAGAGGTGGGTGTTATTGTGTTTTATTTTACTATGCACGCGAGGTGTTTGACGAAATTCCCGAGCCACACATAAGCTCACTAAAAATGGTATCTTCGACCGAGGTTAACAAACTTATCTTTTTCATCTGTAACTGATACATAAAAAATTAGTATTTGTCGATGTACTGTGGTCATTTATGTATTAATATGTTACCGTAATGTATTTTGATAAACTTAATTATACGATGCATATGGATGCACGACAGCGATGGATGTACGGTGACCGACGCACTTCCGAGTATATGGCAGGCCTGAATGCATTTCTTGCTGTAGCTCAAGCGAACAAAGATAATGGATTCATGTATTGCCCATGTGTTGATTGTCGGAACGTCAGAGAGCACTCTTCCGAAAGAATCCTTCACGGCCATCTACTTCGGAGAGGTTTCATGCCCAGCTATAATTGCTGGACCAAGCATGGAGAAAGAGGGGTTGTGATGGAAGACGATGAAGAAGAAGAAGATCCTTTGTTCCCTGAATACGACGATACTGCAATGGAAGAGAATGCAGAAGAAGGAGGTGATCAAGAACAGGCATCAGAAGAGCCCGATGATGATCTTGGTCGAGTTATTGCTGATGCAGGGGAAGACTGTTAAAATAAATTGGAGAGGTTGAACCTGGACAACATGTTACAGGATCACAAAAAATTGTTGTACCCAAATTGCGAAGATGGTAGCACAAAGCTCGGTACCACACTGGAGTTGCTAAAATGGAAGGCACAGAACGGTGTGACTGACAAGGCATTTGAGAGTTTACTTCAACTAATGAAGCCAAAACTTCCAAAGGATAACGAATTGCCTGAGAGTACGTACGAAGCAAAGAAAGCTCTCTGTCCTCTAGGATTAGATGTGCAGAAGATACATGCATGCATTAATGACTGCATCCTCTACCGCGGTGAGAAGTACGAGAATTTGGATGAATGTCCAATATGCACTGCACTGCGGTATAAGATCAGAGCAGATGACCCTGGTGATGTTGACGGCGAGCCCCCCGTAAGAGGGTTTCTTCTAAGGTGATGTGGTATGCTCCTATAATACCACGACTGAAACGTCTGTTTAGAAACAAAGAGCATGCTAGGTTGTTGCGATGGCACAAAGAAGACCGTAAGAAAGACGGAAAGTTGAGGCACCCCGCCGATGGATCGAAGTGGAGAAAGATCGAGAGAGACTTCCCAGACTTTGCAGGAGAGGCGAGAAACTAATGGTTTGGTCTAAGTACAGATGGCTTTAATCCTTTTGGGGAGCAGAGCTCCAGTCATAGCACTTGGCATGTAACTCTATGTATGTACAACCTTCCTCCTTGGTTGTGCATGAAGCGCAAGTTCATTATGATGCCAGTTCTCATCCAAGGCTCGAGGCAACCTGGCAACGACATTGATGTGTATCTAAAGCTATTAGTGGAAGAACTCTTACAATTGTGGGGCAAACCAGGTGTACGTGTGTGGGATGAGAACGAACAAAAGCCATTTGACCTACGAGCGTTGCTTTTCGTAACCATCAATGATTGGCCTGCTCTTAGTAACATTTCCGGACATACAAACAAGGGATACAATGCATGCACACACTGTTTAGATAAGACTGAAATAGTTTTTTTTGGATAAATGTAAAAAGGTTGTATACCTGGGGCATCATAGATTTCTTTAGATCAAGCATCCCGTAAGAAAGAAAGGAGGGAAGCATTTCAGAGGTGAGGCAGATAAACGGAAGAAGCCTGAGCTCCGAAGTGGTAATGATATATTCGATATGGTAAAGGACCTAGAAGTAATGTTTGGTAAGGCTGCTGGCAGCCAACCAGTTCCGTACGGCCCTGATAAGCGCGCACCCATGTGGAAGAAGAAATCTATATTTTGGGAGCTACCCTATTGGAAAGTTTTAGAGGTCCGGTCTTCGATCGACGTGATGCACGTG
The DNA here is from genome assembly GCA_028641055.1 of Alopecurus myosuroides. NCBI lineage: Eukaryota > Viridiplantae > Streptophyta > Magnoliopsida > Poales > Poaceae > Alopecurus > Alopecurus myosuroides. The sequence goes on from CM054057.1 coordinate 631,937,828, forward strand.
ACAAAGAATCTTTGTGTCAATCTGCTATGCTTCCTGGGCGTGTATGGGAAGTCAAAAGATACGCCAGAAGCACGGGAGGACCAGCAACGTACGAAAGACCCAAGCAACAAGCACACAGATACAGGGCGCCATTACTTAAGCAGCTACGCTCTTACTGAAGCAGAGAAGGAAATATTCTTTCAAGTCCTTTACAGTATCAAGGTTCCGTCTGGCTTCTTGTCGAATATAAAGGGGATAATAAACATGGCAGAGAAATTTTTTCAAAACCTGAAGTCTCATGACTGCCACGTGATTATGACGCAGTTGCTTCCGATTGCATTGAGGGGGCTTCTACCGGAAAATGTTCGAGTACCCATTGTGAAGCTATGTGCATTCTTGAACGCAATATCTCAGTAGGTAATCGATCCAGAAATTTTGACAAGATTACAGAGGGATGTGGTCCAGTGTCTTGTTAGTTTTGAGTTGGCGTTCCCACCATCCTTCTTCAACATTATGACTCATCTCCTGGTTCACCTATGTGAAGAGATTCATATTCTCGGTCCGGTATTTCTACACAATATGTTCCCCTTTGAGAGGTTCATGGGAGTCTTGAAGAAATATGTTCATAACCGTGATAGTACGGATACCATGCTGACAGATATCCTTAAAACAGAAATAGATCTTCGGTACTTCTTTAACAGATATGATAAATTTTTGGACGAGAAACGTTTAGCTGAACAACAAGCTGACTACCTTGGAGTTCAAATGACGCAAAGGGTTGCACCTCTACGGTTACTTTGGCAAGCTGCTAATGCATACACTCCTGCACTGTTTGAGATTTTTAGATTAGAATTTGAACTGATCTTGGATTGCATGGTCTATAACTGTGGCGAAATTGGACCCATATCCGAGTATGAGATAACTGTCAAAAAGTAGCTGCAAGAAGTTTGAAAATATAGGTCTTCTGTGTTGCGAGGTACTGAAGGTTCTTGAGATCAGAAATATCAAAGAAATTCCACCACACTATGTTCTGAAAAGATGGCGAAATGATGCTCGGAGTGAACCTTCGAAGGACAACTATGGTTTTTCTGTTGTAGACAAAGATCCCAAATTCTCCGTGTTAAAAAAGTACAACTCGCTTTGTCGAACTTTATATAAAGTTGCAGCAAAGGCTGGAGAAAATGTTGAAGCTCATGCATTCATGGAGAGCCAATATGATCAGCTCCTAGAGCAAGTGTTGAGATTATTTTGCAAGCAAAGCTGCATGACAAACCTTCGTTGAGCACTATCGTTGGGTTCATTGACGGAATATAAATCGCACGGATGCCTTGTATGCTCCTAGTAGCAGTAATTGCATGGACTTGGTGGATCTATATTCGGCGGCAAAACGGATCCTCCTAGTAGCATTGTCGAAATTGATTGGCCTTACCTTAAATAATTCGGCTTACTGGGTTCATCTATCCATGCATCCGTCGCGGCGATCGCAGTGATTATGAGGAGAAACGCCTTCGATCGGGTCATCATCATTTGGCGACGCAGAATGCCTTGTATGCTCTGGACTCACTCGGAAGATCACAAGAGAAAACAAAAATTATAAGATATTTATATTCAAATATATGCAAATAGTAAAATAATTAATAGTTTCAATAGTTAGAATAATTATTTAGTTAAACAAAAAATGGATTTGAATTAGTTATGCAAATTCTTGCACTTTTCATGTTGAAATTTTTGTCAAATTCGAAAGTATATAGAAGTTATTAATGTGCAAACTTAAACAATTTTCAAATTTTGGCGCTAAAAAATTTGGGCGCTGCCACCAAATTTCGAAATAAGTATTGGTCCCGGCCCGTGGTACCAACCGGGACCAAAGTGGGTACCTGTAGTCCCGGTTGGTGGCACGGGTTGGGACTAGAGGCCCAGTTGTATAAATATCTCGGCCCTCTCTCCAGGCCGAGCCACCACCCAGGACAGCGGACAAGCCTTGGCGAAGCCCTGCCGGCGGCGGGAATGGATGGGAAGATCCTGCCGGTGCTGGTTCCGCCGGCGGGGTTGAACTAGGGGACACGCTTTTCCATGAAAAATATATATATATAAAAGGCCCGGGGGCCGTGCTTAAATAGGGGGCGCGGCGCGGCCACAGACGGCTGTTTCTTGGGGGGTAGCCTAGGCGCTATATCTATTTGGGGGGAGGGGGTTGCACCGATGCCGGCCTAGTCCTCATCGGAGGAGATGCAGTGGTAGGCAGGTGCCTGCCACAGGTGGGCAGGCAGCTGGGGCGTACCCACCAATGGCTGCGGAGGCATCGGGGGCGCGTGCGGCGGCGACGACAGCTCCTCCGGCTCCGGCGCCCATTTGCCGCCGGTCCATGCCCAGACCATCCCGTACTCTAGGCCGTGGGGGCAGCGGCTGTGGCGGCGCCTGGTCCACCGACGCCTCCGTCTCGGCGTTCATGGCCTGCCACCACGGCGCAGGCGCTGGAGGGGGCGGCATCGCGTCGTCGGCGGCGGCGGCGCTGGCCAGGACCTGCTCCAACCGCTTGATCTCATCCTCGACGAGGGAGCGGCGGGAGGCCTCGTAGGCGGCATCCAAGCCGGCCTGGAGCTCGGGGTCCTGCTCGTCCTCGATGATGTCCTCCTCGAGCGACAGCTCCGGCTCCCTGCCGGGCGGTGGCGCGGGGTAGTCGTCGGCGCTCTCCTCCGGGGCCGTGGGGATGTAGGAGCGGCGTCGCTGGTCGTGCTCCTGCTGGAACCAGACGGCCCAGTATGGGGAGCTGCGCGCGTACGCGCGGTCCCTGAGGAGGTGGGCCGGCAGGAGCGCGCTCCGGCGGTCAATCTCCTCGCGCACGGCCTCATTGGTCGGGGCCGGCGACACAGGGATGCGCTGCGGGTTTAGGTGCCAGCCGTCCGGGAGGTGGACGTCCGGCCAGAACACCGGAGTGGCGTGCTCCCAGTGCCACTCCGCCTCCTCCTTCCGCACATAGCGGCGAAACCGCTTTCCCGGCGCGGCGCGAGGCGGCGGGCGCGCTTCTGGAGGTGGAACGGGGACGCGCGGCTGCCCCCCAATCCGGACGCCTCCCGGACCGAAGCCAAAGGCCTCCTGCGGCGCGCGGGGGACACCGGCACCTCTCTGGCCGGCGCCGCTTGAGGACCCGGCCTCATGCTCGTTCTTCGGGCGTTTGAACCAGCGGCGGGGTGACATGGTAGCTAGGGTTGGGTGACCTGGGGCACGGCCTGGGTGAGTGGGGTGTCGGGCGGCGGGGGCCCTTTAAAAAGGACCCGGGCGGGGCTGGCATGCCAACCGGCGGCTGGAACGCGGCGGCGGTTGCAGGCGGCCATGAATGCGCGGGGAAGACGAGGCGTGCCGTTCGTGGCCACGCGCGCGCGGGGAAGTGGAGGCGCGGGAAGACGAGGCGGCTAGTGGGCCCTTTGACCGCGCGCGGCTGTGGTCTTACTTTAAGGACCGGGCGAGCCAGCCACTAGGTCGCCGGCCAGTGGCCCCTTTGACCCCCGCGTGGCAAGTGGCTCCTTTGACCAAATGTAGCCAGTGGGCTTAATAAAAGACGCAGGCCAGTCGGCCCTTTGACCAAAATGTGGCCACTGGGCTTAATTAAATACGTGGGCCAGTGGACGCGGTTGGGGAAGGGGAGTCCAGTTCGGGATTGTGAGACAGGAGCGAAAAATTTGGAAAAAGAAAACGAAAAAAAAACCCCTGCGTGGCAGAGAAAGTGGGAACAATACAGCTTTTCAGAGGAGGTATTCATCCCGGTTCCTAACACGAACCGGGACGAACTCCCTGGCCAGGTTCGCCACGTGGGCCATCCCTACCATCCCGGGTGCTGGCACAACTAGGACCACTGGGGGAGTGCCATTTGTCCCGGCTGGCCCATCCCGGTTGCACAACCGGGACAAATAGGCCTTACCAACCGGGACTAATGCCCATGTTTCCACTAGTGATTTGTCCCGGGTCCTGGCACGACTGGGACCAATGGGGAGGGGTATTTGTCCCGGATGCCCCATCCCGGTTGCACAACCGGGACAAATAGGAATTACGAACCGGGACTAATGCCCCTGTTTCCACTAGTGAGTCTTGCACTGTGATAAGGGACGAACAATATTTAACAAGGACCCAGGAGCAAGAACAATATTTTGCTAGCTTGTCTGGTCGATCGTTGCAAGTAATGTTGGACAAGATCGAGGAATGGACGCGATCGTGTGTGATGGACTGATGGGAGTGTAGTGTGCTTCACAGAAACACGAAACGTGAATCGCGTTGCGTGCCAACCATACGGCTCGTTTCCTCCTGCCTTGGAGATGAGCACGAAAAGTGATCCGACGGCTACCCATCAGGTGTAGATCGATGAGATGATAGCCTTTTTTTTCTGTCGTCTCGAACTCGAGAAGGAACCGCTGCTTTCTTTCGCGCGTTGTACTTCAGTGCAGCTGCGTGATAGGTTTTTTCCTCTTTTTAAGTGACTGCGTGACTTGAGACTTAAACAAAGAAAAGAAAACGGTTTGCGAGCAGAGTCAATCCCGTTCGGTTGGGTTTCGGCAATCGCAAGCCAAAGTGCCTGCTGGGAGACACAATAACACGTGCCCGCGCGTACCTGCCCGCCTCGGACAGCGTTCATGTACTGTAGTTGGTTTCCGTCTGGGATTTGAGATGTTTTAGCGCACATGCTATAATAACCCTCGCTACAATGACATTTGTGCTATGTTAGCAATGGCAGGTAGGATGTTTCGTCACGAAGAATATCGGTACGAATGGTTTGACTGCCACCGTTCTGCCATTTTTTAATTGCAGCTGGGGGTACTGTATAACAGGCTATAGGACCGTTGCTGCAATCCATCAGCTCGTACCCACCACTTGAGCCGAAATACCCATGATAATTCTACAGTGATTGTTTAGAGGATACGACGTGCTTTGCGTGATGTGTGTTCCTTACCCAAGTTCTCCCCACCAAAAGGCATAATCCAAGCCAAAAGATGTGTGTTCCCTACCCATGGTAATCGTATCGAAGTTTCTTCCCACCGGAACGCATAATCCAAGCCAAAAGATGTGTGTTCCTTACCCACAAGCAAAGCACAATAGGATTTGCATGTGGAATAAGGAAAGAGTTGCAGATAGTCCCATGTATAAAAGAAGTATTGTGGTCCTTAGCTATACAAAGAGGAAAATGATTCTATTATATACCCACCGAGTAATATGGTACCAAAAGTTATCCTACTTTATAGAAATAGAAAAAGATTATAGAAGTCCTTATTAATTGTTTTTTCTCCGTCAGCAAAATGGATATGGGACCCGTGCAATTTTAAAAAAAGGCTATGAGCCTGGATCTTATCGGCTAGTAGACAGCACTATAGTGACCGTTTAGAGGATATGAAATAAAACAACTTGACAGATCCGCGTGTTCAGTGCTGTCGTTAACCCTCGGATTCCCAGTATAGGTAGCTGACATGCAGTATATGTCTACTTCAAAAAAAATGTTTTTATTTTATTTTAGATTTCTACACTAGTTGTTTAGTGCCAGATATATGTCGACAGTCCCTAACTTTAATTGTTTTGCTACTACCAGATGCGACTGCTATACTGATTTGTTCATGTTAATTAACAGTTTGTACGAGCTTGATAGTCAGAGCAAAGTACTATATGTGTATGTAAAAAGATCAAAGTTTACACGTTCTTTTCGTTTAAGATGTAGTTCCATCTAAAGGTGATCTAAAGGTAATTGTGTGCATATGAATTACGCAATGAGCAACATTGACACATCATTTTAGCTTATGTTTTATATACAAGTGGTATGCGCAACATAATCCATCAAATATGCTTGGAAGAATAGTTTTTAGAAGTTTTCCTCGTATCGAAGTTTCTCCCCATCAAAAGACATAAGACAAAAGATGTTTGTCCCTTACCCACAAGCAAGGAGAACTGTACTCTTTGCATGCGGAGTAAGGAAAGAGTTAGGTATGGCCCTACTTACCTATACAAAGAGAAAAGTGATTCATTACCAAGCAAATTATTCTCTATCCACTTTTGTAAGACACACTTCTTAGCAAAATTTATTTATTCGTAAAAAAAGTAAAATATTCTAAAGATAGCTAACCCGAGATACCACCAGCTAACCTTATTGATTGGTTTTGCTCCGTCGGCAGAATGGATGTGGTGCCCGTGTAGTGGTAGGGAAAAGAAGGCCATGAGCCTGGGTTTATCATCCAGCACAATGGACAGTTCTCAAAAATAAAAAACCAGCACAATAGACCCACGCGGATCGTTGACACCTATCCGTTACAATCTCAAGGCACCCGGTCCCACTTATTTCTTGGTTCCAGTCCAGCGAGGCTATTCCTGATTTCCAGCCTTTGTTTCGGTTTCTTGCTGATGCTGATTAGATATGTATACTAGAATTTGATTAATCGCTTGCTCAGTATCAGATATTAACTACTACTAACTACCCACTTAAGGTTTTATCTCCCTGCTCTCGTACATGGAGGTCCTCATCAGAAGCAGCGATGCAGCGATGCGACAAGAAATGCATTCTCATCGACAGCGCGACTCGGCAAAGACGGATCGAGATGCTCCTTCAAGCCGCTGCCGGACCTCGTCGGCCGCGTCGATACAGTACGAGGCATTCTTGTCCACGACGGCGGCACGTCTCCTTCATGCCGCTGCGGGTCATGGCGGCAAGCGCGAGGCTGAATGTGCAAGTGCCGATCTCAAGGCCATGTCCGTCAAGATCTCAAGGAGTACTTCACTTATGGTCAGAGTGAAACAAAAATACAACATACGTATCCGTCGTCTGCATAGTTGTTGCTACGTTGGTGATTAATTTTAGTATTCATTTTCTATGACAAACTCTCCTACCATTAGTTATGTGATGAAATAAATCCTTTTGATAATATTTTAAACTATGCAGTTCCAAAGCCAGGAAGAACGGACGCTATCTGTTGAGACTAGGCCCATGAATCGCACAACTACAGAAGGGTTAGAGGGGACCAGACATGCCGACGTGGTGAATTCTGAATCGACAGACGCGGTGCTTAGCAGGTGCATCCGTGAGCCTGTGATGTCGAGGAAAGACAACGCCACTAGCAGCATGTTGACTCATGAGCCATGGCCCTGACTTATCACAGGTCGTCGATGGTTCTACGGCAGAAGCAAATTGTCCAACTGAGCTAATGTGTATAGTTTTGAGTTATAGCAAAAAAAATTACTGAATGTTCTGAAGTAATTGTACTACTTGGCTGATGACATATTGACATTGGTTGTAGCGTCCTCACATTTAATAATGTAAGAACTACTGTGTTAAATGCTAGTCCCTGGATCAATACTAGCACCACAGAACAAAATGTAATGTATCATTGCAGAAGTATCAAATATTATTACAAAGGATCCAGAATAGCCAAGTATGGCTTTATTACAAAGTGCATAGCCTTGAAAGACTAGCAAAACTCAGAGTTCTAAACAGCAGAAATAAAGGTAGCCATTATTAGGGTTTTATTATAGGCAAATATCAACATTAATAGATTTTCTGTTACAAAGTTGTACAAATAATTTTTCCAACGCATCTACTGGATAAAGGACATAAAAAAAACCATATAAATTGATTTCACCTAAAAAGGATTTGTAGATTAAAAGTTATGCGCAAATTAGTGATTAATAGAGATCTATAAATAACATGTGAGTGCACGATTAAAATTTTATATTATAATATCCTAAATTAATCTACACATTGTGATGATTCCAAAAAGTCCAGAATCACCTAAATCGGAGTTACAGAACAAAAGTTATAGATTTTACAAGTTTTAGCAATTTTCTGGAATTTTAAATCGATTTAAATCGCGCTGACTGGGCTGACTGTGCGCCGACTGGGCTCTGCGTGGCGTGCTGTGATTGGTGCGGCTAGCGCTGGCGCGGCGGATTACATGGAAAGGTGAATCGATCTGGATAGTTAGATCCAGATCTAATGGCGCACGGCGCGTACCTGTTCGCGATGTAATCGTGGTCGTTCGGCTGCGATCCAACGGTGCAGGGCGAGGGAGAGAAATTCCGGCCGTTCCGGTCGCCGGAGTTGACGACGTCGATGTACAGACGTGGACGGAGGCGGTGATGTAGACGTTCGTAAGGCATCGGC
>CM054057.1:631953434-632002319 GCA_028641055.1 Alopecurus myosuroides
ATTGGACCATCTCATTAACAGAGATGTGATCTCCTATAAAACAACAACTCCCTAAGTTATCCATTCAGTTCCACAACATCTTTATAAATCATCTCATAACTATCAGGTGAACCATCACAAGTACATAACAAAGAATCAATAGAACACTACTGATACAAACAAGTGTTAACCCAAAACCCACAAGTGGGAAATGACATAAGATTTGTGTTAACATATTTATCGAATATGTACATATCTCATCCACCCTAAAAGAAGTACCTAAAAGAAGAAATAAATCTTCCTAAACTACTGATAAACCATGATCATTACATATGATATTCCCAAATCTATATATCTGCATTATTAATGAGAAAGTTAATAAAGTGATGAATATAAAGTAGATAATGAAACCTGAGAAAAACAACTATCAATTATGATATAAGTCATTAAACCCCAAAAACCTTCTCATGCTCATTGTTTCAATCATCTTATATAAGTAAGCATATGAAATCTCAACACACCAATGAACCATTGGATCAACTTACCATTAAGTCATCATTCCATAAGCATTCGACACTTCTATTCAAATCATCATTCAACAATTTAAGTATCTCTGTATACAACTAAGGATAACAACAAGATATAACTTCTATTAGGGAAATGGAAGTGATAGCTAAGTAAAACCAATCATGTATGAAACAAGTAAATACCCTATGGGAAATTAAATAAGAAGTATATGGAAGGATAATAAAAGCATAAACTAACTCTTAATCTAGATCTTGTTTTGATGTCTAGACCATTGTATCTGGTTTCCAAATCTTCTCTAAGTCATTCTGCAAGAGAAGAAACCACAAGAAAGGAGGAACTACCACATGAAGATCTTCAAGAAAATTATTTAGAGTGTGCTAGAAGTGCTACTCTAAGATACTATAAGAGTACTTGGAAACTCTTATAACCTGATCTGATCATATTAACCCTCTTGAAATAGTGTGATACTCCAATGTTAGTGTTATATAGAAGTAGTTTGGTAACAAGTTTCTAGACCTTGTTAACATATCACTTTTGTATACCCAAACACTTGAGTGTCTTACACAAACAAACAGAAGATTGAATAACCTGGTACATCCCAGCCTATTGTGTATGAGTTGTAATTTGGAGGCAAGACTAGCTACCTTGTTAACAAATTCTTCTTATATGCATATGGCAACTGGATGTTATAAAATAAACTCACATTCTTTTACAATCATCTAAGTAAAATCCTTGCTTGGAATAATTGGATGTTTTCACCTCAATGGTGAGACAGTTAAGGTTGGAAAACCAAGAGAGGAAGCTACCTGCAATGGACAAAGGAATATTTACAGACTAGTGGAAACTAGAGAGAAGAACATCAAGCAACAAAGGACCACATGAAGGAACGCTGCTTCACTAAGGGAACATCAGAAGTTATCCAGCTAATACTTAGGTAATGTTAGATACCTATAATCTATAATCATTGTCAAGACTCATCCTAGATGAGGAAAACTAATAATCACTTCAAGGGAAAACAATGATCAAGTATAGTATAATAAGAAGCCATTACATCCACATGTCTGTGATATGTGGAGGTTAATGGTACCAAGCTGAACACCTTGTATTCCAGACCATTCTCATCCATAAGACAAAAGTGTAATAACAAAAAATCATCTGTACATAATTATGCAACTGAATACATGTTATAAAACCAACAGAGCATAATAGCCATACTTGAAACTTGTGTGGAAAACAAACCAACAAGATTCCCAAGCCACAAATGTTTCCATTTAAACAAGAACTATGAAAACAACAAAGATACATAAAGGAAAACAAGTCTATTCATCCACTAAAATCATTTGGCATGATCTAGAATAAAACTCCCTACATGGTGATTTTGTGAACAATGTATAAAAGAAAAACACTACTAAGTAATTTACCAAACTCTTTTCTAAGAGAATTTCAATTAAAATTGTGAAGAGTTCCAGTTATGAAAATTACAAAGTTTTACAAAAGAAAACAAGTACTTTTACTAACCAAAGTATTGGTAGGACTTGGTTGAATATTCCATACTTGGCGAATTTTCCATAACACATAAAAACACTACTATGGAGTGTTACCAAACTATTTTCCAAAATGGATTGTATCCAATTTGTCTAATGATGATACACCACTTTGATATTTACATGATTGTTGTGTGAACTCTTATTAATCATGCCTAAACATAGTTTTAAAGCCATTAAACAAATTAAATGGTGAGGAATAACAAAAACCACTTAATCTAGCACCCTAAGTATAAAATTTAAATCTTGCTCAAAATTAAAAAAGAAAAACATGGTGAGCTTGGAAATTTGATAAGGATTTCAAAAGTGATTTTTAATAATTTTTATGTTTACAATTTGGCCCTGAAAACAGTGTTTTCTCTCACATTCTATTAACAGAAGGACTATTACGAAACACCTAACAATTCCAGGGGGTTATTGTAAATGTCCCTTTTAATTCTTCTTCTTCCTCTGCCAGAAGGCAGAGGAGACGTGGACGAGCTGCTCCCGAGCTGCCACCTCCTCACGGCCGCTCTTCGGGGTGGATAAGACCTGGAGGAGGTCGTACTCCAATTGCTCACACTCTCTTCTCCTTCGCATTCTCCCTCTCTCTGTAAAATCCCAAACCGAAACCTAACCCTAGTCCGCAGGGCTGCCGCCTACCACCGTCGACTCCGGCCATCCCGGGAGAATATGAGACCATCACTAGCTCCGCCTGGATGTCCTCCATCTCTCCTGTGAGTATCGTTTGCTGGGAAGACCGGAGAAGGCCGAATCGGGCCATCTTCATCACCACCGGCCGCCGGAAGCCGCGGTCGAATCCGGTCGATTCCGGCGAGCCCTTGCCTCCCCGACCTCATCCTCGAGCTCCTGGTGAGATGTAGCACCTCATGGTGCCTTTCATTCGGCAAAACAATTCTATTCTCATAGAGTTCATCGAGTGCCGTCGCCGGCCGCCGCGAACCTCATCGCTGGCGGGTCTCTGACGACTATAAGGTCATTCCGCCACCACCAATCGGTTCCCCTTATTCTCCTCTAGCTCTAGGACCCATTGAATCAGATCAAATTGCACTCAATCGATGGATTGCTAAACCACAGTAGAAATCCCCAATTCTGATGACCTAGCCATGACGTCATCGTGATGTCATATTTTTTGAATTAAATCACGTGTCAATTTGAATATTGGCAGAAAATTAATAAACCCTATTAATCCAATAACTTGTAATCTAATAATCAGAAAAATATAAATAAAATATGGAATTGTTTATAAAAATATAATCTAAATGATTATCAACTTTAATCTTTTTTAATAAAGTTAAAAAATTAATATTTTCTTTTTAATTAAATTAAATCATTTAAAATTTAGAAAAATAATAAATAATTCATAAAATCAGAAAAATACAAATTATATACCAAAATACTCCAAATAACAAATGCAACTCACTTAAGATGTTTAGAATGTCATTTGACCAAGTTTTCATGTGTGCAATATTTTGCCTAATCATTTAACTCATTTAAAATTAATAAATTAATATCTTATTCAAATATTTTCAGAATACTTCAAATGAGATACCTAATTAAAGAGAAACACATTTTCAAATCAAACATGTCAAACACAAAACATTTTGTTTAACTTATAAACTTGTTTCTAAAGGTGTAATGGAATTCTATAAAATTCCATTATAATCAGCAATAACTACCTTAATATCATTTTCCTTATTAATAAAACTCACATGTTTACATAACTACTAAACCTATCATCACAAGTCATTATCAAGTATTGTGATGATAGAGTTTGTTGTACTAGTTCATCGTTTTCAACTAAACTCACTGTCATTAGCTTCACACTTTTGGAACATAAAATCAAACATGTTTGTTACCTTTTCAATAACTGCTTTCCATGTGCTATTGTCTTGTTACCTCACCAAGTGATCAACACTTCTACTTAAACATGATAACAATTGCTTGTAAAGTAAAAGTGAAACACATGTAAGTCTAAAAGAAGTAATAACCACATCACCACAAGTAATGAAACATTTCACCTAAAACCCGTGTGAATAAGTTATCGTAATAAACGTGGCTTACACTTGTAAGCTGGGGTGTTTTCCAGGGTATTTCACGATGCATCTCATTACTATGTATGTATCATCCTTGCCAGTGTTTTCTGTAGTCCTTACCGGGACTACTTTGCTATCTTTCAGATGTCGGAATTTTCCACGTGACCCTTGAACCCGAAGACCTGGATTATTATTATTGTTTCAATCTCAGGCAAGTTCATCACTTGCTCATATCCTTTGCAGTATTTCATAACAAACTATTTTCAAAAACCCTATCGTATTACCACCTATTCTAAAAAGAATGCATGGTCCTATTTTTATAATAATATGACTACTTGAATGACTACCCGAGTGGTAGTGTTCTATATGGTGGGCGGATGGAACCATGGTAAGATGAATAGGTCAAAGGAAGGTTCCATCTGCATGGGAAAGTATTACCTAGGAATTAATCACAAATGCCGTCAGGATTCTTGCGCCGTAAATTCGCGTTGACCATGGATCTTCTGTGGGGGGAGTAAGTCAGCCGTGATACTTTTCTCGTTCGCATGTCAACGGACTGCCAGAGACATACGCTGTAGGTCTTGCGGGACTACATGCACATGGGTGGGAGCCCTTACGTCCCACGGGCTCTGGGGTCTATGAGTGTCTGCCAGGGGCGCGTAGATATCCATTGTGAGGGGTGGAATCAGGCGTTCAACCTGCTGGCGGAAATGGGTGGACATGCGTTGTGCGGAGAAGCACGGTTTGGCTTGGACCAACAACCGGGCCCCACACCTGAGTGGGAGTGGAGAGGATCGCGCGCCTGGTTGTGCAACATGGTCTTGGTCGTCCATGGGTAAAGTAACGCACCTCTGCAGAGTGTAAAAGGATGTGGCATGTTACCCCTTGTTCCGGGAAGGAGCTGCGAACACCGCAGGAAAGGCAACTCCATGAAAGTTCTAATCTTGTGAAGAATGGAGGGCATAGTTTTCAATATTAAAAGCAACCTTTTGAAGAAAGTCTGACAAAACCTTGCATCTGTCTAGACTCTTTAGAGTCAAAGACTGTAGCTAGTGCATCAATTACTTTCCTATTTAATGAACTTGCTGAGTAACGCTCGTTACTCATTCAATCCCGTTTGACCCCGTGCTTAGGCTATGAGAACTTAGAAGAAGCATCCTTCAACATCCTTGGAGGCCAGGAAGATATCTTCTACGAAGAACCGGACCTCTCCGGTAGAGTGGAAGGAGTTGACTATCTCATCCAGCATGGAGTAGATCCCAGTGGGGATGAGTCTGACTAGGTTTAGCCTAGTCTGAATAACTACTTATCACGGTTGAATCGAGCAGCCATAGACTCTCTTAATGGCTGTTGAGTTCCCGTGTTAGCATCTGTTTACTTTTCAGTGGGCGTTCTAACTTCAATAATGGATGACCTCAATGTGAGCTCATCCTTTTGTCAGTACACTTTGTTTTGTAATATATCTGTTGTATGACAATCAGACCCGCAATGTTTCTGCTGTACCACCCTGAGGGATGTAATATTTGCGGAACGGTGTTCTGTGAGTGTTATATCAACGACTGGCGTACTACAACATGCAGTGGTATGCCGGGTCACCACAGCTGGTATCAGAGCAATTGCTTTGACCTTAGGTTGGAAACCTAGTAAAGGGATATACCCTGTCGGGTTTTAGAACGTACCAATAAAGAGTTCACTGGAAATATGATAGGTATTCACTTGAGAATACTCTGGTCATATTACCAGTAGGTCGAATCTTTATGATGATCTAATAATAATATATATGTTACTTGTGATCAGTGATCATGAACGGCGGGAGTTCCGGAAGAACGGAGTGGGTTAAGCATGAGAGGCTGGACCAATACAATGGGGAGTTGACCGAGCAACTGCGAGCTTTGCTTCGAGCGTTCGAGTTCGACACCAACATTAAAGTCAACACTTACACGTATAAAGATGGGGAAGTAGTTTTGAAGTATAGGGTATTAATTTTAATACCTAGGGAGTTAACCCCACATAGGACCACACCTAGTGGTGAAGGTAGGAGCCAGATGTCAGCTTACCAACAGGCTTTAGTACAAGCCTTAGCCACCATCCGAGAGTTTAAGGCTAGTCAGTTACCAGGCACTAGTTTCACAGCTATACCGCACGACCACTTAAGCACAGAGTTGGCACTCGACCATTCTGTGTTAATTAAAACCAAGCCCAAGCTAGCCACAAGCCTTTTAGATCGCTACAGGAAATTGGTAGGATCCTTCTACAAGACACATCAGGTCATCGTTAATGACAAAGATGGAATGTTGAAGGATTTAACCAAACCCCCTACTCCTGAGCAAAAGGGGAAGCAGAAGGCTCAGGAGAGTAGTGAACCTTATTATATCCCAGGACCTGAGGCAGCTAGGAAATCCCATTATGATAGGCCGTCCAGGTATTCTACCACACCAGAACCCATTCACTACCCTGTTATACCACATAGTAAGCCAGAACCATATGATCCGTTTGATATATCGGATACACCCAGAGATATTAAACCAAACACTTTTGGTGGGGTCCCAGACTCAGATTCTTTTATTGAGAATTCTGATGGCTGGAGGTGTCGCACCCTGATTTCTAGGGGATACTCACAGTACGAACTGGATAGCAGATGCTTGGATTATGGGGCATAACTGCTCCCACGTCCCAGCTTCCTGGTAGGCCTGCGCTTATGCGCGACAACACAAGCCCTGCTATTCCATCGTCGATGTAAACTATCCACTAAAGATCAAAGGCACTTCCGTCGACGTACTTCAAACCATACACACATGGTACGTCAACGGCGTTTAACAAGTGATATCACAACAGATCTCTACGACACAAAAGATTGAAATAAGTTGCAAATGGCTCTCATTAGAGCAGAGATAGCAAATACAATCATTCAGAGGGCACATGCCCCAACAATACATCGTTACAATACAGCGGAAGCATTCAAGATGTCTGAGTACAGACAAGAACCAAATAGGCCTAAGAGGCCGGGAACAAACAGACGGAGCCCATCCACGAAGTCTCGGATCCTGCCCGGGTCCGCTATCTACTCGTCAGCAGTCTCGTCATACTCCACGTAGTAGCCACCATGTAGATCCGCGGAAACGTAGGTCTGCGGAAACCACAGCCCCAAAGGGGTCAGTACATAAACGTACTGGCAAGCAAGACTCACAGTTCACCAAAGTGTAACCCGTCAACACCAAGCACATATGCCTTGGGTTCAACGGAAGAAAGGGGATATAAAAAGATGCTGCAACTGGCTGCACTAAACCAACTACAGATTCTACCACTTCCGGCTAACAGAAAGGGGATAAGATCGAGGATTGTAACCAACTGAAAGATAACTTCAAACAAACCCATCCTGGATCTCGCCCCTTATCCAAAGAAGCAATCCGAGGATAACTCACACGTTGGATTAGATGAATCAAGTTATTGTGAATAAACTTTTACTAGTCAAGTTGTTAATCATTGGGTGTAACATGGTTGATCATTATGTTTAAGTTGTCCTGAGTACTTGTTAGCCAGTACTTTCACCAAGTAATCCATAACCGCGGAAAACACGGCTTCTCGAGAAGATTATCCCTGCAGGGTTGCACCAATTTGGCCGTACACTCATGAATATCCCCCAGATGGGATGCCTCCCACCAAGCGGGGCACTCAACACAACCAACCATTCTTCGCATCAAGCCCAAAGAACCTTGGGCGCACAGCTAATCAAGCCCCAAAGAAAAGGGACCCTCATAGCACTCTAAGACCGTGTCCCCCTATATGCCGACTACAAAAGTTCCACCCTGTC
Organism: Alopecurus myosuroides; assembly: GCA_028641055.1. Classification (NCBI taxonomy): domain Eukaryota; kingdom Viridiplantae; phylum Streptophyta; class Magnoliopsida; order Poales; family Poaceae; genus Alopecurus; species Alopecurus myosuroides. The sequence continues at coordinate 631,961,333 of CM054057.1, forward strand.
CTGGGCTCGCAAAAACATGCATGCGGCAAATGGAAAACACGAACTAAATGAGGCGATTTGGACGAGATGCGAATCAGGTCAAGAGGGGGCGCCCATACTCGCTTCCCAAATGCGGGTAGTGCGCTCATCATGGATCAGTAGACAAGACCCTTTTCCTATTAGGGTACACTAGCAGCTTCAAAACCTCTCATGGGCCTCCTGCCGGTGCCTTATCATCAAATTTATTATTAATAGTAACATTAGCATGATTGATTGATTAAACATCGAGCCCCCACAACGTAATAGAAGTAGTAACAGTAAGTAACGGGTAACAGACTCGAGCAAAACGAACTAAGCATGCTAGTAGGACACTGGCTCAAACAATGGGTTGTAGGAAGGGAGATGAGGCAATATCAGGTTTTAAGGGATTCATGTGATAGGTTCATAACAGAACAACTACTACTAAGGCTAGCAGAAAAGAACAACGGAAAGTATCGGTAACCAATGTTGAAAGGAACACAGTGGTTCATGTGAGTGATAACTTGCCTGCAAAACCCAGTAGCCTGGTACTGAGCTAACTCCTTAGAAGGGGTGTCGTAAGTATCGACGGTCTCAACGTCGTCGTATCCGAGAAGAAGCAAACAAACAATGCAGAAAGATAAACAATCAATATAATGGCATAGGTGCACAAACATGGGATGATGCATGTCATTTTAATAGATGCATCAGAATAAACTAGTTGACATGATAGAAACAGGATTAAATGGACCCATATGCAATTGGATTGCATATGGAAAGCCCATGAATTATGGTTGAATTAATTGTTTTACAACTAATCATCATATGAAAGTGGATTAGCATGATGCATGGATGAGGAAAACAGCAAAATAACAACAATAGCACCAAATAGAAATAAGGTTTAACAAGTTTAGAAATTCATTTATTAAGTTATGGAATTTTGGTTTCTTAAAGGTCACACAAGCATTTGTTGTTTTCACCACTTTTAATTGTTCAAAATAAACAAGGTTTATATTTGAAAGAAAACAAGATTTTAGTTGGAATACATGTTTCACTTGTTGAAAAAGGATTTCAAATAATTATATGAATTAACAAGTTAAACAAGAATTAAATGAATTTAATTCAAACATGAACTTATTTAATTTATTTGTTCAAAACATTAAACCAAATTCATATTTCAAAAGTTTATACTTTTAGGGCTTGAAAACATATTTTATATGTCCCAAAAGAATTTGTTTTGATCAAGTGATAAATTTAACAATATTAAATGATTTAAACAAGGTTTAAATCATTTAACCAATTTTAATTATTCAAAGCATGAAAAAAAATTTATATTTGGAAAGAGGGTTTAATTTTGCATGGAAAACATATTTCATTTGTGGAAATTTGATTTAAAATGAGCAAGTTATTATTTTGGCAATTTTAAATGCAATAAAACAAGAAACAGTTGTTTTCAGCAATTTAAATTACTCAAAACAGCAAACAAAATTTATATTTGGAAAGTACATGAAAAATTGATTGGAAAACATATTTGGTTTGTGAAATTTGGAATTTTTATGGACAAGTTATGAATTTTGCAAATTTAAGTGATTTAAACAAGAATTCAAATGTTTCACCAATTTAAAATATTCAAAACAGTAAACAAATTTTATATTTGGATAGATCATTTAATTTGGTATTGAAAACATATCAAAAATGTTGGATTGGAGTTAAAATGATTTTATTATGCTATTTACAAAATTTGGGGTAAATCTGCCATTTTTAGTGCACTAGGGACTAGAAAAATATTTTCCAGGGATCTAGATATTATTACCAGGGCATGGTTATGATTTCTGGGATGTTTCAGTACAAAAACAATTGAACATAAAATGTGGTTTTATGGAGGGATGGGGATTCGAACCCAAGCCCTCTGCTTCTAAGCACAGGGAGCTAACCAGCTGGGCTAGTTCTGTTCGTGATGGAAAAGGGCAGCGGGGTGGGGGAAGTCTTGTGGTGCGCGGTGGTTTTTCTGGAATTAACTGAACCGTGACTGCTACTGTATCTCGACAGGAACTCGGCCAGCGACAGAGAGAAAGCAGCGATGGTCAGGGGCGATCGCCGGAGATGCTAGGGCATGGGGCGGGTGGTGCTGGTGGGGTAGGGTGCGGCCAAGGAGAGGGATAGGAGGAAGGAGGGGAGCGGCCTCACCTTGGCTGATCGGGAGTAGGAGGGGGGGCAGAAGATGGCGGAGCAGCAGGGAGCAGAAGGCGTTTGCCGGCGATGGAGGAGACGGCGCCGGCGACTCGGCCCCTCCCTCCTCCGTGCCTTCACCAAAAACGATCAGGAACCCACCACGGTTCCATTCCAAGGATCAGTTGCCCCTCGAGGTGACATGGGGGTGGAAGGTGGCGGCCAACAGAGGGGGTTTCGGTGGTTCATGTTACAGAGAAACGAGAGAGCAGGGGAAGGGAGGAAGAAGAGATGGCGGCTGGGGAGGAAAGGAGGGAAGAGGTTAGGGTTAGGGTTTCTCCTCCGGTTGGGGATAGATATAGGAGAGGGATGGGAGCAGTGGGGTAGCACGCACGTTGCTGTCACCATGGCTGACGACAGCAACTGTACGGAGGAAGGGATGAAGGGGTGGGCCAGAAAAGAAAAAAGGCCTGGGGAAGAAAAGTTATTGGGCTTCTAGGGGGAGATGGGCTGGCTGCTATGCTCTCCCCTTTTGTTATTTTTTTTTTTTTTTTGTAGCAAAAGCAAATGGAACATTGGATGGTTTGTTAAGTGGTTAAATTTTGTGGAAATTTCAGTGTAGGGTATTTAAACCATTAGTAAACAGATGCCAACTTCCAATGTCAAAAGTTGGAATTTATTTGATATTTGCATTTCAACCAAATTTGAATGTATTTTCATATTAAGCAAACCTTATGAAATAAAAGCATTATGATAGGGTAGCCCCTAAGAATTAAAAGATTAAATTTAGTTGATTGAATTGATAATGTTATAAAGGGTTATGACCCAACTTGGGTGCTGTTTGGAAAACAAACCAAATTGATTGAAATTTGCAATATTCATTAATATTAGGAAAACAAAGCAATTCAATAGGGTTTCCCCTAGGGTTTAGAATGATTTAAGGAATTCAAATTAGTGGGTGCACTTCATGGATTCAAAAGTTTAATGATTTTGAGACATGGTTTGAGTTTGGAAGTGATTTGGAATTAATTGATTAAAGTGATTGATTGAATTAAGCAACAATTTAATAAGTGATCCAATATGAAATAAAATGGAACAATTTGGTTGTTTTCACTTGTTATTTTTTATTGCAAAAGTTGTAACAGAACAAGTATGAAAACATTGTTTGAGTAAGGTTTGAATTTGAGTTGTGAAAACAGTGGAAAACAAATGCACCAAATAAGAAACAAATGCAAACAACATGATGACATGATGCAAAACTTTAATAAACAAGAAATCAAACATTCTAATTGGTAGGTTTTCATACTTGGGCTGTTACAAAACGCCCCCCCTTGAAGGAATCGCGCCCCGAGATTCCTACTGAAAAAAGAAAAGATCTGAAAACTTCTTGGGAAGATCCACTTGAGATGTGACACGTGAAACACATCGTGCACATTGGATAGTTATGTGGAAGTTCAAAACGATAGGAATTCCTGGCAACTCTTCTGGAAGGATGTCAGGTAATTTGGAAACCACCGGGACAATATTAGTAGAGGTATAGGTTTTGTATGGAGGGTGTATCGCTGGATAGAATTTGATTCCTTCGGAGAATAGACTATCCGTAATAAGGGTGGAACAGAGTTATTGACATCAATGGAACACCAAGGATGACATCAATGTCAGAATCAGCAACATGAGAGAAACGAGGAATATGTGGCCTCCCATTAGGATTTGATTTCTGTGACTGAACTTGGAAGTCAACATTTGAGATTCCGAGGGGTGAACGGTGATTTGATTGCTTAGTGGAACCAGAATTAGGTTGTATGTTGTGGAAATGATTTTTGACACAAAGGAATGTGATGCTCCGGTATGAAACAACACTTTAGCTGAAACAGAGTTTACGAGGAAGTTTTGATTAGACGCCGGTAGAAGATTTGAAGTGGAAAACAACAACAAGATTTCAACGGACGAAATGTTATTTAGAAGAACAGGATATCAACATCTGAGAAAACGAGAACAAAACTCCTGAGGTACTACGGAAAACCCATCCGGGCTTCTAAAGGATCAATATCTACTGCTTAAGAAATAGAGGATTTGCTTCCGGGGCTTACACGCCTCCGTTCTCAATCATGAGTAGGCAACATGATAAATCATGTCACAACCACCTCCATTCCTATGGTCTAGTAGATATAACCATCCTAGAGAAACCAGAATACGTGAAATCCTAACTTGAAAGTTTAGGTGAGAAGGGAAAAATCAACGTTGCACTTCCTTACCAGAAAAGGGAGGGAGGGTGGGGAAAGAAGAAAAAAACAGAATTCCTACTCTCACGTTTCATTTTTCCTATATAGCTACAAAATAGTTTCTAGACTCAACTGCGACCAGTAAAAAGGGATCCTACAGGCAGACAGGCTCTGATACCATTTGTCGCACCCTGATTCTAGGGATACTCACCGTACGAACTGGATAGCAGATGCTTGGATTATGGGGCATAACTGCTCCCACGTCCCAGCTTCCTGGTAGGCCTGCGCTTATGCGCGACAACACAAGCCCTGCTATTCCATCGTCGATGTAAACTATCCACTAAAGATCAAAGGCACTTCCGTCGACGTACTTCAAACCATACACACATGGTACGTCAACGGCGTTTAACAAGTGATATCACAACAGATCTCTACGACACAAAAGATTGAAATAAGTTGCAAATGGCTCTCATTAGAGCAGAGATAGCAAATACAATCATTCAGAGGGCACATGCCCCAACAATACATCGTTACAATACAGCGAAAGCATTCAACATGTCTGAGTATAGACAAGAACCAAATAGGCCTAAGAGGCCGGGAACAAACAGACGGAGCCCATCCACGAAGTCTCGGATCTTGCCCGGGTCCGCTATCTACTCGTCAGCAGTCTCGTCATACTCCACGTAGTAGCCACCATGTAGATCCGCGGAAACGTAGGTCTGCGGAAACCACAGCCCCAAAGGGGTCAGTACATAAACGTACTGGCAAGCAAGACTCACAGTTCACCAAAGTGTAACCCGTCAACACCAAGCACAGATGCCTTGGGTTCAACGGAAGAAAGGGGATATAAAAGATGCTGCAACTGGCTGCACTAACCAACTACAGAGATTCTACCACTTCCGGCTAACAGAAAGGGGATAAGATCGAGGATTGTAACCAACTGAAAGATAACTTCAAACAAACCCATCCTGGATCTCGCCCCTTATCCAAAGAAGCAATCCGAGGATAACTCACACAGTTGGATTAGATGTGAATCAAGTTATTGTGTGAATAAACTATTACTAGTCAAGTTGTTAATCATTGGGTGTAACATGGTTGATCATTATGTTTAAGTTGTCCTGAGTACTTGTTAGCCAGTACTTTCACCAAGTAATCCATAACCGCGGAAAACACGGCTTCTCGAGAAGATTATCCCTGCAGGGTTGCACCAATTTGGCCGTACACTCATGAATATCCCGCCAGATGGGATGCCTCCCACCAAGCGGGGCACTCAACACAACCAACCATTCTTCGCATCAAGCCCAAAGAACCTTGGGCGCACGGCTAATCAAGCCCCGAAGAAAAGGGACCCTCATAGCACTCTAAGACCGTGTCCCCCTATATGCCGACTACAAAAGTTCCACCCTGGCCTGGCTCGCAAAAACATGCATGCGGCAAATGGAAAACACGAACTAAATGAGGCGATTTGGACGAGATGCGAATCAGGTCAAGTTGAGGGGGGCGCCCATACTCGCTTCCCAAATGCGGGTAGTGCGCTCATCATGGATCAGTAGACAAGACCCTTTTCCTATTAGGGTCGACACTAGCAGGCTTCAAAAACCTCATGGGCCTCCTGCCGGTGCCTTATCATCAAATTTATTATTAATAGTAACATTAGCATGATTGATTGATTAAACATCGAGCCCCCACAACGTAATAGAAGTAGTAACAGTAAGTAACGGGTAACAGACTCGAGCAAAACGAACTAAGCATGCTAGTAGGACACTGGCTCAAACAATGGGTTGTAGGAAGGGAGATGAGGCAATATCAGGTTTAAGGGATTCATGTGATAGGTTCGTAACAGAACAACTACTACTAAGGCTAGCAGAAAAGAACAACGGAAAGTATCGGTAACCAATGTTGAAAGGAACACAGTGGTTCATGTGAGTGATAACTTGCCTGCAAAACCCAGTAGCCTGGTACTGAGCTAACTCCTTAGAAGGGGTGTCGTAAGTATCGTCGGTCTCAACGTCGTCGTATCCGAGAAGAAGCAAACAAACAATGCAGAAAGATAAACAATCAATATAATGGCATAGGTGCACAAACATGGGATGATGCATGTCATGTTAATAGATGCATCAGAATAAACTAGTTGACAAGATAGAAACAGGATTAAATGGACCCATATGCAATTGGATTGCATATGGAAAGCCCATGAATTATGGTTGAATTAATTGTTTTACAACTAATCATCATATGAAAGGATTAGCATGATGCATGGATGAGGAAAACAGCAAAATAACAACAAGCACCAAATAGAAATAAGGTTTAACAAGTTTAGAAATTCATTTATTAAGTTATGGAATTTTGGTTTCTTAAAGGTGTCACACAAGCATTTGTTGTTTTCACCACTTTTAATTGTTCAAAATAGATAACAAGGTTTATATTTGAAAGAAAACAAGATTTTAGTTGGAATACATGTTTCACTTGTTGAAAAAGGATTTCAAATAAATTATTTATGAATTAAACAAGTTAAACAAGAATTAAATGAATTTAATTCAAACATGAACTTATTTGAATTTTTATTTGTTCAAAACATTAAACCAAATTCATATTTCAAAAGTTTATACTTTTAGGGCTTGAAAACATATTTTATATGTCCCAAAAGAATTTGTTTTGATCAAGTGATAAATTTAACAATATTAAATGATTTAAACAAGGTTTAAATCATTTAACCAATTTTAATTATTCAAAGCATGAAAAAAAATTTATATTTGGAAAGAGGGTTTAATTTTGCATGGAAAACATATTTCATTTGTGGAAATTGGATTTAAAATGAGCAAGTTATTATTTTGGCAATTTTAAATGCAATAAACAAGAAACAGTTGTTTTCAGCAATTTAAATTACTCAAAACAGCAAACAAAATTTATATTTGGAAAGTACATGAAAAATTGATTGGAAAACATATTTGGTTTGTGAAATTTGGAATTTTTATGGACAAGTTATGAATTTTGCAAATTTAAGTGATTTAAACAAGAATTCAAATGTTTCACCAATTTAAAATATTCAAAACAGTAAACAAATTTTATATTTGGATAGATCATTTAATTTGGTATTGAAAACATATCAAAAATGTTGGATTTGGAGTTAAAATGATTTTATTATGCTATTTACAAAATTTGGGGTAAATCTGCCATTTTTAGTGCACTAGGGACTAGAAAAATATTTTCCAGGGATCTAGATATTATTACCAGGGGCATGGTTATGATTTCTGGGATGTTTCAGTACAAAAAATTGAACATAAAATGTTTGGTTTATGGAGGGATGGGATTCGAACCCAAGCCCTCTGCTTCTAAGCACAGGGAGCTAACCAGCTGGGCTAGTTTGTTCGTGATGGAAAAGGGCAGCGGGGGGAGTCTTGTGGTGCGCGGTGGTTTTTCTGGAATTAACTGAACCGTGACTGCTACTGTATCTCGACAGAAACTCGGCCAGCGACAGAGAGAAAGCAGCGATGGTCAGGGGCGATCGCCGGAGATGCTAGGGCATGGGGCGGGGGTGCTGGTGGGGTAGGGTGCGGCCAAGGAGAGGGATAGGAGGAAGGAGGGGAGCGGCCTCACCTTGGCTGATCGGGAGTAGGAGGGGTCGGGGCAGAAGATGGCGGAGCAGCAGGGAGCAGAAGGCGTTTGCCGGCGATGGAGGAGACGGCGCCGGCGACTCGGGCCTCCTCCCTCCTCCGTGCCTTCACCAAAAACGATCAGGAACCCACCACGGTTCCATTCCAAGGATCAGTTCCCCCTCGAGGTGACATGGGATGGAAGGTGGCGGCCAACAGAGGGGTTTCGGTGGTTCATGTTACAGAGAAACGAGAGAGCAGGGGAAGGGAGGAAAGAGATGGCGGCTGGGGAGGAAGAAGGAGGGGAAGAGGTTAGGGTTAGGGTTCTCCTCCGGTTGGGGATAGATATAGGAGATGATGGGAGCAGTGGGGCAGCACGCACGTTGCTGTCACCATGGCTGACGACAGCAACCGTACGGAGGAAGGGGATGAAGGGGGTGGGCCAGAAAAGAAAAAAGGCCTGGGGAAGAAAAGTTATTGGGCTTCTAGGGGGGAGATGGGCTGGCTGCTATGCTCTCCCCTTTTGTTATTTTTTGTTTGTTTTATTTTTTTTTAGCAAAAGCAAATGGAACATTGGATGGTTTGTTAAGTGGTTAAATTTTGTGGAAATTTCAGTGTAGGGTATTTAAACCATTAGTAAACAGATGCCAACTTCCAATGTCAAAAGTTGGAATTTTATTTGATATTTGCATTTCAACCAAATTTGAATGTATTTTCATATTAAGCAAACCTTATGAAATAAAAGCATTATGATAGGGTAGCCCTAAGAATTAAAAAAATTAGTTGATTGAATTGATAATGTTTATAAAGTGGTTATGACCCAACTTGGGTGCTGTTTGGAAAACAAACCAAATTGATTGAAATTTGCAATATTCATTAATATTAGGAAAACAAAGCAATTTCAATAGGGTTTCCCCTAGGGTTTAGAATGATTTAAGGAATTCAAATTAGTGGTGCACTTCATGGATTCAAAAGTTTAATGATTCTGAGACATGGTTTGAGTTTGGAAGTGATTTGGAATTAATTGATTAAAGTGATTGATTGAATTAAGCAACAATTTAATAAGTGATCCAATATGAAATAAAATGGAACAATTTGGTTGTTTTCACTTGTTATTTTTTATTCCAAAAGTTGTAACAGAACAAGTATGAAAACATTGTTTGAGTAAGGTTTGAATTTGAGTTGTGAAAACAGTGGAAAACAAATGCACCAAATAAGAAACAAATGCAAACAACATGATGACATGATGCAAAACTTTAATAAACAAGAAATCAAACATTCTAATTGGTAGGTTTTCATACTTGGGCTGTTACAGGAGGTATGACTAGTATCCTGGTACCAGCCAGCATCCGATTCCATGTGACAACATGTTCGAGGATGAGGAGCAGGATAGTGTTGAGATAGTGGCAGTGGAGGAGGCGGAGATAGTCGCCATAAATATCTCATCTGATGAGGAGGAGCACGGTGAAACCCAGCCGATGCAGGAGGAATCCCTTGATCATAGCCACTGTGCAAGTAACGTTTATTTCGCAGAAGGGGAAGCTTCACAGTATACCAGTACTAACGAGTTTGTGTCCTATCTTGATAATTATCTGGACATGGACTGGCTCTCTTTGAGCGATAACCAGTCTATGGATACATATGACATGGACTATGTGCCAACTGGGAGGCCATTTTATCCGGAGGCGGTGCGCAGGACTCCACGTTACACCGGGTGGACTCCTGGTATGTACTCGGAGTAGTACAATGACGTTCAAGGAGAGGAAGTAAGGGCTCGAGTTAAGTAGTACTTTGGAGTTTCGAGCCGTGTACTTAAATAAGGGTCGGAATGTTAGAGCGACCCAGTGATGTTTCCTATGGTTGTACTTTAAGTATTCACTACGGTGAAGGCTTGTACCAAATTATAAGTATATGTATAATATGTGTAATATGTTGTTTGTATCTGGATTTGGATTTTGTTTCTCTTGTGTGATTAGTGTTGCGTGTGAAGTGAGGCTCAGAAAGCATAAGCATGATGTAACTAGGAGTTTTTTCGCTTCATATTGCAGGACTAAAGGGTTATGGAGAGTGGCGAGCCCAGTGAGGCCGACGCTCAGCGTCTGGAGAGAGAAAACAAGGCTAAAGCTGATGAGGATGCGGCAAGAGCAGAGCTGCCACCACCACCACCGCTCAGGCCACTGGCGGAGCAGAATTTCATGGAGTACATGAAGTTTGTACAGGAGAACCAAAACAAGTTCATGCAAGAAATGCTTAACCAGGTGGGACCTGGGAGAGCAGCGGAACCCAGGACACTAACACTGTCAGATTTCCTCAAGACTAAACCAGCACCGTTTGCCACGGCCAAGGATCCCATGGAAGCTGAAGACTGGTTAGTCGATACAGAAAGGAATCTTAAGGCTATCAAGGCCAGTGATGAAGAGAAGGTGCGCTTTGCTACACACCTTCTAAATGGTCCCGCAGCAGCATGGTGGGATAATCAGATTATTATGAAGCCACCAGGAAGGGAATTCACATGGAATGAGTTCGAGGATAAATTCAGGGAATATCATGTCCCTGACAGCGTTATGGAAATTATGAGGAGGCAATTCGAGGATCTTCAGTAGGGGACACACCAGATGATATGGTATGTCAATGAGTTCAGCAGACTGTCTCGATATGCTGCTGATGAAGTCGATACTGACAAGAAGAGAATCAAGAAGTTCTTGAGAGGGATGGATCCCTATGTAGCCATGCAATTAAGGACATCCAAACCAGCTAATTTCCAGGAGTTGATGAACTCTGCAGTCACCTGGGAGAATGATTACAAACTGGTTCAGCTAAACCGACAGAAGAAGGCCAAGTTCGAGCCCAAAAAGTTTCAACCCAGTAGACCTACTACAAACTTGAGTTTTAAGCCAAGAATAAGGACGGGAGGAGCCCCGATTAATCGTGGACCATTCAATCCAAGAAATCATATAATTTGTCATGGTTGTGGGCTTCCGGGTCATATCAAGAGTGAGTGCAAGAAGCCCAGGGTTGTTTGTTTTCGTTGTGGAAAAGAGGGACACTATAAGACAGATTGCCCTAACAAGACAACCGGAGGAGGGTTCAACAAGGGTGGAGCAAGGCCCGGAGGAGCCAGCGGATTCTCTGCCGGAAGTTGTAGCAGCGGGAAGAACAATAATGGCAAAAGAGCGAGACCCTTCGGAAAACTGAACTGCACATCTCTGGAGGAGGCTGACAACTCAGATACCACCGTACTAGGTACGCTCAGTCTTCTTACCCAATATGGCAAAGTTTTATTTGATACCGGTGCCACCACATCATTCATCTCTAGTTATTTTGTGGATAAGTATGGGGTAAGGTGTTCACGTTCAGAATGTCCTCTTACCGTTATGACAGTGGGAGGTACGCTCTTAGTTACGCGTGCTAGGCCAGATCAAGTCATCATGATCTGTGGTTGAACATACTACGCGGATCTGTTTGTTATTCCTTTGAAGAACATTGATGATGTTCTTGGAATGGACTGGATGACGGAGAATGGAGCTTTGATTGATTGTGAGGAGAAGACAGTTTCTCTTAGGAGACCTAGAGGAGGAAGAGTTACTTACCAAGAAGATAAGCATACCCATGTAGAGGCAGAACTCCAACTTAACTCACTCAATGAAGCTAAATTAGAAGATATACCAGTAGTCAATGAATTTCCAGATGTTTTTCCAGCAGAATTGCCGGGAATGCCACCAGATAGGGAGATCGAGTTTACCATTGACTTGATACCAGGTACATCACCCATTGCTCAGGCGCCATACAAGATGGGTCCTAAGGAGTTAAAAGAACTCAAAGAACAGTTAGATGAACTGGAAAGTAAGGGATTCATCAGAGAAAGTGTTTCACCATGGGGATCACCCGTGATATTCGTGGACAAAAGAGATGGAGGTAGAAGAATGTGTGGTGATTTTAGAAACCTGAACAATGTCACTATCAAGAACAAGTATCCATTACCAAGAATACAAGATTTGTTTGACCAAGTTTACGGAGCTGGAGTGTTCTCCAAGATTGATCTCAGATCAGGGTACCATCAGATCAAGATTAAACCAGAAGATGTACCCAAAACAGCTTTTGTTTCAAGGTACGGACATCATGAATATTTGGTTTTTCCTTTTGGACTGACCAATGCACCCGCTATTTTCATGAATTTGATGAACAAGATCTTCATGCCATACTTGGACAAGTTCGTGATTGTGTTCATCGATGATATTCTGATATATTCAAAGAACAAGGAAGACCATGCCAAGCATTTAAGAATAGCACTACAAGTTCTAAGGGAACATCAGCTATATGCCAAATTCAGTAAGTGTGAATTTTGGTTAGACCAAGTAGAATTTCTTGGACATGTTATAAGCAAAGAAGGTATTGCTGTAAATCCTGACAAAGTACAGTCAGTTTTGGATTGGAAGGCACCAACCACTGTCAAGGAAGTTCGAGGATTTCTTGGAATAGCCGGGTATTATAGAAGATTCATTGAAGGATTCTCTAAAATAGCCGGGCCAATGACCAATTTGCTTAATAAGAATACTCCTTTCATATGGACAGATAAGTGTGAAGCCAGTTTTCAAGAGTTAAAGAAACGACTAACAACAGCTCCAATCTTAGCAGTACCAAAACCGGGCAAGGATTACACTGTATATTGTGATGCATCCAAGAATGGATTAGGTTGTGTACTCATGCAAGATCGTAAGGTGATAGATTATGGATCAAGACAACTCAAACCACATGAAGTTAACTACCCAACTCATGACTTAGAATTGGCAGCCGTAGTTTTTGCTTTGAAGAAGTGGAGGTCATTTCTTTATGGATCGAAGTGTGAGCTTTACACAGACCATAAGAGTCTCAAATATTTCTTCACTCAGAAAGAGTTAAATATGAGGCAGAGGAGATGGTTAGAATTGATCAAGGATTACGATCTTACCATCAATTATACACCGGGAAAAGCTAATGTGGTAGCTGATGCTTTAAGCCGAAAGAGTACTGAAAGTCAACCAATTCAATATGAATTGCCAAAAGAGCTGCAAAGAGAAATTGAACAAGCAGAGATTGAGATACTGGAAGTACAATCTTTGGGGGGTTTGTATACCATGCAAGCCATGTAGGAAAGAACAAGTGATCTTAAAAATGAGATAATTCGGCGGCAAGACGAAGATCCATTCATAAAAGAAGAAATCCAAAGGATTAGGGAAGGAAGACCTTCCGAATTCCACTTAGGAGAACATGGTTCTTTATGGTTCAACAAAAGGCTTTGTGTACCTGACATTCCGGAGATCAAGAAATTGATACTTCGGGAGGCACATGAGACACCATACTCTATTCATCCGGGAAGTACCAAGATGTATATGGATCTCAGGGATATATTTTGGTGGAACAACATGAAAAGAGAGATTGCCAAGTATGTTTCTGAATGTCACACTAGTAGGGAAACCCTCTTCTGTGGCGCACCAAAATGCTATTCTGTGGCACACCCTGGGGCCACAGGGGTGCGCCACAGAACACACGCCACAAAAATAATTTCTGTGGCGCACCGAGGCCGTGCGCCACAGAAATAGTGGATTCTGTGGCGCACCAATCCCATGCGCCACAGAAATAGTCTATTCTGTGGCGCATCCCCAACTGGTGCGCCACAGAATAAGGTGCGCCACAGAATTGTCCCACGGTGCGCCACAGAAACATCTGCAATATTTCGAAATTTAAATTGTTTCTGCTGTATACAGTTTGAATATACAGGAATTATACAGGAATTATATAGGAATTATTCACAGCAGTGATATTTGACAACATATAACATATTACTGATATTTTACAAAGTTACTTAATCACAATAGTGATACATAGTGCAAAGTATCGAATTTGTCTCAAAGTGATCACATAGTTACTCGAGTTGTCAAACACATCATCGAACAATAATTGTCACCACATAGTTACTCGAGTTGTCAAGTTACAAATGCCTAAGCTAAGGTGAAATAGACTACAAGCACAGCGACGATGGAGAGCAAGAACGGTAGCTTGATGGAGGTCTTCATCTTGTTCTTCTGTTTCGACTGGTGGTCCCTCCACTTCGCAACCGCCTCGTGTCTAGTCTCGTATCCTTTATAGCAGTTGCCGCTGAACTTGTCGACCTGTGCTTTGCAGTCCTTCCACTCGTCATAGACTCCTGGAACCCGACCCTCGAACACCACGTAGTACGTCATCTATATAGATAGACACAAAGCATATTAGTAAGTATAAAGAAAAAACAACTAAGTCATATATGTTCACAGAAAACAACTAAGGAAACAAAAAATAAACATCAAAGATAGCTAGGATTTTAGAGCTAACTAATAGTAGCTAGCTAGGCCTAAGTTAATTTAGAGCAAACTAATAGTAGCTAGCTAGGAGTTTAGAGCAAACTAATAGTAGCTAGCTAGGAGTTTAGAGCTAACTAATAGTAGCTAGCTAGGCCTAAGTTTAGAGCAAACTAATACTAGCTAGCTATGCCTAAGTTTAGAGCTAAACTAATATAGTAGCTAGGCTTATATAAGTTAAGCAAATTTTGTTAAACAAACTAATAGTAGCTAGCTACGCACACCTCGATCAACGATACCTCAACTGGAGCGGCGCCGGAAACGGCTTATATAGGTCCTTGGTCATCCACGTCCTACGATCAGCCTGCCGCTCTAGGCGTTCCTGGATATCCCTCTGGCATAACCCTATGGGTTGGTGCAAGGGCCCTCCCTTTTTGTTGACATCTTCAATGATTATCTCCGACAACTTGACTTTGATGCGATGAAAATCTTGTATAAGATCTTCCTGTGAGATTTCCCCCGCCATTTTGTTGGACCAGTCTCGGAGTCTAGAAGGATGATTCAAATTGTTTGCATCGAGGACAATCCCTTTGAGGTGATGGAGGGCATAGAAGGCCTCTTTCGTGCTCCAAGCCTGCTTGATGCAGGGGAAATCGGTCACGTGCCTGAACCCGTATTTGCCAGTAGCCGGCCTGATACATTCTTTTCTTTTCGAATGTGCCTCCATTTTGGGCGTAGCCATTGATAGCCTCATCGAGAACACCCCTTATTCTGGTGTAGTCTTTCCTCTTCGTCACATTCGACGAGTCGAAGTATTGGGAAAGTGAATATTGTGGGCAAAGCACGATGAGTGTGCAGTATGTGTCCCTGCTCAACACATGCAATTGAATCCAGGATAAGCAATGGATGAAACCTAGAAAAAAAACATTAGCTAAGACGATCGCGAGACTTACCGGGGAAGACAGGCAAAAGAATGTCCCTCTTCTTCTCACTGTTTCTCAACATGAAGCTCTCGAGGTACTTCACTGCCTTGGTCCGTGTACTTGATCCTTCCTCCAGCTGGCTATCACGCATGTAGTAGGGATCCGCTACCATAAACGTTAGGGTAACTCTCGCTGGATCTGCATCTGAGCATTGAGCGCGTATAGGTGGACCAAGTTATAGTCCAGCCGTCTCGAGTGAAACAGATTGAAGATATCCTCATACGCTATGAAGAACAGTCCCGCGGGGTCTTCATTGACGAAGTCCGGGCCCTCTGGCACCTTGACCGTGAACACAGGGTAATTTGGACACTTGTCTTGAAGAAGGAGGACCTCTAGCATCACGATAATGTGCTGCAATGTGAGCATTGGTCCAGTTGCCCCCTGTATCTCGTCCGGACCCAGTATCGGTTTCCCAGCTTCATGCAAGTGGGTCAAGCCATCCTTACGGGGTCGTACCACGGCGTCGGCCAAGATCTTAGTATGCTGGATCTTTTTAGCAGGTCTCTTCCTAATCTTCTTGCTGGCGCTGGCTTGATCTGCTGCGGGAGCTGGGGGTGAGGGAGCTGGGGGTGCGGGTGCTCGGGACGACCCTACGATTGTCTTATGCAGTGTGCTAGGGCTGAATACTGTACCCTCCGGGTAGGTCAGGCGCTGAGTGACTTTAGTACGTCTAGGTTGATCGCCATGACTGCGGAAGACTTCATCGTCACGATTCATATCAGGCATGTACCTATCTTGGCTGTAGCCCGTGTTGAGGTAGGCATTGATGTCGACATTGTCATCGTAATGATAGTCTTCGACACCGGCGGCTCCAGCAAACTGGTTGTCCACGTCCTTTGGTGGTGACGGCGGCTGTGATGCCGGCGGCTGTGATACCGGCGGTTGAGGCACAACTGCTTTTGATGATCTTTTGGCCGGTCGTTGCGGCATATTTCCCAACAACACTTTGTGCCTTGTTGTGGTGGCAACAACCGCCGGTTCCTTCTGGCTGGTGGTGGCAACAACCGCCGGTTCCTTCTGGGTGGTGGTGGTGACGACTACTGTTTCCTTCTGAGGGGCGGCGGCCTTGGGTGCTGTCTGGAGGGCTCTTTGCTTCGTGGGCCGGACGATCTTATTCTGCGGGGCCATAGGGGATGTGGCGCCGGTGTTGCGCTTGATCACAAGACCCCCCCCCCCCAAGACGAATCTGGCTCTTCGGCCATTGCATCACCCAAGTCGTGCACTCTCCAAGTACCAAGTTGTCATCCTCGTCGCAGCCTGGAGGTTGAAAGGGGGGGAGGACATCGCGATACTCCGGCACTACATTGGCCAGCTTCACCTTCATCACATTCTCGTCCATTCGAGAGTGGTGCATAGTGCGTTGCATGGGTTGTATAATAGTGCCGGTAGCAACATCCACCAACTCTCCGCCGGGCACCACACGATGCAGGAGTACGCAAGGTTCGTCCTGTTGGGCAACATACCATCCATCATGAGATGGCAGTCATCTTGAGAAGGCGTAGTTAGATCACGATTAACTAATTAGTTACCTTGGTGATGGCGTCTAGCTCGGCGGGTGTCGAGACAAGGGCGACGGTGCCGGCGGCCGGCCCATCATTCTTCGGCATTGCTGCCGAAGGGGGCGGCGATGTGACCAGAAGGAGTGGCGCCGGCGTCTGGGGGGTCAGCTGTTGCGGCGGCACTTGCTGGTTCATGCTTGAGTTGCTGCCGATGAAGCTGGGCAGATGGATCGGTCCAATTTGACCCCCCGCATTCCAGGAAGCTAGCCCCTCCATCAGCCCAGGGGGGATGACTTCCTTGAGCCTCTCATCCACTAATCGGTTGAGCGTGTCGGGGTCCACCTCTCTGCTCTCAAGTTTCTTCTCTAGAGCCGCCATCTGCTTCTTCAGCTCCGGGACCTCAGGATCATCCTTAGTCGATGTCGTCTTCCTCTTCTTTTTTGACTTGGCATCTGATGAGTAGTACTCGGCTACCTTCATGTTTAGCCCAAAGCCGGAGATACGGCCAGCTGACGTCGGCGGGGCATCCAACGGCCTTTTCTTGTATGCGTTCGTCGCTCTGTTGAAAGGCGTGTCCCACCGACGTCGAGCCTTCGGACGAGTCAGATTTCTGCAACTCCCTCTCCTTCGGACAAAAGGAAATTAAGGTGAGCCCATTATCTAATTATTAGATCAATGCAATATACATGTACTTGAGATATATGTGTCCTTACCAAATGTTTCTCAAATTCCTTCACGTCCTCGTCTTTCGTCTTGAATTCCCCCGTCTTCCAGTCTAAGAGTACCGGATCGGACAAAGTTCCTAACTTGTATATCCGTGATTTTGTGCCAGGGGTTATCTTTTCCGAGACGTTCCATCTCGCGCTCCTCCTTCTCCCAAGTAGGCTGGTTTCCTTGGTAACCACCGCTTCCGAGATGTTGGTGCCCTATGTTTTGGTCCCGCATATCCTGCCCCCATTTTGTCCATTTTTACACTCCTCGGTGTTCAAGTACGCCTTAAATATCTCGAAATCTTCTTTCTGAAGCGTCGGGTCTTTTCGACTGATCTCCTCCCAGCTTTTACCTTTTTCAATCTTCTTCTTCACCCGGATTTCCACCTGCTCAACGCGGTGCTCATCTTCGTGATGGCTAAAGAGTCCACCATTTTGTTGAACGGCTCCGGGAACGTGTATCGCTGGTGAAGCTTCTTCAGAAGGATTTCGACCAAAGCCTTGTTGTCGTCGCTTCTAAGGTCAATCGTGTTGATCGACATGCTTTCCCGCACGATGCACCCTAGCTGCATGCCGTACCCTGAGGTAACAGATCGAGCGCCAATGGTAGGCCACTCGGCGAGACCTCGGTGATTGTATCGGTGACGTTCGCGACCACTTGCGGCTTACGATCCTTCCTTGGGGCCCGGGGCTTCTTATTCTTCTTATCGGTCGTCGGGGCGGCGTCGCCGCTACCACTAGCCGCCGTGCGGTCAGTGCCACCACCATCGGTGCTCTTATCCTGGTCCTCCTCCAAGTACCCCCAATGAACGTCCTCTTCCTCAATTCTGGTTGCAGCGTGGGCATCCCAGCCCTCTTCCTCGGCACGGGCTTCGGGCACGGACACGTGCTTGGAAGAGCCAGACATGTTTCTGTAATAACATTCAAATTTGAGTTTTTGAGTTGGATTTCAAATTATTCAATATAGACGTGCTTGGAAGAGCCAGATGAGTGATAGGTATTTCCTGCTTGTTTTTACTGCCTAGTGTAAAGCTGGCTAGTGTAAATGCTACCAAAAAAAAGGTAAATTCTTAATATCGTATCATGAAATTATTTCTCCCACTATTAATCAAGATCACCAAAGCAAATCGTGAATTCGGTCTTTGGTGGGTACATGGTTGGGTTTGTTCTTCTTATGTTATTTTTGAGAGGTTGTCTGATAATAGATTGGTGCCAACAAATGAATTTTGACTAGGCCAGAAATAGAAAATAATGTTATTTGGTTATATTTTATCACCTTCACCGTGACACTAACTAAAGAAGAACAAATGAATTTTGACTAGGCCAGAACTAGGTATTTGAGATCCTAGTGCAGTACTTAAAATGCGCCTACACAAACCCTGATAACCTCTCCAACCTGAAGCACATAAAAAAAATAATTGAACTGAACCCTGCAGACAGCACTAAACATAGGATAGGTGCCAACTAAGTGGCAAAACTGGGTTCCGGCGGGAATTTAGCAAGCTATGAGAAACACCCACGTTAACATACGACAATCCAAACATGGCCTAGGTGATTTTAGATCCGTGGGTGTTTGCTTGCACAGGGAAACAAAAAAATTGTAAAAAGTGATTGGAATGGACTGGAATAGTGCACGAGAATCCTTAGAAATTTAAAAGGATTTAAGCATGTAAATCAACATCGACATTTGTAGAAAAAATATCCCAAGGATCCAAATCCTCTATTTTTTTACACAACTATTTCGAATCAAAGGATCACTCCGCTCAGGTCACACCCGATCATCTGCATAGTTCAAAAATAAAGTAACTGTGAAAACGACATTGTCGGCATATACGTTGAACTAGCACCTTAACTGCATGTACAATGCAAAATGCTTAGGGGAGGTGCCTAGAAAAATAAACGGGTTTATTGTTAAGAATTGGTGGTTATTTATACTAGACAGATGACTAACTAGGCACCTATCCTATGCAAATAAGCACTAGTGCTTAACAAAAAGCTTTGTTTAGTTTTGCAAACATCTCTGTAAACACCTTGCATTGTATATGGCTTAAGGTGTGCACATTAAAATTTACAGGAATAAGTACTCCTTTGATCTTTAGCTCATTTCTCAAAGATTAACAGAAACTTACTCCCTTATTAAACATAGCATCTAAGATATTCTACACTCTAAAAATTGAAATCAGTAGGTATGTGTACTTATAAACCAACAAAGATCTTAGAAGGAAAGTAACTAAATTCCTTGGAACCCATCAGAATTAAATTGAACTGCAGCTCCCCTGTTTCCCCTAATCGAACACTATTTTTTGGTACCTCCAGGCTGGGCTTTCTTGTGTGTAAAGGTGGGTCAACTTTGACATATGGAATATATAAACTACTAGTATGAGCTACAGCTAGGCTTTCTCCTTTTGTTGCTTCAAAGCTTCGGCTATGACTACGAACTCATCAATCATCGGTGAATTGTGAGAATGCTCAGTAGTAACTTCTTCTGGTACTAGCTGCACAGGTGTGTTATATGGTGCTTGTTTGCAATTGCTTGGGTGTACGACGAATACAAGAGATATGAGCAATCAAATCTGTATAATTTCCGAAGAGGGGATGAAATTGAGTTCATATCAGGAGCTAGTTGCTCCCTGAACATGATGAGTGGAGTATCTTGTATGCTAGTTATTGGTTCATTTCTTGTATACCAATAACACGTAGGCTGACGACCAAAAGGAAAATTTATTCCAAACAGGGTTTCACGTCTGATTAGATCAGTGAGGCAATAGCTTACCAACGCGGTGGCTCTTTTACATGTGCCATGTTAATATCTGAATTCCTACATTGAATGCAATTTAGTATATATACTCGTCACGAGTCTTACTGCTGTATGCTATATGGTTGGATATGATCAGGTTAGTAATAGAAAAATTAGAACAGACAAAGCTACTAAGTATAAAATTCATAGAAAATTTGGGCATGACTTTTGCTAATTTTCATATGTATGAGAGAGCCAGAAATTCGCTCGGAAGGAAATGAATCAACTTCCTCGCGAAACTTTGGCATCTCAAAAAGAAAACCCTGCAGAAAACCTACAGCTACCAGCTCAACAGTCAAAATTCTCAGCTTGACTGATGGAATCCCACAAGACATCTACCAGCTGCACATATATTGCTTGACTGAAAAATCAGGCCTGCTGACCAACGTAAAAGGACCATGTTGGTTCTTCCTTCAGCACCACGAAGGATTTTTCACATATACATTGTCAGATATACAATATTTCACATATACATTGAGTTCATACAATAAGGAGTTGAGCAATTTGAGCAATTTGAGCAATGCTGCAAAGACTGAAAGACACACTAATGATCGATTCCGACGCCTTGCACTGTCTCACACATGTTGTACAACCTAGCTATCGATCTCTTGGAAACTGCCTTGTCGTCCGTTCTTATCTACAAGCGAGAGAGAGGGGATCGAGCAGAGGGAGAAGAGGGGGAAGAGGGGCTTACCCTGTAGGTGTAGGCGTCGAGGAAGACAGTGTCGATGCAGACGGGGACGGCGCGGCGCTCCTCCTCCTAGCTAGGTCACGGCGCGACGGTCCTCCTCCTAGCTAGGTCACGGCGCGGCGGTCCTCCTCCTAGTCACGGCGCTCCTCCTCCTAGGCTCCTCCTCCACACGGATCCTCCACGGCGGCGAGCGCGAGCGAGAAGATCGAAGGGGATCGATCGAGGTGTTCGTCGCGAGAGAGAGGGAAAGAACTGAGATGAAAACTGCTAAGTGTGGAAGATTACCACGCGGGTCCACATGTCATTGGCAGGAGGCATTTTCTGTGGCGCACCACAAGCCCGTGCGCCACAGAATTGTAAGAATTCTATGGCGCATGCTTATAGGGGTGCGCCACAGAAATGCTTGGGCCTATTCTGTGGCCAAGTGTACGGGGCCACATGTCATTGGGGCGTAGTAATTTCTATGGCGCACCATCAAGAACGTGCGCCACAGAATTCTGTGGATAGATAAATAAAAACGCGCACGGTTGTAGTTTGACAAAACTGTGTTACTAGTGCAGTGGTTGGCTGTGATGTTCTCATCACCACCCAGATTCGAATCTTGATATTCCCCCATATTTTTTAACATTTAATTTAATTATAATTAAAGAAATAAAACAGTAAATTACAATTACAAAAATAAAACACACATTTAATATTAGAATATTATTTTATATAACGTCTCACACACACATATGGTTGTCTAACATACACATGAGCATATTACAATAAAAAAGTCTTTTTCGTCTCGGTTCCGATCTAGCTTAATTAGCGTCTCTTTCCCTTTTTGTTGGCGACTGGATACTTTATACCGGCCACCTTGAGATTTCTTCGCGTGAACGGACAACCATGTGTAGGTAGGGATGTCTTCCTTCTTACTTTACCAGTAGTAGGCATGTCGAAGTGCTTGTCGAACTCCTCCTCGATCTTCGGATCACCGTTTTTGTCCAAGTCTTCCTCATTGGCGTCTCCTTCCATTCCGATGATGCTCCTCTTGCCCCTCCTCACGACAACACGGCTAGGCCTTGACGGGTCGATGATGAAAAAGCATTGGTCAACTTGGCTAGCGAGTACCCATGGCTCATTTTTCGCGGATGCGTTCTTCGATTTGGCATCGGGTATAACCATTGTGGTGAAATACCGTCCTTCTTTCTTGACATTCTTGGCCCATCTCACACGGAACATTGGCACCACCGTCTCTCCGCAGTAGTTGAGCTCCCATATCTCCTCGATCTTTCCAAAGTATCTTTCTTCCACATTAGTCTCGGCATCGCCATATGATAGCATAGTTACTCCTGAGTTTTGATTTTCGCTACTCATGTCCTTGTCCTCGGTGGAGAATCTGTAACCGGAGATGTCGTACCCCTGATAGGTCCTTACGTTCTGCCCGGGGCCCTGTGATAAGATGTATATGATTTTTTCATCTTCGTAGAAGGCATTTTTTCTCCGTGCTTCAATCAGTTGAACTTTGCTTGAACCAACGCGTGAAGCCGGAGTTGTGCTCTTTGGTTACGTCTCCCATCTTCCTCGGCCCGCCCATTTCAATATAATTCTGATTGATTAAGCTTTTGTGCTCTTCCACGAAAGGCTCGATCAACTTTAAGTGTGTAGCGCGACCCGGTGAGCCCTATCAAAGTCGTCGCGTCGTTTTTGAATGCCGACATGGACGTCGCGGCAGCCCTCGCGATGACCGACTCCGTTGAGTCTGCCACGGTGCGTCCTGGTGGACAAACCGACATCCTGATCGTCTTCGGTGCTTAAGTAATTGTCGCAGAAAGAGATGCACTCGTTGGTTAGAAATCCTTTGGCCATGCTTGCGTCTGGACGGGCCCTATTGCGAACGTATCCTTTCAGGACACCATTCTGCCTTTCCATCGGCATCATGTAGTGCAGAAAACGTCGGGCCGAGATGCCTGATGTCATCAACGACATGGAGAAGGAGATGTACACATATATCACAGAATGCCGGCGGGAAGTAAATCTCGAGCTCGCATAGTATCACCACGATCTCATCCTGTAGCATCTTGAGCTGCCTCACGCCGATCGATTTCCGGGTGATAACGTCGAAAAAGTTGCAAAGGCCAAACAACGTATCACGGACATGCTCGTCCATTATCCCTCGGATCGCAACAGGAAGTATCTGCGTCATGAGCACATGACAATCGTGAGACTTCATCCCGGTGAACCTCTTCTTCGCTAAGTCCAGATATCTTCTTATACTCCCTGAGTATCCGTGAGGAACTTTGACTTCTACGAGGCACCTAAAAAACTGCTCAAGCTCCGGCGGACTCAATGTGAAGCAGGCAGCGGGAAGCACCACGGTGTTCTTCTTTTTGGCTTTTTTGCGGGGAGGACGTTGAGTCCCTTCCGTCTTATCCTTATCGTCATCATCATCATCACTATCGGCGGGCACCTGTAGATTTTTCCTAATGCCAAAATGTTTTAGATCGTATCTTGCTTTCGGCCCATCCTTGGACTTCTCCGAATTGCAAATAGTGCCAAGCAGACTCTCCGTAACGTTCTCGTAATGTGCATCACATCAAGGCTATGAGGCGCGTGGAGGACCGGCCAGTACTCCAAGTCGTGGAAAACAGACCTCGCTTTCCATACACCCAGCAGCGGCTCTGGCTTGGGTCGTTTCTTTCCCGGCGAAGGGCACTCGTCCCAATTTTTCAGAAGCTCGTCGATTTCTTCGCCGCTCCTCGTGCGCGGGGCTCCATCGGGCTCGTCTTTACCATTGAACAACTCACCGCGTTTTCTCCATGGGTGATCCAGGCGAAGCCACCTTCGAGCCCCTGGGTACACGGTTTCGAAGACCCAGGATCCCTTGGTAGCTGAGATGCGGGGTCCCGTCCATGCACTTCACGCAGCCGCAGAATCCGTGGCCGACCTGGGCAGATACATACGCGTAACCAGGATAGTCTGTGACCGTCGTCAGCAACACGGCTCATATAGAAATAATCTCTAGTGTACGCGTCCCACGTACGGGGTGGCGTCTTCCACAACGTGTCTAACTCGTCTTTCAGCAGCCCGAATACAAATGCATGTCGACACCTGGTTGTTTTGGCCCCTGGATGAGAATACTCAAGTGTATGTACTTTAGCTTGGTGCACAACCACGGGGGTAGGTTGTAAGGCCATACAAACACGGGCCAGCTGCTATGTGTGCTACTCTGGTTGCCGAACGATTGAGTCCATCGGTGCTCATACCCAGCCTGACGTTCCTCGCGTCGCCCCCAAACCCGGGAAAGCTATGTCCAATGCTTCCCACTGGGCAGCGTCTGCAGGATGTGTCATGATATAGCCCTTCTCCGGATCTTCTTCCGGCTTCTCCCTTTCACGTGCCATTGAATGAGCTTTGCTTCCTTAGGTCCACGTAGTACCGTTGAAGACGGGAGTGATAGGAAAGTACCATACCACTTTTCGAGGAATTTTCTTGTTGTTGGTTCCACACTTGTATCGTCCGGGCCGCACTTCGGACATGTGATTGTGTCCTTGTACTCCCCCCGATAAATTACACAATCATTGATGCAGGCGTGAAATTTTTCGTGAGGTAGCTCAAGGGCACACGACTTTCTTAGCCTCGTTGATACTGCTTGGCAATGTGTTCCCCTCGGGAAGGCGATCGTGCCAGAATTTCAAGTTCTGTTGAAGCTCGAGTCGGTCCATTTGTTTTGAGTCTTCATCTCAGAGCAGCAAGCGTTACATGCAACCACGTATCCTCGGGGCGGCACCCAGGAAACAACGGAGTACCCCGTCTATCTCCATTTGCGCCAGCTTGGCTTTCTCCCTAGCTGCAGCTATGTCGTTGCTCGTCTCCTTAAGCAGCAGATCCTGAACATGAGAGTCCCGCAAGGCCGAAATTAGCGGGGTCTCTGTGTTCTCGCCTTCATCGTCATGTCGATCTTCTCCGCCGACATATCCTTCTTCATGATGATCTTGTTCGTCGTCATATCCTCGCTCGCCCTCCTCTTCGTGCACAACTTTTGCTGCCGGCGGTGCCACGTGGTTGCGGTCGTCAAAGAAACCGCGTCTGAGAAGGTGCTCCTCCAATTGTCCGGAATCAGGGTCAATCCAGCGCACGAGTTTGCATGATCGACACGGGCATCTTATCTACCGCCTGTTGCACCGAATCATGTCCGCCTTCGCGTCTTTTTTGTATCTAGCGATTCGAACAGAGCTCATTTCTAGTACCATGGTTGCCTGCACAGACACATAGAGAGCAGAAAATTAGAATCACAACATGCATGCATAGTCGCCGGAAAAATTCGGCATGACCTCTCCTATAAGTAGGACATATGGGGTGCAAAAGTTTGCCGAAATGGAAGTGAATCAACATTTCGGCAAACATCCATGCACCATGCATGCCGCGCCCGCACGCGCGACAATCGATCGGTCCACCTGCACATGCATGACAAACACCCATACACATCGATCGATGGCCACACGAGACATATGCACCTCCAACTATACTCACCTAGTAGATTCGATACCGACACGCGAAAAGAGCGAAGAGAGGGAGGGACCGGAGTATAGATGCAAGTAATTAGGCCCCCCCAACAACCAGAAACTTCACCAACAATTATACATCGAATAAATAGGTTCACCTACCTAAAAAGGAGAACTAAATGTGTAAAAATGGAGTGGAGAGAAGGGGGGGGGGCGAGTGAGCAACATCCACTTGGAATGAAGTGAGTGGGGGGGGGGAGAGGGGCCATCTTTATGTGCACAGTGCGCATAATTCTGTGGCGCACCAGTATGGTATTCTGTGGCGCACTGTGCTGGTGCGCCACAGAAACAACATATTCTGTGGCGCATTTCGTAGGATGCGCCACAGAACATGGTGTTTCTGTGGCGCACCAGTACAGTGCGCCACAGAAGTTGCCCTTTCTGTGGCGCACGCGTTAGGATGCGCCACAGAATTATGCCCTCTGACACCCAGCCCAATGATTGGTGTGGGCCCCGCACACTTTCTGTGGCGCACGTCTAGCACATGCGCCACAAAAATGGGCATTTCTGTGGCGCACCCTTGGCCGTGCGCCACAAAATAATATTTCTGTGGCGCACCAGTTCGTGATGCGCCACAGAATCCATTCCATAGAATGGCATTTCCCTACTAGTGTCACACATGCCAAAGAGTAAAGGCTGAACATCATAGTCCGGCATGACCATTACAACCTTTGGAGATTCCAGAATGGAAGTGGGAGGAGATTGGTATGGATTTCATTACAGGATTACCAATGACTAAAACCCAAAAGGACATGATCTGGGTCATTGTGGACAGATTGACCAAAAGTGCCCATTTCCTAGCAGTCAATCAAAAGGATCATGCCGAGAAACTGGTAAATATATATGTCAAGGAAATAGTTAGTAAACATGGAGTACCAAAAAGAATAGTTTCGGATCGAGGATCTGTGTTTACTTCGATATTCTGGAGAAAACTCCAGGAAGCTTTAGGTTCCCAACTAGATTTCAGTACTGCTTATCATCCTCAAACTGGAGGGCAAACTGAAAGAACTAATCAGATTCTTGAAGACATGCTTCGGGCATGTGTACTTGATTTTGGAGGATCATGGGATGAACATTTACCATTAGCAGAATTCTCCTACAACAATAATTATCAAAGCAGTCTTAAAGTAGCACCCTTTGAAGTACTGTATGGACGGAAGTGTAGATCACCTATTTGTTGGTTCGAGACCGGAGGAAAGTCTGAATTTGAACTAGATTACATCAAGGATCAACAACATATTGTTGACATCGTCAGAGATCGTTTGAAAATATCTCAAAGTCGTCAAAAAAGTTATGCAGATCAGAAGAGAAGAACATGGGAACCAGAAGTCGGGGATATGGTCTATCTCCGAGTTAGTCCAATGAAAGGGCTCATGAGGTTCGGAGTTAAGGGAAAATTAAGTCCTCGGTATATAGGACCATATAAGATTCTGGCTCAGAACAGGAATGTAGCTTATACTCTACAGCTACCTGATCGATTAAAACAAGTTCACAATGTTTTCCACGTATCCCAACTCCGAAAGTGTTTGAAGGAGCCGGAAGATTCTGTTAATCAGGAGGAGTTAGAATTGGAATCAGACCTCACATATGTGGAGGAACCAGAAAAGATTCTAGCCGAAGATTGGAAGAGACTCCGAAACAGAGCAATAAAGTACTGTAAGGTACAGTGGAAACATCATCCTGAACGTGAAGCTACCTGGGAGAAGGAAGAGGAATTACGACATAACTACCCCGAGCTATTCAGGAATTATTGTTACAACTTCGGGACGAAGTTCTCGTTAAGGAGGGAAGACTGTAATGTCCCAGCGTTTAGGAACTCACGGGGGGTAGAATATAAATTTGTGCATCTGCATGCATGTGTTTGCAAAACCTGGATAATTTTTTCGCAAAGTTAAAACCCCGGAGTGAATAAGGTTCTACCCAGTAACTGATGCTTTGATTGAAGTTGTTACTGTTAGTTGGTGGAATTTCGACATGACCTCCGGGTATTATTTGAATTTGAGAAACTAGTGTTTGAATTATTTGAATTTAGGACAATTTGAATTTGAGTTTGAATTGTAATTAAATTTGAAATCAAATTGAAAAGACAAGGTTATATTTTAAGTTCAAATAATTTGATCACAATTGACATTGCAAATATGGAAATATCCATAAATATTAACAAGTACAATTATAGGAAAACAATTACACTTTATTGATGATCATACAAATGTTACAATATTCTTACAATAGGATCAAAGGAAAGATAAATTACAAGAGTTATACCATTAAACTAATACAGGACTAAACCTAGAACTAAACCTAACTACTCCATCGCATTCAAATTCCTCAACACCTGCAAACAAAAACACTAAGCCAAAACAGATTGGTTAGGGGGGGATTAGTACCCTCAGGTTGTCAGTGAGATGCACGGATGAATCATCACAGGGTTCAAAACAAATAGGTAGTATCTGTTCTGTTACAAATAGCCTCAGACCAGCATCATAGGCTTAGGCATGGAATTACAACTTGCAACACAAAAATATATTACCAGGCAAGGATAAGATCAACTGCGTATCCAGTGCACGGCAAGGATGAGACCAACCGTGTACTGTGAAATATCTCTTCACTAGGTGGCAGGTACACAGCACATTCACGAGTTAGCAAGCAGCTTAGTCACAAACAAGCACACAGCACACTCAGGCACCACCTTTGGTGCTGTCCAAACTGAATCAGAATATAAAAACCTCATCAGCCGTAAGGGAAGAGAACACATCTCATATTCCCCTGCTCAAGCACAAAAGAACAGGAAAGAACACCACCCAATCGATCACTCCATTGGATACTGGAGCAAGTGATTGCAAACTTGCAATGAAGCAATCAAGGCCAAGGTACCAGGGAGCACAAGGAGAAAAGCAAGCAATCCACAAGCACCAAAATCCACCAACCAATTTGATCAACATACAAGGTGAATATCCTGAGTACCCTCTAAGCCATTTTCTGGCTAAGTTGCACACAGGATGGGTTGGGGTTGCTAGTACCCTCAGATAGGCATAGAGATGCTATGCTAAACTCATCACTGGGATTTATTTATCAAGTCCAGTATCTGTTCTTAATTAAAAAGGGCCTCAGGCTATGCATCATTGGCTTGGGGCAAAGGAAACTAGTGCAAGTATCTGTTCTTAATTTACAAGTCCCAAAGAAGGAAAAGATATCATGAGTAGTGCTCTGTTCTTATCATCTGATACAAAGAATAAAGATATAAATGTTTATAGCAAAGGGATTTAGAGTCAAATCAATACCCTGGTGCACTGGATTATGCCACACACACACATGGTTGCTGGGCACCAGATCCAAGGATCTGATACCCCAGAACCAAGGAATCATGGCATAACAACAGTAACTTGGAAACGAGGATTGATGGCATATTCTCTGAATAATTGTTCAGAGTAACACCTATCAAATAACATAGCACACCCATAGAACGTAGGATAACATAGGTTTGCTACCAGGAGCTTATCAGATAGCCAACCAACAGGGTTTGTTACAGGAAATAACCCTAGGGTATCAGAACACAGAAATAACATTGGGAGTAAATCCCAAAACGATTTCCCACTAACAGCACCAGCTCCATAACCATTAACATCTCACAGCGCATAGCAACAGAGGGTTAATCTAGGTGCACAATAAAAATTCCTCATCACAGATCATGGCATGAATTCCATGTCTCATACATCAAGTAAATCATAAGGTAAAATCCAATGCTAACCAATCAATCACCAGTTCAGTGAGAGCATCACAGGGAAGCACGGTATGAGCTAGCTCGATGGCTAGGCTCCAGAGCAAGGGGGGAAAGGAAGAGTCCGAGAGAGAGAGAGAGGTTAGAGGGCAGAGAGAGGAGAGAGGCACTTACAGGTGGTCACCATCGTGGTGAACACATCCGGATGGAGAGAGGAGCACGGCGGCGAGCCACGGTTGCCCCAGAAGGCCGTCCCGGCGGCGGCGTCTCCGAAAATCGAGCCACAGAAGAAGCAGCAGCAGCACATCAACCTCCTGGAGCCTCCCTGGAGCACATCGAGGAGCCAAGGTCACCGGAGAGGTGGAGGAGCACCCCGGGTACCGAAACCTAGGGTTAGGGTTTGAGGTTGCCACGGGAGCCACACGGGGAGAAACTCAGATCGAGGAGGGAGGCGTAGTAGCGGACAGGGAGGAGAAGCAGTGGTGCTAGGTCACAGTGGAGGAGATGGACGGAGGGGGCGGAGAAATCGCCGGAGTGGAGGAGGCGATGGATCGCGTCTGCGTCGCCTCACGCGGAGGGAGGAGAAGATGAGGACGGGGGGGGGGGCTCGGGTGTGTGTGCGCCTGGTCTGGTCCGGCCCGACCAGACCAGTGGGTTAGGCCCAACCCTAACCCTAGGGACCACCTGTCAGCCTAGGGGCAGATGGGTAATTACCCTAAAATGTTAAATAAAAGAGTTATCAAATAATACCTACAATTATACAAATTTCAATTAATTTGAGTTTAAATACTTATCAAATCAGTTTAAGTTTTTGTATAAAAACTATTAAGCAGAATAACACCATAATATTTATAGTCTTAAAATTGATTACTTTGAAATAATTAATTTATAATAAAAACTTGTTTGAATAAGTAAATCAACTAAGATTATATCTATTTAAATATCTATAGTTAGTCATTTCAAAATATTTCATAACTCATGTCCCTGAGAAAAACAATAAGTATCCAACCAATTAATTAAATTAATAAGAATATAATATTAATAACAAAAATCATTAATTATGAAGAATAGTGTGATCAAACAAAACAAGTTTTATAAAAGAATTAATATACCGAATAATCCTTCAAAAATTGCATACATCCCATCATTATGCATAATAGCATCATTTGCTTCTTTAAACATTGTCTTTACCGTACAATGATGGTATTTTGTAGAACAAGGAAGTCAGGATCCACCTCAAGCTTCAGACTTCATTACCTATCCATATCAAGGCAAGTTCATCACTTGCTCATGTCCCTTGAATTATTTCATAACAACTATTTTCAAAAACCCTATCGTATTACCACCTATTCCAAAAAGAATGCATGATCCTATTTTTATAATAATATGACTAATTGAATGACTACCCGAGTGGTAGTGTTCTGTTTGGTGGGTGGATGGAACCATGGTAAGATGAATAGGTCAAAGGAAGGTTCCATCTGCATGGGAAAGTATTACCTAGGAATTAATCACAAATGCCGTCAGGATTCTTGCGCCGTAAATTCGCGTTGACCATGGATCTTCTGTGGGGGGAGTAAGTCAGCCGTGATACTTTTCTCGTTCGCATGTCAACGGACTGCCAGAGACGTACGCTGTAGGTCTTGCGGGACTACATGCACATGGGTGGGAGCCCTTACGTCCCACGGGCTCTGGGGTCTATGAGTGTCTGCCAGGGGCGCGTAGATATCCATCGTGAGGGGTGGAATCAGGCGTTCAAACTGCTGGCGGAAATGGGTGGGCATGCGTTGTGCGGAGAAGCACGGTTTGGCTTGGACCAACAACCGGGCCCCACACCTGAGTGGGAGTGGACAGGATCGCGCGCCTGGTTGTGCAACATGGTCTTGGTCGTCCATGGGTAAAGTAACGCACCTCTGCAGAGTGTAAAAGGATGTGGCATGTTACCCCTTGTTCCGGGAAGGAGCTGTGAACGCCGCAGGAAAGGCAACTCCATGAAAGTTCTAATCCTGTGAAGAATGGCGGACATAGTTTTCAATATTAAAAGCAACCTTTTGAAGAAAGTCTGACAAAACCTTGCATCTGTCTAGACTCTTTAGAGTCAAAGACTGTAGCTAGTGCATCAATTACTTTCCTATTTAATGAACTTGCTGAGTAACGCTCGTTACTCATTCAATCCCGTTTGACCCCCTGCTTAGGCTATGAGAACTTAGAAGAAGCAGCCTTCAACATCCTTGGAGGCCAGGAAGATATCTTCTACGAAGAACCGGACCTCTCCGGTGGAGTGGAAGGGGTTGACTATCTCATCCAGTATGGAGTAGATCCCAGTGGGGATGAGTCTGACTAGGTTTAGCCTAGTCTGAATAACTACTTATCACGGTTGAATCGAGCAGCCATAGACTCTCTTAATGGCTGTTGAGTTCCCGTGTTAGCATATGTTTACTTTTCAGTGGGCGTTCTAACTTCAATAATGGATGACCTCAATGTGAGCTCATCCTTTTGTCAGTACACTTTGTTTTGTAATATATCTGTTGTATGACAATCAGACCCGCAATGTTTCTGCTGTACCACCCTGAGGGATGTAATATTTGCGGAACGGTGTTCGGTGAGTGTTATATCAACGACTGGCGTACTACAACATGCAGTGGTATGCCGGGTCACCACAGCTTTCAGAATTAAAAGCAACCTCTTGAAGAGAGATTTACAAAAACCTTGCATTAGCTTATGACTCTTTCGAGTCTAGAGCTGTAGTTAGTGCATCAAACTACCCACTGTATAGCATGAACTTGCTGAGCAACGCTCGTTACTCATTCGTTCCCGTTTGACCCCCTGCTTAGAGTTGAAGCCCTATGGAAGTCGTCATCGAGAAGCCATCGCTACCTCATGAAGCTAGGTGGAGTGATCTACTATTTAGTCGGTAAAGCATCGTCATCAACAACGCTGGTGGAGGAGATGCTATCAAGATGTAGGTAGAGACCATTCTTGGACTTAGCAGTTACAAGCCATAGTTTAGGGCTGACATCAGCCGTAGTGGATTAGTTCTGAGCTAGAGTTATTCTCCGCCTTGGGGCTTCGCATTGCTTCTTATGATGTTTCATTTGCAGGAGATCTTCATGATATATCAAAGAGATTCTCTAGATTTTGTATTGAAGTTTGTATCATATAGCTTTGCTTGGACCTGCTGTGTTTCTGTTGTACCACTCTGAGAGATGTAATATTCACGGATACGTCCTTCTGTCAGTATTATGTCACCGACTTGCGCACTACACATGAAGTGGTGTGCTGGGTCACCACAGCAGGGCTCCCTTTTAACGAGCAGAAGACGTGGAGGAGGGGGCAGGGCGCGAGGCAGCGTCAGAGTCCGACCGCGGCACGGCGGCGGAGTCCTGCTCGGACACGGCGGCGATTGGGTGACATCAGCGTGACACGGGGATCGCGTCACGCGCGGGGCCTATGAGTCAGCGAGAGGAGAGCAGAGAGGACGGGCGGGCTGGTGCGCTGTTTTTTCGCTGGGCCTTCTTGATGGGCTTGGCCTGCTCGGTGAGCTGCGCGCGCGAGAGAGAGAAGGCAGAGGGGAGTTGGGCTGGGCCCGAGAGAGAAGAGAGGTGGCTGCTGGGTTGCGTTTTCTCTTTTTTTTTTCTTTAAGCAAAATGATTCAAAAACAAACCAAAACAACACCAAAACAAATCAGAAAAATACATTAAAATATGTTTGGAAAGCTTATGAAAATATAACATTTTGGTACTATTATTTCCCAAACCTAAATTATTTATTGTAGAAAAAGATTTAAATACCAAAAGTGGTTTAATAGGTAATACTACCTAAAATTTTGTTTTTTGCAAATTAAAACCAAAACTTATGCAAACAAAATGCAATTATGATATGATGCTCATGAACGCATGAAGGTTTTAAATTTTCAAAAACCTAGGATGTTACATTGGTATATTCCATGTGTTAAGCAGGATAATCCAAATGCATCTTCAAATAAAAATGTACCAACAGACGAAATGTGTTTTCAATCTCAACAAGAGGCATACAAGTTCTATAATTAATGCATATGCTAAAACGAAAGGATTCAGTAAAGGATTATTCTTCTTCTGGAGATGTTAGTTCTTTGATACCACATTTTCAACAAATAAGTTTGGAATGCCAGACGACAATTATTTTTGGTGCAGCATGATTATTCAACGAAGCCCATGGGTCATTTGTCTAGCTTTTTAGCACTTTCATGCAAGCAATGTATTGTAATTATAAATACAATTGGAATGGTATTTTTAAACACAATCCATCAACTTTGTTTATGGCATTTGTACCAAAATGCACCAAAGCATCTCAGTCTTTTTTTTTCCGAGAGGAGGAGCCAACGGCTACCAGTTTTCATTTTCACTAAAGCTGATAATACAAGATTCAGTTTAACTTTAGAGGGCCATCAATACTCAAAGTGACAAGCCCACAGCCTCACAATGCCGCCATTATAGAGAAAGAAATAGGTATTTCAACCTCCTAGCAGAGGGATACAAAAAAACTAAAGACATCACTCTTTTCATATGAAACTCCTACACACACTCCTTGAGACACATACTTACGAAGTATAGACAAAGAAAACAGCTTAAACCAGTACTAAAGACAATTCCTTAACACTATCTCTAACTTTTCAGGCCTCAGTTAGCCGCAGCACCATCGGCCCCCAACCTTGCTTCCTGTGAAAAAATTCAGTTGCCACAAGCAGTAGCAGTTTTGCTCCCATGTGTTGTGTTTTTCGCAAGTTTATTCTCTGCAAACCGGCCCAATAGGAAATAAAGCGAGACATAAGGAATACTTTAGTCGTAGGGTCCTGCAGAATAACTAAATTAAAGCAGGCATTGTCCGGGTCTTTCAGGTTACCCAAAATAACGCAGCTAGTCCCGAAGAAATCAGGAGCCTTTCCTTTACAGCAAGGTAAAGCATCAAAACTAGCAAGTCAGACTGAAGACTGAGAGCACAACTAACCACACCCCAAATGTACTTAGCAACTGGACATGTATTAAAAAGAGATGATCTATAGTCTCTACATTGCCACAAAACATGCATCTATCCGAACCTTTTCAACCTCTATACAGCAACACACTTTTAGTTAAAATACATTTTTTGAAAGCTAACCAACAGGAAAACTTTAACTTTTAACGGAGCTCTTACGAACCATAGTTTCCCATAAGGTACCTTTACCTGAGAAGATTTAAGAGCTGTTTACAAAGACTTTATCGTACATTCTCCTGTTTGTTTAGAATCCAACTACATCTATCCTCTACATCTACCATTCGCACGCCAGCACACAGGTTTTGTAAATTGTTCGACATCTCAGCCAGCTCCACATACAGATTCCTTCTAATATTAAGGGCACTCCAACCCTGAGAGAAAACCTTGGCAACATTCCCTTTTTTCATGAGATAAATTGTACAATCTCATACTTTGTTAGGTCTTGCCTCACTAATGAAAAGCATAGAAAGTCTACTCAACATCATATTTGTGTTTAATTAAGTAGATCCAAGTAAAACGACTATAAATCATCCAAAGAAAAAACACATAATATTTGTAAGCTCCAACAGATGTACGAGTTGGTCCCCACACATCAATGTCCACAAGTTCAAGGGGAGATTTTGTTTCATGAGTGGAATTATTATAGGGTAGCAGATGAGTTTTTGCACGTTGGCAAGCATCACGCATTAAGGAATTACTAGACGGTGCACAAGCGAGTTTATTGGACCTAATGATAGAACCGCGATGCTAGATGAAGGGTGGCCGAGCCTCCTGTGTCAATATGCCCAGTGGTCTCAAGTGAGCTTTATAGTAGAGAGGCTTTGCTGACGGGACGCTGAAGACAGACATGAGCTTGGCACCGGGTAGAGACCACCTGGCTTCTACCGTGAAGAATAAGCCTCTTCGTGGCTTGGTCCTTCACATTTGAAAAGGTTGACAATTTGGGATAGAACTCGGTAAAGGCATCATTACCATTTTTTTTTGAAATGGGTAACCCAGCCTCTGATCAGGATGATGCATACGACTTATTTTAAATATAATAAGCGTTAACCAGAACAACGTACATAAAGCATGTCTGTCGATAGAAATCAAGGGTCAGACAACGTGGCAACATGAATGAGCCAAAGGAAGTACTCATCCATAGCCTAATCTCCTATTGCGCAACCAGCCACCCTGGTGGAAGATAGCTCGAACGTCCGCCATCAGCCGAGTGCATCCAGAGTTCAAACGATCGCGCTGCTCCGGAGGAACCAGGTTGGACCACAAGTTGATCTAGTAAACAGCTCGATTTCCCACCATCTCATTGTTAAAAACCACCCTATTACGGCTATTCCATATAACTCAAAGAAAAGCACATACTCCTATGTGTATAGCTGCTTTAGCTTGCTTGTCCAACCCATTTAACCAATTGCCATATATGTGGAATAGAAGTAGGCGATGCAATACTAAAAGTAAAGTGAATGAGACGCCAAATCTTTTTAACAAAATCACAATCTAAAAAAAGATGTTGAACCATCTCCTGTGAGCCACCAAAGACATAGTGCAACAACTCCACTTTCTCCTAGCCAGATTATCTTTGGTCAAGAGTTCCTTTCTAGATAAGAACCACATAAAAAATTTATTTTAAGAGGCACTTTCAATTTCCAAAGATAAGAACGCAAAATACCAGTGGAACCATTCAAAAAAAATCAGAATATAAAGATTTGATGGAGAAAGTACCCGTAGGTGTTAATTTCCATCTAACTTTATCTAGACTATTTGTAAGAGTCGCTCCCATGAGCTTTTCTACCAAATTCATCCAAGATGACCAGGTATTACAAACCAAGTTTCGTCTAAACTGAATATTCATATGTTCATGATTAAGTACCTCAGAAACCAAGGTATTCTTATGTCTAACAATCTTATACATAGCTAGAAGTTGGGCTGCAAGAGAAGTGTTTCCAAGCCGCACGTCCTCCCAAAACCTAGTGTCAACTCCATTACCAACAGAAAATTCAAAAATATGAAAAAACTCTTGTTTCACCCCCCATAATTCCTTTCCAGAAAGGAGAATCAGTAGGCTTAGCTTCAACCTGCGCTAAGGTTTTTGCACCCAAATACTTATTATGCAATAATTCAGACCACACCCCATCCTCAGATAGCATTTAAACAACCACCTAGCCAAAATACACTTATTCTTAACATCTAATAATTCAATACCCAAACCACCTTTCCTTATCCTCACAAATGATATTCCATTTAGATAACCGATATTTTCTCTTTAGTTGATCACTTTGCCAGAAAAAACGAGATCTAAAGAAATCAAGTCTCTTACGAACCCCAACGG
The DNA here is from genome assembly GCA_028641055.1 of Alopecurus myosuroides. Lineage (NCBI taxonomy): Eukaryota > Viridiplantae > Streptophyta > Magnoliopsida > Poales > Poaceae > Alopecurus > Alopecurus myosuroides. The sequence continues at coordinate 631,997,909 of CM054057.1, forward strand.
GAATCTCATAGAAAGAAAGCATAAACATCGGTAGACTAGTCAATACGAATTAACAAGAATAGTGCGATCACCATACTACAATATTTTACCCACCCAAGAACTTAGTTTATGTTCAAAGCGTTCCTCAACCGGCTTCCACTCGTTGTTGAGTAGTTTACAATAATGAACTACAATTCCCAAATAACGAAATGTGAGGCTCCCAATGTCGCACCCAAAGATGCGCCGATACTCAGGTAAATGCTCCATAGCCTTAACAAAACAAAAGGTCTCACTTTTATGGAAATTAATCTTTAAACCCGAAAGTTGCTCAAAAATAGACAAAATCAACTTCATATTAGCAACTTTGTCTAAATCATGCTCGAGAAACAAAATAGTTTCATCGGCGTACTGAAGGATAGATAGGACACCTTCAACTAGATGAGGTATAAGTCCACCCACCTGGCCATCCTCTTTCGCACGAGCAATTAAAACAGCCAGCATGTCAGCCACTAAGTTAAAAATAATGGCTGACAAAGGATCTTCCTGCCTTAAACCTTTTAGAGTCTGGAAAAATGACCAATATCATCGTTACCTATAATGCCAACACTCCCTCCCTGGACAAAGCGAGCAACCCATTCACACCGGTTAGAGAAAAAACCTTTCATTTGTAGAGTTTGTTGTAAGAACGACCAATTCACCTTGTCATAAGCCTTTTCAAAATAAATCTTAAAAAGTACCCCATCCAATTTTTTCCTATGTAATTCATGAATAGTTTCATGAAGGACAACAACTCCTTCTAAAATATTTCTACCTGACAAGAAGGCAGATTGGGAAGGTCAAAAAACGTTCTGAGAAATTCCAGTAACTCTATTAGTTCCAACTTTCGTGAAAATCTTGAAACTTACATTTAAAAGGCAAATAGGCCTATATTGCTCAATTCTGCTAGCATCTTCCTTCTTTGGTAGGAGGGTTATAATTCCAAAGTTAAGTCTTGACAAGAATAGAACTATGGAATGTAAATGCTCAAAGAGACGCATCAAATCAATTTTGATAACTTCCAAGAAGCACTGATAAAACTCAGCACGAAAACAGTCAGGTCTCGACGCCTTATTATGCTCCATCTGAGAGATAGCCTCAAAGACTTCTTCCTCAGAGAAATTCGAAGTTAAAAAATTATCCTCCTCAACAGAAACCTGATTTAAATCCTCTGATCTACCCTCAATAGAGAAACAAAAGAAGTAACCGACGGTCCAAATAATTTTTTGTAGTACTCAGAGATGAACACTTTAAGATTTTCTTGTTCAATTATCATACCCTCATCTTGTTCCAATTGGAAAATATTTTTCTTCTTGTTCTTACCATTAGCAATAAGGTGAAAATACCTAGTATTATGCCCCCCTTCCTGAATATGCCTAACTTTAACCCGTTCAGCCCATTTAGCCTCCTTATTGCGCCTTAATTTTTCCAAAAAAAATCATCGGCCTCCTTCTCAACACGTCTCTCATCCTCACTAAGAGGATCTACCTCCGCTTTTAAATCAAGCTCATTCATAAGAAGCAAGAGACGATCTCTTTGAATCTTATATTCACCACTAATATGCTTAGCCCAACCATGCAAAAAACTTTTAAGATGCCTAATTTTATTCTGCCAAATCTCAATTGGTGACAACCCATTCGAAATGTCCTCCCATTCTGTCTTTACCAAATAAAAAAACCTTCTTATTTAACCAAGAAGTCTCAAAGGAAAACACTGATGTGTTCCCAATGTGAGCTGGAGAACCAGAATCAAGCAATAAAGGGACATGATCTAAACCTGTCCTAGTGAGAGCATGAATTGTCACCAACGAGAAATTTTTGCTCCCACTCCACACTCGCTAATACTCTATCTAACTTCTCAGAAGTCGGATATCACGCCTACTAACCCACGTGTGTTGCCTACCTGACATCTCCAGCTCTTTTAGATCTAAACTTTGAATAATCGCATTAAAAATGTTAGGCCATCTAGGATGGAAGTTATCGTTTCTTTTTTCACATTGCTTCTTGATAATGTTGAAATCTCCACCTAACAAAATAGGTAGCGACTCCCCTTTCCGCAATTCTTACTAATTCACCCAAGAAATCTGGTTTTTTATCATCTTCTGCTGCACCATACACAGCCACTAAAGCCCAAAGAAAAATATCTTCCTTTGACTTCAGTTGAAACCAAATAAAAACCCCCATGAGGGGTTAAACAATACCAACTGAAATCACGACCACCAACAAGATGAGACAAAAAAGAAGCATAAAAAATAGATATACATGTTTCCAACAAAACAATAAAATCCAAATTGTGCTCACGAACTGCCTCATTAACATCCAAGTGTTTTTCTATGTCACCAAACCCGTCTGAGTTCCAAAAAAGTCCTTTCATATTTACTTGATAGACAATTTTTTAATTCTAACCCTCCTACGAGTCTCCCGATTAGTATTACTAACATTTTTATGGGACTTAGTGATTTTCGAGACCATCAAAGACTCAACCTGATTATCAAGACCGAGATCATCCTTAGTCTCACAATCCTCAGAAAGGTTAGATGCTCGATGCATAACAAGACTTTCTGATTCCCCTCCCTCATCCGATCCTAAATCATTAGCCAAGATGACCAAATTACGTGTAGTTTCGATACACTTAAGATTATTTACCGCGTTATCTACCGAAGAAACAGAATTCCCAAAAGTAACTACCAGTCTAAATGCCCTATGAACAATAATATCATTGGGAAGATCTCCAAAGGATAAATGACGTTTAACATTATTACCTAAGAGTAAGTCATCCCTCCTCTCCGCGTGAAGCGAATCCCTCTCCTGGATAGGTACATTTGCATTCAGTTGCGCCCTAATGCAGGAACTCGATCTCAACCCGGCCGTGGTGGGATCTGGGATCCCCCCAAAAGCGATGACCTGCTCACGCGAAGGCCTAGCAGGTGGAGACAAGACTCCACCTAGGCTTATCATGCATGTACCAATGTGATGAAGAGGATTGGGTATTGAAGATTCATTAATAATTGATACACCACCATAAAAAATAGCAGAATGTTCGAAGAGATTACTAGACAAAGGAGTAGAAGCAGGGACCACATCAATATTATCACACCTCAAATAAAGCGAGTCCCCGAACCCCAATGGCACAGGACTGTTGAGAATTCTCCTTTGCACTAGGTCAACAAAGAGAGGACAACTGCCCAGCTTGCATCATCGGACCAACGTCACACAAAGTCACTTCTTTAGTTATAATTGCATCAGGAGGCAACACACTCGAAACAGAAGGCAAACCAGCTGCAGTCTGATCCTCCACATCCACCACAGACCCGTGGCTGCACAACTCTCCACGTTCCTCCCCAAGCCCCTCATCCTCCATGGCAGAAAAAACAACATTATCGTGTCCGGCAGCACCCAAGTCAGAAGGGTTATACCAGATTTACCCACCTCCTGAGATATCAGGTTAGTTCCACCTACCACATTCTAATGCATTAACTCTTCTTTTCTGTTGGATATGAAAGTCTTATCAATAAAAATATAATCTATTTTGCCCAGTGCCACCAACACCCGTCGGAATTCAACAAGTTTGGCGCGTACCATGACTAGTTGTATCAGCAAAATATGCAGTTAAGGGGGTTCGATGTTGCCCATCATATGAACTTGATAATGGCTTGGTCCCTGGATATGGAATTGGAGGAAGTAAAACAACTTCTATTTTCATTTTCCAAACATCTTAAAGATTTTATGTTATTTATATCATGCTCACTAGACTGCAAAAAATTATGAAAATCATCCGGGACTCGAAGCTAAGCAACTGCCAATCAGCAAGCTACGAATGCTCCGTGACGACATGTCTCATTTCTTGGTTCGAAAGGTGATGACTGAAGGGCCTGATGACATGTGACAACGTATTTCTGCTTACAGAGTAATCATGATGTTCCAATCTGTGATTTTGTGACGACATTCGAATGTTCTACACTTTGGTTCATGCACTGTTAATTCGTGTCGTAAACTCAACGTTACCGTGAATGTACTGATCTGGAATTGAGCTTAACTATAAATATATTTACAAATTTGTTGTTTAGTTTAAATATTTGGTATAATCTCAAAATAGCTGGTATATTGACATGCATTTCCTCTATCCGGAGCAGGCTGTGAATTCCGAACAATAATGGTGCATCCGAACTTAACAAAGGTGGTTTAAATAACTGACTCTAGGATGGTGCCAAAAACAAAAGTACAACCTGCAAATAACCGTGAACGCTCCAATTAATGAAGAGCTAGTACAAATTGAATCCGTCTCTGTCTAGCGCGAGGCTGTCCTTTATTCGAACCGGCTCCCCGTTACGTGGACCATCTGCAAAACCTCATACCGTACAAACACTGGACCGTCTAACCAAAATCGGACATTCTGA